>OU795042.1:71598163-72071584 GCA_917208275.1 Patella pellucida | reverse complement strand
ATATCATGGAAGTGGGTGGAGGGGGGCAGTCTTTGATATCATGGAAGCGGGCGGGTGGAGGGGATCAGTCTTTGATATCATGAAGCGGGGGGGGGGGGGGGGCAGTCTGTGATATCATGGAAGCGGGGGGGGGGGGGGGCAGTCTTGGAATATCATGAAAGAGAGGGAAGGGGTCAGTCTGGGAATATCATGGAAGGGGGTCAGTCTGTGATATCATGGAGGCGGGGGAGGTGGTCAGTCTGTGATATCATGGAGGTGGTCAGTCTGTGATATCATGGAGGCGGGGGGAGGTGGTCAGTCTGTGATATCATGGAGGCGGGGGAGGTGGTCAGTCTGTGATATCATGGAGGCGGGGGTGGGGGGTTAGTCTGTGATATCATGGAGGCGGGGGGAGGTGGTCAGTCTGTGATATAATGGAAGAAGACTGGATAACAAGTGTCTAGTTATAAAACTAGGATAGAACCGTTAGAGGAGGGAGAACGGAAATGACTTTACAGCCCATAGTATTATTTGATCTGACATGATGGGCTGTGTGTGCTAATACACATTACGATAATAGAAAAATTTAAAAGACAGTAGGATTAAAATGGCACGATTTTAATAATTATGTGAATAGTGGGAAGAATTAAGAGTCTGGGGTCATCTACCAAAGTCACAGAATGTTTCAGATCAAAATTAAAATCTATCATTAGTCTTCCCTAGAGCATTCATTTACATAATACCCCCCCCACCCTCTCCTCCAACTCGGACCTACAATTAGTACCCCAGATCAAAATACTTTTGATAAAAGGGAGATAAATCTGCTTGGCCTGTGTATCCGGATACAGACCACCACGAATTTACTCTTTTGGTCAATATAGAATGAGTGAATAAAATGGGGTTTAGCGTCCTACTGTTATGCACTTTACCTGAGCTAATTGAAGACGGGCCTGTAGTGTCTTTTATGAAGATTCATCCCTTATTGGTGTATTTGAAGACCATTTGCTGTCTTATTTGCTTTAGTGCAAATCCATTTCTATTTATATATTCAAATTTATATAGGCCTATTCTTAAAGTGCCGTAAATTTGGATGACAGGGTCTACTACGGCACACAAAAATAAATAATGCCGTGGCTGACATGCTTTGTGTGGGCTTTAATCATGGCTTTGACGTTTGCCGTGATAAATTTCGAGCGCTGAGTTTGGTACAGATAAGGACGAAGTCGAGAGGGTTTAAATACGACTGGGCGGCTTTTTTCGCTTTTTTCTTTGTGTGTGGCGGGCGAAAAAAAAAGTGCCGTCTGGCGTGGCTACATCCCTGGTCCTTGCATCTGTAGCAATTCCAAGAGCTATTTGGCTGATATTTTCAGACCTATTTGGGTCTGAGAAAAGGCACTATCAGAAGTAAAAAAGGCACTTTCAGAAGTAAAAAAGGCACTTTCAGAAGTAAAAAAGGCACTTTCAGAAGTAAAAAATGGCACTGTCGAAAATGAGGGGGGGGGGGTGCGCGCCCCCCATGAATCCGCCTGTGAATTCAAACTGTCTTTTTTATTACTGTTGAAATGATAACTATAGTAACGGAACATAAAAGTAAATTAAAATCTATTTCTTCGGTCAATGAAAATCCGCAGACAAACTGGGAAAAGAGGGAAAAATACTGTTCATAGAATGATTAACCTATATTGACCAAAAGGGGATCACGGTGGCTAAGTGGATAAGGCGCTGGTTCGCTAGCCTGGAGGTCGAGTGTTCGATCCCTGCATTGGCCGAGAAAGTTAATATCGATTTTCCGGCGTGATTTCCCCTCGTCAGTGATGCAGAAGGAGGGCCTGAGAAGGACAGCTGCCTAGTCGTTCGGATGGGACGAAAAACCGAGGTCCCGTGTACAAATTGGAGTGCACGTAAAAGATCCCTTGGCAGTTGGAATTCGATATAAGAGTAGGCCGTAGCGCCGCTGCCCGGGCAAAAAATTTCCCTCATAGCACACTGTATGGCGTATGCCCGTCTTCAAATTAGCCCAGGTTAGGTGCTTAAGCGTAGGATGTTAAACCCCATTTCATTCATTCATTCATTGCTACCACAGATGCTAGAGTAAGTTTACCCTGTGATGCTACTGAACAAATACAGTTTTATCTATTTATCGAACATTTTATTTACCGAGATATATGATTAGATGTAGGCCTGTTTCAATTAAGTCGAGCAATTAATACACCTCATTTTACTCTTGGGGTCTTACAAGTTACATTCAGGCAAAACGTCAGTAGGCCGAGGACTATCTGTAACATGAATAACCAGGCTTATAGACTGTACAGGCATGATCATTTCATACTTACACCACTTTCTGTCACCCTGTCAGAAAAGTAATTAATTTAGACTAGAATTAGAATGAAGAGAGGCCAAGAATCACGAAGTCGAGGCAACTAGCCTACTCGTAACTCTGTGTGTAGCCTAGTGCCGTAGTGGGCCTGTGCGATTTTGACCAGGCTAATTCCTTTTATACACCTCTATGAACCCAACCCGTTTTCTGTTGCCTAGAGCAACCCTACCGACCATAAATACAATGAATACAATATTTACTCACGCAGAATCACGACACAACCATGTTTTAAAAATTAACACCACCGGAACTACTCGGCTAGAATTTGGACCGCATTCTTTTCCAATCACCGCAGATCGGTGTTGGGGAACGCCAGATCGGAGATAGCCCTGCGCATTTTTTGACGTCGTATGTTGATTATGGGTTATAATAATAATAATAATAATAATATCTTTATTTCAAAAGGGTGAACAATCTAGGTCCGATATGTATGGACCTTTCTGACACGTTGTGCCCTTTATAACAAAAACAATAAAAATAACAAATATAACAAAGGTTATCAATTGAAATGAACATTTAACATAATGGCTTACATATCAATCTTGCATCAATTATGTACCGTGTGGCACATGTATCACCGATAGTATTAGTAAAATGATGATTTAGGTTTGAAACATATTTTTAGTAATAAGTCTTCGAAAAGAATGAACATTTCTGCAATTTGTTTTTGTGGTTTCAGGTAAATCATTCCACAACTTTGCACCTTTATAACGCAAACTATTCTTAATAATATCTAAATTCGGTCTTAAGAGGGTCAGCCGAGAATTTATACTGCTATAACAAGTCTTATAATTCAATAATAGATTAGATAAATAACTTGGACAAACATTGTTAAGTATTTTATATATGAATATAAGTTTGTTTAACTTATGTCTTGACTCAATATTCAGCAGCTTCCATTTCCTTAGAAACGGGGGCAGGTCATTAGAATGTTCTTGATCAAAAATGAGTTTGAAGGCACGATTTTGTTGACGCTGAAGGAGTAAATATGCAGTTTTGCTACAGTTATCCCAAATTTGAGAGCAGTAATCAATATATGGCATGAAATGTGACTTGTAATATAGTAGCTGGAAGGATTTAGGTAGATATGTTTTAATCCTTCGCAATTGAAACAGCTTCTGGTTTAAGGTTTTACTGATCATCTTAACATGGTCCTTCCAATTCAAATTTTGATCAATATATACACCTAAGAGTTTAAAAGAGTTAACTACTTCAATTTTTTTACCTTCAATTTGAATATCAAGGGATTCTTTAATAAATTTTCTTTTCTGAGGCGTTGTTACAAGCATAGCTTTAGTTTTCATTATATTTATTATCATGGAATTATTAACACACCAATTTTGAACACTATTAGTATCTGACTGTAATTTAGTTTGAAGTTGGGATAACGTTGCAGCCGAAGTATAAACCGTAGTATCGTCTGCAAATAGATCACAATTAGAAGACAAATTTAAAGGCAGATCATTAATGAAGATATTAAAAAGTAAGGGACCAAGTACAGATCCTTGTGGCACCCCATGTAAGACTGGCTGAGATGAAGATGTGCATCCATTAACAGATGAACACTGATTTCTGTCAAAAAGATATGATTTAAGAAATGACAGGGAAGATTTCGATAATTTGTATAAAGCACATTTTTGTAATAATAATTTATGATTCACTAAGTCAAACGCTTTTCTGAAGTCAAAAAAGATTAATCCACTTAACAAATTGGAATTCAAATTATCATAAATATTTTCTGTTATATGTGTCAAGGCAGTTAAACAAGAACTAGTTTGTCTGAAACCTGATTGCTTAGCATATAATAGACTATGTTTGTTTAAAAATTCTGTTAGACATTTAGACACATGTTTTTCAAGTGGTTTTGATAATACAGGTAAAATAGATATTGGACGAAAATTATTCGGATCAGCTTTACAACCAGACTTATGTAAAGGCAGAACTTTAGCTGACTTAAATAAATCTGGAAAAACACATTTAGTTATGCATAAATTATAGATATAAGTTAAACTTGGGGCAAGTATACCAGATCCCAGCTTCAAAAAAATCGGATTAACAAGATCTAAACCCACAGATTTAGTTGTATCAAGCAGCCTAAGAAATTTTGACACTTGCATAACAGCCATAGGAGTAATTTCAAAAACCTCCTGTGATTGAAGGTGCCCTTGAATAAAATTAGAAACTAGCTCATCATTGAAATGTTTAGGTGATACGGGTGCTTTCTTTAGAAGATTATCAGGTATTTTAGAAAAATAGTTATTAATAGATTCACAATCAATGGGTATAGGAGAATTAGATTTAGAGGTGTCGGTTACACTATTAATTGCCTTCCAAATTTGTTTAGAATTTTTTGAATCAGTTACTAAGCTACGGAAATATTTAGACTTAGAGTTTCTGATTAAATTTTTCAATCTATTTCTACATATTTTGTATTCAATGATTTCGCCTCTCTTTTTGTGGTGGTCGCGTAGACGCATCATTTTAACAATTTCATCAGAAAGCCATGGTGGCTTTGAGACAGTTTTAACTCTTTTGGTTCTAAAGGGAGCATGCTTATTGATGACTGGAAGAATAGTATCATACCACATTTTAAGTGCAATATTTGGATCACAAGCATTGTAAACATTATCAAAAGGAGCAGAATTTAAATCACTCAAGAAATCAGATTCATTGAATGTCTTGAATGATCTATAAGAAATAGTTGAATGGGATGATTTCGGGATTCTGATACCTTTCTTATACCATGTAAAACAGCATGGAAAATGATCAGATATATTTATGTTTGGAACATTAATTTCCACAATGTGTTGAGGAGAAGACACTATAATATGATCGATTAATGTTGATGATGTTGCCGTAACACGTGTAGGAACATCAACTAATTGTTTAAGGTTATATAACTCAAGAATATCTGTCCAAAAGAAGTTGTTAGATTTAAAGAGATCAAAGTTCATGTCACCCATCATTATAATTTCATGACCTTGATTCCAAACAGTGTCCATCATTGCTTGAAAATATTCAAGCCATTTTGACAAGGAAGCAGGATTACGGTACAAACAACAGATTAAAATAGGTAGAGAGTTCCTTAAGGATACTTCAACCCAGATACATTCAATAAATTTATGCTCAAGATCAGTCCTACGTTTACAGACAAGAGATTCTTTTACATATAAAGAAACACCAGAGGAACCGCCCAAACAATTATCTTTTCTGAATGGCTCGTGGAAGCCAGAGAACTTTACAGCATTACATGGGATGTTCTCGTTTAAATGTGTCTCTGTGAAACCAAAAACATGAAAGTCATTGATAAGCAATTTCACCTCGTCTATTTTGTTGATCACATGGTGAATATTGATGTGACCGACATGTAAGCCTTTATGGAATAAAATATTATCAGGCATAAACACTACAATAGCACAATATCAAAAAGTGAAAATTAAAACAGTATGTACAGTATAAACAAACAAAAAGCAAGATAAAATAAGTTCTAGTTAAGTGGTGAGTTTTAATAAACAGAAAACTGTTTGCCACTAAGTTAGATAAAAATACAAGGGATAAAACGACCTGTAAATAGTAAATGCTGTGACCTATACTTAATTAGTTGTTGTTAATTATGCAGTGTGAATATGATTTTGTAATAAGGATTTCTAACAGTATTAAAGTACAATTCAGGGCATTTTGTTTGGCTGTGACTCAAATTATTACCAAATTAATATCAAGCAATTATGTTTGTATGGTGGTACAAAACATATAAATCTAAAATGCCTGCTTTATGCAAAGTACAGTACATAATTATTCAATAATATATTACAGCATTAAACACAGTTACTTGTAAGCTAATATTATTAACAATAATATATTAATATCATCAATTCAATACCAACAGTTTACAGCTGGGTGTACTAAAACATCAAAATTTCTAAGTCATAACATTAGGCAGCAGCTGATAACAGTAACTACTTTACATAAGCCAATTTGAGGAACTCAGTTTTCTGGTCATGAGAAATAGAAATAAACAATCACTATCAATTAACAAGCCTTGTACATTCAAGGAAAGGCACGAAGAAATGTGTATTCCTTTAATTACCAAAATCCATTTGACTGATAGGGAAACCCAGGAGGGCTACGACTAAAGGATTGAAACCTAGGCCAGTTGGAAGCGTGTCGTGGGGATAAGCTGTTGAATGCATAGGAAATAGGTTCATATCGATGCGGGAGTGGTACAGTCCGGCGTACCGGGGTCTGAATGTCAAAAACTTGCTTTATAATGAAAGCCAGATAGCCTACACCTCTTGCATTTAAATGGGTGTGGTCAACATAGAGATATTTTTTAACTGCTCCATTAGACTGGAAAAAATAATCATTAGTTTTAATGAAATCACAATTATTAGATTTGCAAACTCTATTTAAAACTTTGTTTACTTCTTTAACACTATTGTTAAAAACAATATCCTCTCTAGGTAATAGCTCCAAAAAGCTAATACGGGCAATAATATCAATAATACCGGTACCAGGAAATTTTATTAAACGTGGTATGGCAGAAACAATACGCCTACGATACTTGGGGGTGTCATACATGAGCGTTTGGGTGATGGAGTGCACATTACTACAAGTGCTAGCAACACTGTATTTGTTTAACGGAAGTAACTCCGGTGGTGTGTAAGTCAATTCGTGTTTGTTCAAACTAGAATGAGAATAGTCAAGGGGAGGCAACTCCAGTGGTACTAGGCTAGATTCATTCATTAAAGAATCGTCTGGGCTTATGCATTTTATTGAGGTTGGACTAACAAGATTCATTGATTCTTGAGAGGGACTAAAGTTAGGACTAGTGATGCTATCATCTGTCTGAAATTCTGTAACTCCTGTGCTAGATATCACACTATTAGGTGTATCATTGTTGTCACACTCGCATAAAACACTATTCCTAGACTGAATATTGAGTAGGCCTATTTGATTATTTGAGTTTGGCTCTTCCTTGGATTGTTTAGAAGACAAGGTCTTTTGAAGCAACTCATTCATAGCATCTGCTCTAGATTTATCAACAATTTTCAATATTTCTGGCAGATCTGTCTCAATAAAGACATGTTCATTTAGACCATTTATTAGAGCACTGCATGTTGTATTGTACAAATTTAACGTGTATCTCCATGTTGATTTACGTTGGATTAGTCGTATGCGCATTGAAGTAGATTCTATTGCATTGTGCTCATCTTGTTTGTCAGTCTGCGTAAAATTTATACAACCTTTCTTCTTTTGAGACTTATAATAGCAAAACGCGGATTCCCTGAACTCCAAATAATGGCCCGAGCTAAAAATCATGACAAGTCCACCGTTTGTCTGTTTTAACTCAAAGTCAGTTCTATATGTTGCCGAAAGTTGCTTCTTTAGGCACTCATTTATGCTTAAAGAGTATGTGGCTCTTCTAAGTTCATAATATGGCCTATCAAAATCTTCAGTGAAAGTTTTTTCACAGGTCACGTCGTCCGTCTTACTGAAGGTCGATGACGCCATGATAATGGTAGCCTACCGTTCTGAATTATGAAATTAGTTCACAGGCACGTCTAGAAGTTTTTAACGTAAAATGTTCATACATAATGTTTACAACTGGTCCTTGGGATCTTCAGTTGATTGCAGAACAGGATTTTATAGGCGAGACATTACTAAATTATGGCCGTTTTATAAAAAAAATATCAAAGCATACTGATTGTTGATCGTCAACCTCGCGCATGCGCCCCAAATCGTCAGCAGGCCTGAATTCAGAATTAGGATTTGCCGAACACTAAAATTTAATTCCGAATCCGAGACCGAGGTAGGGCCTACACTAGGCCTAGTTCACTGAATCGTAAGGGTTAGGCTTGGCCTAGGGTTAGGGTTAGGGTCAACCCCAATGACGTATATATATTAACGTCATTGGTCAACCCTGGCTACGTCTCGAGACTACGACGAAATCTACACGTGCTAACCCTTACCCTAACCATAGAAATATATACTGACGGGAATGCGCAAATATGCCATTCTTCGACATTGTTCGGTGTAACAATTCGTCTGCGCATGTCATGATTAAATTGGACTTTGAACCAATGACGTATATTAGTGTTCGGCGTAACAATTCGTTTGCGCATGTCATGATTATTGTTCGGCATAACAAATCGTCTGCGCATGTCCATTGGCGGAAGCGATTAAATTGACCTTTTAAACTTTTCTGGCGGGAATTTTGCCTGCCTTAAAAATTAAAAGTATCATAATATTCATAATAATTAATATTCTATATACAAATAATGGTTCTACGTGAATTAATCATAGAGGTGTATATACACCTCTATGGAATTAATTTCGTACCAAGCTGGTACAAGTGGGTGTGAAGGTATTTGACCGAATCCTTATGTAGATTTAATCGTCAGCAGGCCTGAATTCAGAATTAGGATTTGCCGAACACTAAAATTTAATTCCGAATCCGAGACCGAGGTAGGGCCTACACTAGGCCTAGTTCACTGAATCACTAAGCGTGGAACTTGTCTACATACGTATCAGCAATATGTTCTTATATCCATAATATTGTTCAGGGGTCGGTTGCTCAAAACTAAGTTATTTTAACGATCCGTTAAACTCTTACCGTACGGACATATCTTGGTAACGTGTTGTTTGCGTTAAATTTACTGTAGGAAAAATTTGCACTACAGAATGTTCGGGGCCTTTATTTCCAACAACAATCTTTCTCTCCGTTAAAGTTAACTGATCGTTAAAAGATAACGGAGCTTTGAGCAACCGGCCCGACCTTTTTACTCACACTTTCCCTAACCCAACCCCGGGACGCATACAATTACAAGTAAAAAAAATAGCCATTTTTTTCATGTCAAAGTACTCAAAGTTAAAGTACTCAAAGGTCAAAGGTTAATTAATCCTACACTACATTGAAGTACTAGGACTAGGAGTCATCAAATAAACTATTAGTATTACTATTCTATTAGGCCATAGTTTGCATCAATGAATTGAATCACAGTGGGATCCTTTTAGATATGATTTTAATTTTATATATTCAATGTATCGAAATTTAGTTAAGTATTAATTCATAAGTTGACGTCAAATGGGGTGTAGGTGTTGAATTTCTCTCTTTAAAAGTAAAGTAATAAAAAGGCTCGGTGCAGTGTGCATGTAATGCATGCCTTCTATTGCCTACGTAATTTACCATTTATTAGCTCTAGACGATCACCCGATCACGATGTCCATGATTGATGAGCTTAACAGACAGACATTATATTAATGCTACTAAATTCTTAATAACTAAATAAGTTAGACCTAATAACATCCCATACCGGCGGGCCTTGGCTTTAGTCAGCTTATAAAATTGGGGGGGGGGGGGGGTGCTACGGTATTTTTTTGGAGGGGCTGAGGATGTGGCCAACTAAATATTGGGGGGGGGGGGTCTATCGTGGCTACGGCCCGCATACCGGAACACCAATTTCTACACGCCATACTGAATCCTAAAAATAAAAAAGGGCAACGCCAAAGAAGTCGCTGGCAACTTTATAATCAGCCATCCGCAACTTGTTAAAACTTTTAGGGACTGTACGTGTGGCGCTATGGGGGTCATCATCAACATAATATCAGAAATAAATATATATATTCTTGCAGACGTTTATTCAAATGAATTACACAACTTACAATTTCCAATAAATATATTATTTATAATACATCAAAATCTGTATCTACAGATAGTCGTTTTACTTTCGGTAAATATATTTATGTTGTACTCAATTTATTCATATTCATATTGAATGACAATTGCAGGTTTTAAGTCCAAACAGCGCATCCAGGCCTGTTTTTACCAAACGACTGTGGCGTCTGGTGCTGTGCATGTAAGTAGAACTTGATGATGCGTTGTAGGTATTATATTTATTTTACAATTGGAGAATGGAGACTCTTTCTTTTTTTTTTAAAGAACCGGGGTTTAATGTCAGCCCAAGCATGACTATGCCGTGTGCTATAAGAGAAATTCTGTCTTGACTTCTTTTATTTTTAAGTCAAACTTTGATATATTTTTTCTGGGCAAATTTAATTGAGATTTATGAAACTGTAAATTTAATTTTCAAGAAAAAACAGTTTGCAAGGCCAAATGATAAGCCATCAAAATACGGTACAAGTTACTTTTATTTTTTATTATGTCAACCGGCCAATCATTGATTCAGTTTAACATGTTCTTGTCTATCTGTGACTATAATACCCGGTATGCAGATTTATGAACTTAATAAAACTGATAATATTTGTGTCCATCCCTGAAAGAAAAGAAATACCACCATGTGATTAGTACATGTTCTGGGTAATTACAAATAATACATCTATGCTTTTCATTACACATGTCTATTTATTTTTTCTTCGAAGGACTTTTCTATAATTGGAAACTCGCATGTGAGAAGCCTCACCAGGTCTTTGAACCAAAGCCTAGCAAACCTCAATGGATGTGTTACCTCCGTCCCAGGCGGCTACGTAACACATGCCATTGAGGTCGTCCAAACACTGAGAAAGGTAATTAAGTTTGAAAGTCTTCTTTTAGTTAAAATCAAGTCAATCATAATAAATGCGAAGATTTCTAAACTGAGTGAATAAATGGATTGTATGTGTAAAAATAAAACAATTCATCAAAGTTCCTATTATTCAGTAATAAACAACCTGGTAATTGAAGACCTTTTTCGAAACCATTTCTATTATTTTAAACCTTCTCTATAGTCATATGTTTTACAAAAGCTCCAGACTGTAATAAAAGAAATTTTAATGCAAACATATTTAAAAATGTATCATTACAGGCCAAAGTTGGTATAATTTTGACCTTAGGGAACGATATGCGGCGGGATAAAGGTGATTATAAAAGTTTTAGTTTTTAGTTACATTCTAAAAATATATCAATGACACTTAATATTAACATTGTTATTTTCAATTGAAGGAGTGTTATGAAGTAGAGGGGGGTAGATTATTTCCAATATTCAATGCAATAGGCTGTGTAACCTTTTGGCCTTTGGGTATGTGATTTTTCAAATTTACAATGCATGAAAATGTTATCTCTAAAACTGCAATGTAATTATTTTCAGTTCCTAAAGAAGGCCTATTAAGGCGGTTAATAAAAGATTGTAAGAAACGGTTTGAATACATTGTAAGTATACAGTAACTGGAGTTCTACGTTTCTTGTTCTTTGGCTGGTCAGCCTAATCACTTGGATGAAAAAAAATTGCTACTGAATAATCTTAATTTTATTGACATTTTTTGAGGTTCAAAGCTAATTCCAATTGTTTACTACATGATACTTTAACATAACTGTCAAGTGTCTTTATTTTAGTTCATATGTGCGCCGTTACCAGACAAAAAAACAAATTCATCTGTTTACAAAGAGTACACCCAAATAATAAGAAGAAATTGTGAAGAGCTGGAAGTGAACTTTATCTCTGTAGAGGAGTTTATTTACAAACCCCTATACAGAGATGACGTTCACTTCACAGATGCCAGTTACAGGGTATTTTTCAGTAATCTATGTACGTAAAACTTATATTAAACATTTCAACATTTTATATACTTTCATAAAATATTAGATATTTTTTTTAGTCAACCATTGTTATTTGTTTCTGTTTTAAATAATTATGATCGAGATTCATTCAATATATACTCATAAAAAATTAAAGATATCGCCAGCAGTGGCAATGGTCCTACTCTCTGTAACAATGGTAATTTGACTGAAATTTGCAGTTTTTTCTTGCTACATTATCTATTTTTCAACTATTATATTGATAACTGCCAGCTCTTTAACTAATCTTCCATATTGTGTTTTTAGTAAGCAGCATACTGGAATCTGTGGAAGGTAATCCATTGTTTTATTATTAAATACAATACAAATCATAACAAATTTTAATGTGATATTGTCTTGAAGTTAATTCACTAACAATTCAGGGAGATAGAATAAAGGGGGTAGAAGCCTCTTCATAAATTAATAAATGTGTATTTCAGATATTATCTGGCTCGCCCTGATACTGCTTCACTCATTCTCTACTATTCAATTATTTGATAAGACCAACAAACAGGACTTCAAAAGATGAGACAATCAGAGATTCTTACAGATGTCTTTCGTGCTCGTGTTGAAGTACCCAGAGTAAAGCCATAAAGGTTAAAGCGCATGACTAGACCACTAGGGCATACTAACCCTTCTACTATTCCCAACAACAAAATTTAACTTACAATTATATTTCAGACACAGAATATGATGATCCACTTGTTCGAAACGTTGTACATAGAGAGTGTCCAGTAGCTGTAGTGTAAGACATTATGATTGATTAAACCCACACATTAGCATATTCATTCTAAAAGCTAAAACATCCAAAAAGTGGGGTGTTCTCACCCAGCTCAAAATATTGATGAAGGAGATTAAGGGTTTAGGGCTGAGGAATTATGGTCTGTAGCTGAAATGTGTTCACCTTATTAGATATGGTTTAACCTTTTAATAAGTATCATGTAAACTGTGTTTAATAAGTGTCATGTGAAATGGTAGTTTACTTGCCCATATGAAATATATATTTTTAATGTTGATGCTCATTTCATAGTGGTATTTAGTTAAAAGAAAAGTATTACATGTATAGTTATAAAACAAATAAATTAACTAGATAACACAGATGTCTTAATATAAATAAAAACCATATTTGCAACTTGATGCAGTCTCCACAAGCAAAAACCAAATATAATAATCTAACATATTGATGCTTCAGGTCTGGAATTATCAAAAATGACCAACCGGTCAAGGATGGCATATTTGAAAGTAAGTTCAGTTATATCATAATTCAATAATTTGTATTATGGTAAATAATAAAACTATCATGTCATTTTAATGTTCTGTGTATTTGATGGATATAAAAGTATGTGTAATAAAGGTCAAGAAACAGATTAGCAATACTTGGAAGGTGATCATATGTTGTTTTTTCATTTATAGATGAACCTGTTGCAACTGCAAGTCCTTGTCCTCCAAAAGATCTGCATCTACAAGGAAATTTAAAACAGTTTCATGGTGGTGAGTAGCTTATTTAATCTTATGAACTTTGGGGTGAATTTAGTTCTATTTCAATTCAAATCCCACAAAATAAAACTAAAACAGTAATAATGTAAGTCTTAAGATCATAAAAACATTACAGTACAATAATGCTCTCTTTTTTTCATAACACAACAGATAATGATGTAGGTGTAGGCCAAATACAGAATTCCAGTAGAAGAAGTGGAGATTCTAATTGGTAATTTATCTTTTAACATAAGTTTAATACATATCAGTTTATAAGGAAAACAAATATATTTTAAATAAATTTAATTTTGAAAGATTTAACTTTAAAATGACTGTAAATTTTTCAGGCATAATGTATCTGGTACCTTTAAAGGTACATTTATTCCTGATGATGAGGTGATAATTACAGCAGACAATACATCTAATAGGTTGGTAGACAAAAATTTGTATAACTATTCAAATTTTGTCATTTTATCTTCTCAGAATAGAAATAATTCAAGAGAACCAATGTGTATATCTGGATTTTTGATTTATGTATGTTTTATTTGTTTTTTGTCTTTAGTGTGGGAACTATATATTCTGTGGACAGAAAACAACGTAAGACCAGAAGAAAATTTATATTCTCCAGTGAACTAATTGAGGATACCATTAGGTTAGTTATGATACTTATTACTTTTACAGATGTTTTATATTATGATTGAAAGTATATAAATTTTCAGTAACAACTGCTATGTAAATCACAGCATATTAAATAAAAGATGTTTTACCCAGTGTTCATTTCAACTGTATAACTTTATTTTAATTAGTATAAAAATATAATATCCCACATGATTTTTGGGTGTGAAACATCTAATATACTGTATTGCACGATACTTTGTGGTTTATTATTTTCTTTTTCATGACCAATGTGATCAAGATTAGCTAATGGTAATCGTTTGCATGAAAATGCAAACAAACTTCACTGCAAATAAATAAGTTTGTTAAATCTACACCACAACCACTCTCCTACTTTTTCCATGCTAGCACTACTAACTGTTATTTTAGAGTAAAGCACAAAATTAATGCGAGCGAAATATTAATACATAAAATGCGAGCATTAATTCAAATTATCTGATATGTAAATTAATTGTTTTATCAGGATACAGGTCGCGTTAAATTTATTAAACATTTATGTCCATCCCCTTCAACTCGCATTAATTTTGTGCTTAATAGTAGTCTGCTTTATTTAAACTCTATGTTGCCAGGTGTGCAACAAATAGCATTAGCATTAGATGTACTTTTAGTTTTAACATTATGTTGCAAGGTGTGCAATAAATAACATTAAATGTACTTTATTTTAGTTTTAACATTCTGTTGCAAGGTGTGCAATAAATAACATTAAATGTACTTTATTTTAGTTTTAACATTCTGTTGCAAGGTGTGCAACAAATAACATTAAATGTACTTTATTTTAGTTTTAACATTCTGTTGCAAGGTGTGCAACAAATATTATTAGATGTGCCTTACCCTTATTTTAACTCAACTGCTTTAGTTTATGTACAATATACAGATTTTAAAAGTACCCATAGTCGACATAGTACCCATAGACTAGGGTCCGCAAACATTATTTCAAAACAATAAGTGGACTATTCATTTTTTTCGCCCAACTAATAACTTATGTCCTATATAAAAAATAAAAAGGCCCGTAAGTCTACATAACTTTTAATTACTCATAGAAAAGGGCATGGAAAGCTTTATTTCGAAACTATTAATTTTCCGGTAGAAAAACAAAGACAGCATTAACCCTATTTGTAATTATTGTAATAAAATAATCATTGAATTATTATTTTTATTCTTTTGTCAGGTTTACTGGAGGAGGACAGGTAATTATGGGAGAAAACGATAAAGAAAGAGTGAATAAGGAAAAGAATGACTGTACATGTATGAACAAAGGGTGTGTGAATGGACAATGTGTGAATCTGGAGAGTAATGTGGAAAAGAGCGAAGGGTGTGTGAAAGAACCATGTGTGAATCTGGAGAGTAATGTGGAAAAGAGCGAAGGGTGTGTGAAAGAACCATGTGTGAATTTGGAGAGTAATGTGGAAAAGAGCGAAGGGTGTGTGAAAGAACCATGTGTGAAGAGCAATGTGGAAATGAGCAAGTGTGTGAATCAAGTGTGTGTGATTGATGATATGGAATTGAACGAAAATAAGGAAGTGTGTGTGATTGATGATATGGAATTGAACGAAAATAAGGAAGTGTGTGTGATTGATGATATGGAATTGAACGAAAATAAGGAAGTGTGTGTGATTGATGATATGGAATTGAATTGTATTTCAAATTTAATATATGTAGGTGAGCATGATAAGATCCAGCTGTCTGATAAAATATTCATTCCTGAAGTAAAAAACAGTAGCATAGAATACATTGATATCCATTCTGTGGCTACAAACTGCGCGAAAGAATCCAGATATATGCTGCCCTACAATCAAATTAACCAAATTTTAAAAACATTAAGTCATAATAAAAATAAAGTTGTTAAGTTAGATTTTGGAATTTACGATATTTCTGGCATAAAATATTTATTATCAAAATTGAAAGAAAAGGAAACTATACTTAAGTATCGAAATCATTTTTCTTGGTTCAGTAAAACCATGAACTTTCCAGTAACTCTAGAAACAATTTCAGAAACTAAAATAGAAAATTTTAAAATATTGGCATATAAATACAAAACTAGTTACATTCACAGGCTAACATTCGGTTCGTTAGAAGTCTGTGACTTACAAACAATTCCATCTACAGGATGGCTATCAGATTCAGTGATATCATACTTTTTTAATTGTTTTAATAATAGTCCAACTTCCTATGCCTTTTTTTTAAATCAAATCAATAATCAAAGATATAATCATCTAGCAAGCCACATTGCACAGCATTTCGATAATAATTTTCAGAGTAAAATATTAATAATAGGATTACATGTTGGAAATGTTGATGGACTGACATATTTAGGTCCAGAAATAGAAATCGAAAATAACATTTATCAAGCAAACCATTTCTCTTTTGCTATTTATGATTTTGATATGAATACTCTTTTTTACTGTGATACTTTAGGACATTCACGACCATATGATTTTGATTTGAAGATAGAGCAGATTCTGAATTATTTTGATATATGTAATATTTCATACAAATATATGCATACACCTAACAATATGCTGCATACACACATCTGTAAAAAAGAATGTTCATCAACATTTCCAATTCAAACTTGCAGTTCAATTTGTGGGGTGTCAAATATAATCTGTTCAGCCATTGCAGTTTATGACTATGACAATTTTAAAAGATTTTTTCCAAATAGTGCAAATATTACAAATAATAAATATACTTATCTGCGTGACATTTCCAAATGGTCAGATTTTTTACGGATAGTCGTAATACATTGGTTGTTATCTGAAACTATTTCACTCAATCTTATTAAACTAGGAAGCAATGCTTCATTCCAACGACTTTCACTAAAGAAGTCTAATACTATAATAGTCAAACCTGAAACTAAACAGATTTATGTTCCAATTACAAAAGAATCAAATGAAAAAATACTGAATTCCTTCGATGATAATTTTACTTTAAATGATAAATCTCTTAAAGATTCAATCACAAGCACTGAACTACTTAAAACATGGCTGTTTAAGGATAATGAAATTAGGAATCGGTTTCTGGATAAAGGTTTTTTAAAGATATATTTTAATATGCAAAAGAAACAATTTCGTTTAGTATATACGTCTTCGAAAGGCAAACGCCATGACACCTCTTTTAAATGCAATGATTTGGGATTTCAGGACAAAATTTGTCAACAAAAGATAAAAACATTTTTATTAAGTATAAAGGGTGCGGCTTGGACAAATGATGGCATTAGGGAAAATAAAATTAAAAGATTATTTGAATTACCCACAAGTATTAGAAATCTACTTTCTACAGATCCATCTGTATCTTTTCTGAAAAATAGATGTCAGTACCGTCTTGATTGTAAGTTGAAGTCAGGGACAACTAAATGCAAATTCTTTGAAGTCACTAACACTGAAATCCAAAGTTATGATAAAATAAATGAATTTTTAATAAATGAAAATAACTGTTTAAATTGGCTAACCAATAAAGTAACAGGGAAAAATAACTTAAAATGGAAATTTATAAAATCTGTTCAAACTGGTATTGAAACAAAACGCTACATGGATTTGTTAGACTTTGATTTTAAGATTGAATATAAAAATAACACTAATAGTACTGAAAAATTTTTTGATGAAGACACACCTAATGTGTCATTGACCATTAATCCTGCATGGGGTGAAACACATAGACCTGATGAGTGTTATAAACTTTTAGATCATAATATGGGAAACCAACAAGTTTTATCAAAATTTTACATCCGTTGTTCTGGCAAAACCTCATTTTGCAAAGCAAGGTGCGGTAATTTACTATCGGAAATTGACAGATCCCCTTCAATTGATTATTGTAATAAATGCAATACTAAACTGCTTTCAAAGATTTGTACAAATTGTTGCGTTGAAAATAGCTATGAGTGGTATAAAAATCAAGAAACCAATGGAGACATGTGTAGTACATGCCATAAATATTTCAAAATTAATAAAACTAACAGACCTAAACAACTGTATGATTTGGAAAATAAAAATAAGGAATCAATAATGCGTCATGATTGTCATTTTAGTTGCAATTTTGCTCTAAAGTTTGTAAATTCAAAACAGAATCCATCACAGTGGGACATCTTTCATTTCTCTGAAAGTTGTCACACCAGTGAGGTAAAACAGATTAATAAAAGGGGTCTGTCTTTAAGTTTCAGGGATAAAGTGGATGGAGCTAGAAGCACCTATAAAATCACACCACAGCAAATTTTGGCAGGTCATCTAAAAAAAATACCCATATATACAGGAAATATGAGTACCCCTGAAATATGTCAATTAGATCCAAGGAAAGTCATGAAAAAGATTCAAAAACGTATAGTAACATCCGATAAACACTTTATCAATCAACATATTGGAGTTGGCAAAGAGGACGATGTCAAAATTAATTCAGATTGGCGCAGTACTGAAAAAGTTTTAGAAAATAATATTGATTCTGTGTTATTCTTCCAAAGAGGCTATTCTAAACTAAATAGGGATTATCACATTGTAATTTCCAATGAAGCAAATCTAAAAGCATTATTCAAATGGGGAAAGCATGTTATGGGTTTAGACGTTAACCATAACTTTATGTCTGTACGTTTCAAAACATTCATGTATACTTTTTGTGATTCTAACAACACGGGGCGTGTTGCTGCCTTTGCCATCTCTAATAATGAGACTGCGATGACCCACACATTACATATGCAGATTCTTCTTGCGAATATGCCATGCGGAGAAAATTGTACTCACAAGAAAAAATTACAAATTTATAATGATTATGAAGGGTGGTACTATACAAGACCATGTTCAAAAGTCAGTGACAAGTTTTTTCCAATATTAGGTCATGACAAAGCCAACCAAATTAGAAATTGTGCCATTAACCAAAATTTCAATTCTTCTTTATGTAATTTTCACGCATTAAATGCATTTCAAGATAAAATTCATTCTGATAAAATGTTATTGATGTTTATTTTACCATTAGAAACAGGGTTTAAATGTGTTATGCGTACTTGGTGCGAATCTATGAGAAAGGGCATGGCTCTTCAATTTATTACATTTATTCGTGAGTCACTGCCCACCCTTCTAGTCAATACGGAAACTAAAAATAACTTAATAAATTACTTACAAGACCACTGGTTTCAGAGTAATATGTGGCAATCAACATTTACATCAGAAGTCCTCTTTTCAGTTCCTATAGAATATCGAAGAAATTGTTTACTCATGACAGATAATATTACAGAGAGGCTGTTTAAAACAATAGAAGAGGCCGATTTTCATAATAAACTTAATAAAAAATTAACAAGTTTTGTTGTCACAATCATAAATAATATTCTTAATCGTGAGGCTGAATACGTAAAAGAAATACCAGACACATTTACCCCTTCCATTAATGACAAGACTAAAGAAAGTAAATTGGCCACCGTTGGGATAAACCTAGTTCCTAGGGTTGAAGCTATAGGTGCTGCAGAAGATGGCTGGTTTTTAGTAGAACCAAATAGTAAAGTTGATTCAATTATACATGATGATTTTGTTTTGTTAAATAGAAAACATGGTGAACATTTCCTCAGACGTATAGCATGTATTGACAATGGTAGGCGTATATACCATATGTATACACACCATGTATTTAATATGGTATATATACACCATGTATTTAATATGATATATACGTACATCATAGATTGATTAGACATATACCCCATTTACAATGGTAGGCGGATATACACCATGTATTTAATATGATATACATGTACCTCATGTATTTACAATGGTAGTATATATAGTATGTATTTAATATGGAAAATATATACATCATGTATTGACAATGGTAGGCGTATATACACCATGTATTGACAATGGTAGTATGTATTTAATTGACAATGGTACAAGTAGTAGAATAAATGTTTACTATAGTTAGACCTAGTAGTAGTAGGTTCACAATGATACAAGTATAGTAATAATTGATCAGCCTACATCAACTTTACTTGCAAATATGAAATCCCATGGGCGCACATTAATGATGTATTCTGACCTAAACCTCAGAATACCTATCTGGGCATCGCCTATCCTACATTATGATCTGTCTTTGTGTTTTTAGTTTCATCTATGGACCAGGAACTAACTATGACGTCATTGCAGTAACATGACGTCAATCGATGCGTGATTGTCCAAGGAACAAGCATGTAGAGCGCCGCCCCCTGCGAACACCAGCAAGAAAAATAAGGAGATGAATATTGCTCGGGGGGGGGGGGGAGTCCCAGCTCCCAAACTTTAGGAACCACCGGTATAAATTAATTAAGGCACCTGACTTAATATCTGGGGCAATGGTGGCCATGTGAGTAAGACGCTGGCTCGTTAATTTAGAGGTCTTGTGTTCGATCCCTGCGTTGGCCTAGAAAATTCATTGTGATTTTTCGGCTTGGTTCACCCTTGTCAGCGGTCAAGACGCAAGGCCTGGCAAGGTACAACGTATACTCATTGTATATTTATATACCTTTTCAAGGGTTTCACAATCTGATTAAAACACAGATCTTATTTCGTTTCGTTTTTATAGTTCGAAATTTCGTTTTACTTGTCTTTACTACACTCCAGGATCTGGAGGGGTTGTTATCACTGACGTGTTCTGAATGATGTGAGGTATCAGCCAATGAAACGGCCTGTTACGGCGAGCTTTAGTAGTAACACCAATGCTGATTTGTTAATCAAATGTCTGATGTCATAAGATCAAAAGCCACCGCTCGTATAACATCTGACGTGTACTCCAACTACAACTCGTTATATCTTTATTTAAAATCTGATTTTAGTAACTCGATTGGATATTATTAGAATCATTTTAGCGTTTAGCCAATCAGATTTAAGTATGTACTAAAATTTGGATTTTATCTTAAGTTAAAATTTCGTGAAACAGGCCCCTGTATTTTAATCAAATTAAAGACATCGTTACGTTGATTGAATTAATTAATAACTAATTACCCTCAAATTTGTTTTATTTCAAGTCGGTGCAGCCTTCTACTGTGAATATTATGACGGAATCACAAGTACAAGTACAAGGTCTAAGTATTGTCCCTATGGCTGCTGTATTACCGGAAGTGACGCCACATATTTTGACGTATGCTGCACTGACAGGTAACATGCTAGCTTGACAGTTTTTACTCAAATGAATATGAAAATTTTAATATAAAAAAGATATGTAAAGTAAATGAATATGAAAATTTTAATACAAGAAAGATACGTAAAGTAAATGAATATGAATATTTTAATATAAGAAAGATACGTAAAGTAAATGAATATGAATACTTTAATATCAGTAAGATACGTAAAGTAAATGAATATGAATATTTTAATATAATAAAATAAAACCAAGTACGAACAATCCAAACCATTAGACAAAATTCGAAGTCCTAAAAACGGTATAGGCAAAAATGTGTAAAAACGCAAAATAGTGTAATCAGCATATGGACTGTTCACCGTGTACAAAATACACGACGAACAGTGGTAACAGGTGTCCTAGGAAGAGTAAGCTTACCCTGCCTGGCGCGCCACACCCGCCATAGCTGCATCCAATCTATTAAGCGAAAACTCGGTAAAATAGCGTGATAGACCAATGAACTATCGGTATGCAAAATGCACGTGATGAACAGTGTTAACGATGTAGTACACATATATAATCAGGTAGATAGTATACCTGTCAATTAAATATGTCTAGAATAATAGTCGAGAGAGACATGTTATATTTACCGATCAAGTCATTATGACGACCATAAAACTTTTTAAAAGCTTTAATAAGTCTAGTTCGCAAGTATCCCTGTAGTTGAAGCTTAGATGACAAATGCCTCGATCTACTCAAAAAATCAAAATAGAATGAACAAGCTCTCGCGTAACGAATTAGCTGAGACACAAACACTCCATAAGCTGGTGATATTGGAATGTTACTACTAATAAATGGAAAGTTAACAATCGGAAAGTCAAAGTCATCACGTTTATCGTACAATTTAACACTTAGTTTATGGCAATTGTCAAAATCGAGACGCAGATCCAAGTAGGAAGCGCAATTGTCACTGTCAGTAGTATTTTTAATTTCGAGCTCATCAGGATATATGAATTCTATATAATCACTGAATTTTGGATTATTCAGTGATAGAACATCATCGATATATCGATAAGTGAAATTAAAATGTCTAACTAAACGTTTATTAGATTTTACGAGTGCCTGCATGTACTCGGCTTCGTAGGAATAGAGAAACAAATCAGCAAGCAAAGGTGCACAGTTGGTACCCATGGGGATACCTACCACTTGCTGATAAATTTCCCCTCCAAATTCAACAAAGATATTATCAATTAAAAAATCCAACATCTGAATTATCTTGATGGCTGTGTATTTGTTTTTAGAATCACTATGGTTCTTGACAAAATAAGTGGAATTATAATTAATAACTAAATATTTATATCTAGCATGTCCCGATTTAGTTGAAAAGACACTGTGAATAATGTCTTTCAACCGAGTTTTTAATTTACTGTGGGGAATTTTAGTGTACAAGGTACAAAAGTCAAACGTTTGTATAGATGAGACTGAAGCAAGTGATCTAGATTGCAAACCATCAAGTAATTCTTTGGAATATAAGAAAGATGCGTAAAGTTAATGAATATAAATATTTTAATATAAGAAAGATACGTAAAGTAAATGAATATGAATATTTTAATATCAGAAAGATACGTAAAGTAAATGAATATGAATATTTTAATATCAGAAAGATACGTAAAGTAAATGAATATGAATATTTTAATATCAGAAAGATACGTAAAGTAAATGAATATGAATATTTTAATATCAGAAAGATACGTAAAGTAAATGAATATGAATAATTCAATATAAGAAAGATACGTAAAGTAAATGAATATGAATAATTCAATATAAGAAAGAAACGTAAAGTAAATGAATATGAATACTTTAATATAAGAAAGATACGTAAAGTAAATGAATATGAATACTTTAATATAAGAAAGATACGTAAAGTAAATGAATATGAATACTTTAATATAAGAAAGATACGCAAAATTAATGAATATAAATATTTAAAAATATGAGAAAGATACGTAAAGTAAATGAATATGAATATTTTAATATAAGAAAGATACGTAAAGTAAATGAGATACGTAAAGTAAATGAATATATAAGAAAGATACGTAAAGTAAATGAATATTTTAATATAAGAAAGAAACGTAAAGTAAATGAATATGAATACTTTAATATAAGATACGTAAATTAAATGAATATGAATATTTTAGCATAAGAAAGATACGTAAAGTAAATTAATATGACTATTTTAATATAAGAAAGACGCGTAAAGTAAATGAATATTTTAATACAAGAGAGAAACGTAAAGTAAATGAATATGAATATTTTAATATAAGAAAGATACGTAAATTAAAATGTCTAACTAAACGTTTATTAGATTTTACGAGTGCCTGCATGTACTCGGCTTCGTAGGAATAGAGAAACAAATCAGCAAGCAAAGGTGCACAGTTGGTACCCATGGGGATACCTACCACTTGCTGATAAATTTCCCCTCCAAATTCAACAAAGATATTATCAATTAAAAAATCCAACATCTGAATTATCTTGATGGCTGTGTATTTGTTTTTGGAATCACTATGGTTCTTGACAAAATAAGTGGAATTATAATTAATAACTAAATATTTATATCTAGCATGTCCCGATTTAGTTGAAAAGACACTGTGAATAATGTCTTTCAACCGAGTTTTTAATTTACTGTGGGGAATTTTAGTGTACAAGGTACAAAAGTCAAACGTTTGTATAGATGAGACTGAAGCAAGTGATCTAGATTGCAAACCATCAAGTAATTCTTTGGAATATAAGAAAGATGCGTAAAGTTAATGAATATAAATATTTTAATATAAGAAAGATACGTAAAGTAAATGAATATGAATATTTTAATATCAGAAAGATACGTAAAGTAAATGAATATGAATATTTTAATATTAGAAAGATACGTAAAGTAAATGAATATGAATATTTTAATATCAGAAAGATACGTAAAGTAAATGAATATGAATAATTCAATATAAGAAAGATACGTAAAGTAAATGAATATGAATAATTCAATATAAGAAAGAAACGTAAAGTAAATGAATATGAATACTTTAATATAAGAAAGATACGTAAAGTAAATGAATATGAATACTTTAATATAAGAAAGATACGTAAAGTAAATGAATATGAATACTTTAATATAAGAAAGATACGCAAAATTAATGAATATAAATATTTAAAAATATGAGAAAGATACGTAAAGTAAATGAATATGAATATTTTAATATAAGAAAGATACGTAAAGTAAATGAGATACGTAAAGTAAATGAATATATAAGAAAGATACGTAAAGTAAATGAATATTTTAATATAAGAAAGAAACGTAAAGTAAATGAATATGAATACTTTAATAGAAGATACGTAAATTAAATGAATATGACTATTTTAATATAAGAAAGACGCGTAAAGTAAATGAATATTTTAATACAAGAGAGAAACGTAAAGTAAATGAATATGAATATTTTAATATAAGAAAGATACGTAAAGTTAATGAATATAAATATTTTAATATAAGAAAGATACGTAAAGTAAATGAATATGAATATTTTAATATCAGAAAGATACGTAAAGTAAATGAATATGAATATTTTAATATCAGAAAGATACGTAAAGTAAATGAATATGAATATTTTAATATAAGAAAGATACGTAAAGTAAATGAATATGAATAATTCAATATAAGAAAGATACGTAAAGTAAATGAATATGAATACTTTAATATAAGAAAGATACGTAAAGTAAATGAATATGAATATTTTAATATCAGAAAGATACGTAAAGTAAATGAATATGAATAATTCAATATAAGAAAGATACGTAAAGTAAATGAATATGAATAATTCAATATAAGAAAGAAACGTAAAGTAAATGAATATGAATACTTTAATATAAGAAAGATACGTAAAGTAAATGAATATGAATACTTTAATATAAGAAAGATACGTAAAGTAAATGAATATGAATACTTTAATATAAGAAAGATACGCAAAATTAATGAATATAAATATTTAAAAATATGAGAAAGATACGTAAAGTAAATGAATATGAATATTTTAATATAAGAAAGATACGTAAAGTAAATGAGATACGTAAAGTAAATGAATATATAAGAAAGATACGTAAAGTAAATGAATATTTTAATATAAGAAAGAAACGTAAAGTAAATGAATATGAATACTTTAATATAAGATACGTAAATTAAATGAATATGAATATTTTAGCATAGGAAAGATACGTAAAGTAAATTAATATGACTATTTTAATATAAGAAAGACGCGTAAAGTAAATGAATATTTTAATACAAGAGAGAAACGTAAAGTAAATGAATATGAATATTTTAATATAAGAAAGATACGTAAAGTTAATGAATATAAATATTTTAATATAAGAAAGATACGTAAAGTAAATGAATATGAATATTTTAATATCAGAAATATACGTAAAGTAAATGAATATGAATATTTTAATATCAGAAAGATACGTAAAGTAAATGAATATGAATATTTTAATATAAGAAAGATACGTAAAGTAAATGAATATGAATAATTCAATATAAGAAAGATACGTAAAGTAAATGAATATGAATACTTTAATATAAGAAAGAAACGTAAAGTAAATGAATATGAATACTTTAATATAAGAAAGATACGTAAAGTAAATGAATATGAATACTTTAATATAAGAAAGATACGCAAAGTAAATGCATATGATATTTTATTATCAGAAAGATACGTAAAATTAATGAATATAAATATTTAAAAATATGAGAAAGATACGTAAAGTAAATGAATATGAATATTTTAATATAAGAAAGATACGTAAAGTAAATGAGATACGTAAAGTAAATGAATATATAAAAAAGATACGTAAAGTAAATGAATATTTTAATATAAGAAAGAAACGTAAAGTAAATGAATATGAATACTTTAATATAAGAAAGATACGTAAATTAAATGAATATGAATATTTTAGTATAAGAAAGATACGTAAAGTAAATTAATATGACTATTTTAATATAAGAAAGACGCGTAAAGTAAATGAATATTTTAATACAAGAGAGAAACGTAAAGTAAATGAATATGAATATTTTAATTTAGGAAAGATACGTAAAATAACTGAATATTTTATATAAGAAAGATACGTAAAGTAAATGAATATGAATATTTTAATATCAGAAAGATACGTAAAATTAATGAATATAAATATTAAAAAATATGAGAAAGATACGTAAAGTAAATGAATATGAATATTTTAATATAAGAAAGATACGTAAAGTAAATGAATATGAATAATTCAATATAAGAAAGATACGCAAAGTAAATGCATATGATATTTTAATATAAGAAAGATACGTAAAGTAAATGAATATGAATACTTTAATATAAGAAAGAAACGTAAAGTAAATGAATATGAATACTTTAATATAAGAAAGAAACGTAAAGTAAATGAATATGAAAATTTTAATATAAGAAAGATACGTAAAGTAAATGAATATTTTAATATAAGAAAGATACGTAAAGTCTCTCCACAATCTTCGAGAATGAAAACACGAATTGTTTGTCGATTTAAATCAACATTGATGTTGTGATCTTACCTGGAAAAGATCGGTTTCTGATATTAAATATTTAAGACAAAATAATTTATTTACCATTGGTACACGAGGAACGAGGCTAGACATATTGCACCAAACCAAACGGCGTATGTAGACTGGAATGATCAGACGCTAAAAAATTGCATTCGATTAAGATTGCTGGCTTATTTCGCGGAACATAACTGATTTGAATTTAGAGTTAAAACGGAAACAATTGAATGTAAATCAGCTCATGTAATCAAATTACAATATTATATGCGTTGTGACCCATTTGGGTCAATTTCTAGGTCCCAAATAATAACAATTTAGCTCCTTTAATATAAAATAAAGTAAATTAAAGATACATTATGGAAGATTTTCATAGAGAGTTGGCCATTTTTGCTTTAACAGTTCAAAAGTAGATGATAAAAGTAGAATATATTGAATATTTCAGTCAAATTACTTATATTTATTCTGTATAAAGTTATTAGCGTTGTAATATTCGACCAGAAATGGGGGCCAAATGTGTCTTCACCTTGGTCAATCGTTTGATTGACATTATTTCGATTATCAAGTAAAGTTTTCAATGGCATGCGGAATATCGCTTAACAGCGGCCTCGCTAAATATAACTCTATCATTTAGTCTAGATTTAACTGATGACTTAAACGTAACAGTTAATAATATCACCAAGGTGCGCCATATTTGATTAAATCAATCAGTGAAATCCTATTTAAATCCAAGCTGTAGTCGGGTCATCCTTGGGTCCATAGGCGTACGGGACCGAACTTGTTTGGGGGGGCCAGCATATTTTCCCGACAAATATATTTCTTTAGTGTCCGCACTCGACCGGGGGTTTGGGGGTAATCCCCCAGAAAATTTTGAAAATCAGACGGCCGTAGACGCGTTTTCCAGGCATTTCGAATACTTTCTAGTAATTTGGAGTGGGTATTATGTCAGTTGCGGCATAAAAACTGGTGAAAAATCATCTTTAAAGTACAAACTCCATTACTTCGAAAACATGAACAAGGCGAGCGCGAAGCACTCGACGGGGGGTTTGGGGGTACTCCCCCAGAAAATTTTGAAAACCAGACGGCCGTAGACGCGTTTTCAAGGCATTTCGAATACTTTCTAGTAATTTGGAGTAGGTAGTAAATTATGTCAGTTGCGGCATAATAACTGGTGAAAAATCATCTTTAAAATACAAACTCTATTACTACGAAAACATGAACAAGTCCATCGCGAAGCACTCGACGGGGGGTTTGGGGGGCCTCCCCCAGAAAATTTTAAAAAGCAGACGGCTGTAGACGCGTTTTCCAGGCATTTCGAATACTTTCTAGTAATTTGGAGTGGGTAGTAGCCTAAATTATGACATTTGCGGCATAACAACTGGTGAAAAGTCATCTTTAGAATACAATTTAAAGTGTCCTTTGAGGACGTACATTGTATTTTGCCGCCATGATCTTTCTTTCGGTTATTTGACTGTGACGCCATAGTAGATAAGTTTCCTTCAATTTTCACGGCAGTACTGCAGAAAGTTTTCAAATCTTCAATACTGATTTTAGAACTGCTAAAGCATTAGTAATCTTCTATATGCTAGCAGTATTTAAATCAGTACTGAAAAAAGTTTTGATTTTTTTTATCGAATTGATATTAAATATCAGCAATAGAAAGTGTACACTCATATCATTGGAGTTATATAAGCGGTGCGTCCGCCCTGACAACAAATTAAATATGGACTCTACTTCGATTCAATCCCAACAGTTTTGACAACAAACAGTTTTTTACAAATTCAGACAGTTTTCTCACCAAGTGTCCCTTGATTGTATAAACACGGTACCGCACACAACTAACTTGACATAGAAATTGATTAGTTAAACAAAGTCATAGAAAATTGAAAAGGAGATTAATGAGTTACTATAAGACGATGGGCAAAATTTACAATTATCTTGTACTGTAACCGAATCCATTAATCAATCGACGACACTTTTTTAAGTTTGTAATCCAATATACTGGAACACAGTATTCGAGAACTGAGAAAGGTCGTGGGTATGTGCTAGTTTTATTCAGATGGCGTACGTGTTCTTCATTGACTAGCCTGCTTTCTTTACGCTTCCATATTATTAAAAATATTCAAAACCCGACAGACGGCTCAACGCTTCCCGACAAACTGAGCATTCATTCCCGACAAGACCATGACCATCCCCGACAAAGCCATACCCCTACCCCACCTCATTTTCAAAAACTCCTCGAATAATGACCGATCTCACAATTCTGAGCTTATTTTAGATTTCTAAATTTTTTTCGTGAAAATATTTGGGGGGGCCAGGGCCCCCCCGGCCCCCCCGCCTCGTACGCCTATGCTTGGGTCTACAGAGTTGATTTAGGGCTTGTTGTTTAAATAAAGATCTAATTTATAATTTCTATAACATCTTAAGCCTTAATTAAGACTTGCAATAATCAGATTTAGCTCTTGCATAATGTAACTTTAAGAAAGTAAATAAATGGATGTAAGAGAGTTAGAGTGAGTGAGCGAGTAAGTTTGAGTTTGAGAGTGGTTGAGTAAGAGTAAGCGTGATAGTGAGTGTTGGCGTGGATATCAGGCATCCCAAACTTAGGCTGCCTATCTACTGCTAGCTTCGGCTGAGAATAGGCCCTAACCTAATTGACCGACATTTTAATTCCTACATCGACGATTTTAGTCGATAACACCGAGTATGCTTTTAGAAGTTTTGAGAAGTATTTATTTCTCTTCTATTGTCACATTGAATGAAATTAAATATGTTTATTTAGCCGTTGTGTGTATGAAAGATGTCAAACTGATGAAGAGCCGAACCACAAAAAAGTCCCCTAATTATTCAACATGGCGGCCCCCATAGACGACAAGTTCACAGAAGCGGTTTTATTTGCGAAGAAAAATTTAGGCGTATCTAGGCCTTGTTTAGAAAGATAAACACATTGAAACTTTAAAATGATGACGCGAGCGTTTTAAATGGAGTCAATTTAGCACAGTGTTTTATTCTGGTAATGACGTAGGTGGAACGCTGTGTGCAGTATGGGGTACCAGGGTGAGTGTAAGAGTAAGTAAGCGTGTGTGAGAGGAGTGTGAGAGTGGGCGTGGGTTTACAGTGAAAATGAGTGTTTGATTTGCCATTGCCTGCTCGCTTTCGGTGAATATTCGTGTTTTCAGTCAGAAAGGATCGGGAATAGGGATGACGTCACTGCCTACAGATTCCAAAATATCTGGAATTTAAAATTGACGTCAATCGGTAGAGAATTTACTAGTCTGACATCAAATATCACGAATTTAAAATTGAAGTCCATCAGTAAAGAATTTACTAGTCTGACACCAAAATATCACGAATTTAAAATTGAAGTCCATCAGTAGAGAATTTACTAGTATGACACCAAAATATCACGAATTTAACATTGAAGTCCATCAGTAAAGAATTAACTTGTATGACACCAAAATATCACGAATTTAACATTGACGTCAATCAGTAGAGAATTTACTCATTGATGTCAATCAGTAGAGAATTTATATTACTAGTCTGACATCAAGTATCACGAATTTAACATTGAAGTCCATCAGTAAAGAAATTCAATTTGAATGTGTAAAATGAAATGTTTTTCAGCTACAACTCTAACATTGGTATCATCATCATAGTCGGTGTAGTGGCATCCGTTGTCATTATCATAGTGGTCATAGTTATTATTGTCTGTTGTTGCTGTAGGCGAAGAACTTCTAACGGCCGGGATGTTACGACTCCGAACACGACTTTAGGATCTTCTGGTAAGTATTTACTAAAACTAACAATTTCTTCTAAATTGTGCCTCCCAATGATGAACTGACGCGACCTTAGCAACTTTGGACCCATTGGAAATAAGCAACGGACGTTATACGTCAGGCTTTATGGGCTATCCTAAGTAAAGGTCCCATCATAACACCATAACTATCATATTTCTCTATACTTGTCAATTTTCGCATCACAATTATACAATGTAGCACATAGTTCTTATTTTCATATATATATGTCTGTATTTATTGTTGTCTCTTTCCCAGTCGTGCAATGCGACAGTAGTTCTTATTATAATACATTGATTTAGTATCATGTTGTAACCCATACTTGAAGAATACATAAATAAATACATGGTCAGGATGTTACGACTCCGAACACGACTGTCACTGACACCTACATGTTTAGAAAAGCGGTGACTCGGTGTGTAAGACGCTGACTCGCTGGCATGGAGGTCACGAGGGTTCGCTCCCAGTTTTGACCGACAAACCTGAGGCCCCGTGTACACTTTGATGTGCATGTAAAATGACTCTTGACAGTTGGAATTCGATACAAAAACAGGTCTTCACACACAAGGCCCCCTGACAGCTTGAATTCGGTACAAGAATAGGTCTTTAATGGCAAAAATATCATTTTCAACTTCGAATTCCAACGTTAGAAAATGGCTGTCCATGCTATCAGAGGTAATTGTGTTGTTATTTTCTGTGTCATAGATTTTTAAGGGTGGGAAATATTGCTCACTTTCAGGCTGAATTCTCAGCATTGGACCAAACTTTTTACATATCCTATGTAGTATGACCATTGAATTCGGCTTCTGATAAAACCTAAATATGGAAATATTTCCTCTTATAGCACTATGTATGGTGCCCGTCACATAGCACTCGTATGCCCGACGCCATTAACCCAGTTTGTGGAGAAAAATCGCACGCTGAACCCCATTTTATTTCATTTGGTCTCCATATGATGAAACCCAATCTGATCAAAATACAGATCCAATTTCGTTTTTTTTTAAATCAAAATTTCGTTTTACTTGTCTTTACTACACTAGAATCTGGAATAGTTGTTATCATTGACGTGTTCTGAATGGTGGCAATGAAAAGCCAATGAAACGGTCGGTTACAGCCAGCTTTAGGCTTGTTTTGCACGGAACTGTGGGTAATCCACTTGTTACATCAATATACCTTTATCTCATTCGGCAAACCTCGATAGATTCCGGCACTCTCCGTAACCTACATCTAGACTCGGATGTATGATAGTAATTGATATGTACCGACTACTTCAACAGGTAAACGTGCCGCTTTCACAAAATAGTCCCAAAATGGCGTCTTTTCTAGATATAATCTCTATGGGGGCAGCCATTTTTATAGTTTGTTGATATTATCTCCAGGCCATGGGGGCAGCCATTGTTTATCCGGGTCCTTTAAAATAGTTCCAAAATGGCGGACTTCATCATACAGCCGAGTCTAGATGTAGGGCACCGGAATCTGTCGAGGTTTGCCGAATGACTTTTACCTGAGAGTATACCTTTTATTTATTATACATATTTATATAGAAGGAACTATTTCCTCTTTTTATATTCCAGATACTGTTGAAACAAGTAAGATACCTCAAGAGATTGGTCATCCTCCACCAGATGTTTTTACCCTTCAACCATATCACTCACAAGAAGATAACTCATCGCTAGCTCCAACTGATTATTCAGACCCACCACCATCTTGTGACAGAGTTACCTCCCCTGGACAAATATATCACTCACAAAAAGATAACTCATCACTAGCTCTAACTGGAGGCAGACCACCATTAATTTCCCCATTGACTTCAATGTTAATTCTAGCCTCTTTGCCTACCTCCAACTTTTTCCCAAATTTTCGTTGGGCTGAATGCTTTTCACTATAGACAGAGGAACAAATGACCATGTCTTTGCACTAAAATTTGTATGACGTTGACCACCAAAATCTTGAGATACACCAAGTTGAAGAAGTATACCCAAAACATGTACCTAGTTGCCGTACATATCACCGTAGCCAACCTGATAACTCAGTTATCCTTCCGCCTCAAAATCCGGAATATTTACCAAAACCTGGCAGAAAATATTAATTCAAACCCTCTTCTACCATTCTAGACCACAAAATCAACAAAAATGTCCATGCAAAGGGGGAGAAAAGAGAAGGAGAGAGAATTGCTATAAATAGACGAACTACAATTTGTGGGTACCGAGAGTGTGAAATTTAATGGTGGTCTGCCTCCTATATGGTTTTAAAAGTTGATATATCATCAAAATTCTTTTCTTTATAGCTTCACATTTATTTTTGAAAAATTATTATAATACAGAATTAAAAAAAAAAAATTACAGAAAAAATGGTGACCCTTTAAAGTTATGTACTGTTTTGTATACCAGGTTGCAGCCCAAGTCTATGGGCCTTTTGTTCAAGAATTGAAGATTCTTTCTTAATTTTGTCAAAATGTAAGTTCTGCAAAAAGATTTAACGAGTTTCAAACAAGTCTCATCAACAATATTCAAAATATTGGGATATTTTTCAAAAATTGTATTTTTTTTTACCTTTTCTACAAAATGGCCCATTTTTTACACTTTGTATGTCTCAAAATGCCAATATTTCCCAATTTCTTGGAAAATCTGAGGTAAAAGGCATTTATTTTAAGAAACCTTGGCCAATATACAAGAAGACAAGCTGCAAATTGGTTGCATTGAAGGTAACTGTATGGAACTATAATGAAACTTGTAAGCCCACCCCTGAAAAATGTTTCTGTGGTACCAAATCCAACTTGTGTCCACATAAGTACTACTGTTGATGGAATATGGCTAAAAGCCATGTTCTTCTATCCCTGGCTTATATACATACACACAAACACATGTACTTGTAAGAAGTATGAATAATTTATTAAAATATGGATTCATAAATGTAAAAGAAATGCTGTATTCAGGTGATAACCAGCCACTCTAATAAAAGGGTCACAAAACACTCTTTTTTTAAAAAAAATGGGAATATTTCAGAATTTAAAACATTTTAACAATCAGAGGTATCCTTGAAATTACATAGTGTAAAAATTTTGTGGAATCATGTTGTTTTAATTTTCAAATCAAATTCCTGACAAAATGAGGTGGAAAAAGTGAGTTTTGACATAATTCATAGCATAAAAGGAGTATGAAAAAGCTATTAATTAATATTTTATTGTTCTGTAAATGCCACATTTTAAAAAATCACCACAAATAATAGATTTACACCCAAAATGTAAAACATTAAGCTGCAAAAGACAAATCTACAACACATCAATTTTGGGGTGTGGACTCATTTGGAAAAACTGTCATAGGATTACATGTTTGGCCATAAACAAAAAGTCTTAGAAATCCTTGAAATCTTATATGTAACTATTTGTTTGTGCAAAATAAAATGCCCGGTTACAATTCAAGCACAAAGTCCAATTACTGTAAATTTGGAGTCAATATATGTTCAATTGGATATCCAAATATCATGTTCAAGAAAAGGGGTGGGGTGGGGAGGGTGAGCCAGTCTGAATGAAATGAAGACAGAGAAATTTCCCTGCAAACACATAGATTTTATTTTCTCGAGAAGGGAAATGCAACAATTTCAGGTTTTAAAAGATTAAAATTGTGTTAAGTCAGAGGAACACTGCAGCAAAATGCAGTTCACTCATGATTTGGAAATTCTAACATACCTCAGCAGTACATAATTAGACCAAATTTCTTAATTTTTATATTTCTGACAAACACATGGATATTTTTTCAATATCTGACAAACACATGAATCATTTCCAATTTATTTAACAAAGGAAATAAAAACATGCAACACAATTTGTTGCATTTTACAACAGATGAATAATTAAAATTTTGACCCCAGTATTGGGGGTAATCTGAAGAATTTCAGGCAAATTTTCATGAATTTTAGGCAAAATTGAGTGAAATTATTGTACTTTCTTCCATTCTAACATTTTTGATGCATAAAAAGTAAAAATTATACATTAAAATATTTTTCACTAATTTTGAAAAGTAAATAAACACTGAAAATCACCAAATTTGGACTAAAATCAAAAATGTTCCTCACAAATCTGTCAAATATTTTTGAAATTTTACCATTTCACTTTTTTTACACTCAAAATGCCATATATCACATTTTCTGGCAATTTAGAGATCATATCATCAAATTCAGGCCTTTCGTCTACTTTCAGGTTGTTTACATATAGGAGGCAGACCACCATTAATTTCCCCATTGACTTCAATGTTAATTCTAGCCTCTTTGCCTACCTCCAACTTTTTCCCAAATTTTCGTTGGGCTGAATGCTTTTCACTATAGACAGAGGAACAAATGACCATGTCTTTGCACTAAAATTTGTATGACGTTGACCACCAAAATCTTGAGATACACCAAGTTGAAGAAGTATACCCAAAACATGTACCTAGTTGCCGTACATATCACCGTAGCCAACCTGATAACTCAGTTATCCTTCCGCCTCAAAATCCGGAATATTTACCAAAACCTGGCAGAAAATATTAATTCAAACCCTCTTCTACCATTCTAGACCACAAAATCAACAAAAATGTCCATGCAAAGGGGGAGAAAAGAGAAGGAGAGAGAATTGCTATAAATAGACGAACTACAATTTGTGGGTACCGAGAGTGTGAAATTTAATGGTGGTCTGCCTCCTATATGGTTTTAAAAGTTGATATATCATCAAAATTCTTTTCTTTATAGCTTCACATTTATTTTTGAAAAATTATTATAATACAGAATTAAAAAAAAAAAATTACAGAAAAAATGGTGACCCTTTAAAGTTATGTACTGTTTTGTATACCAGGTTGCAGCCCAAGTCTATGGGCCTTTTGTTCAAGAATTGAAGATTCTTTCTTAATTTTGTCAAAATGTAAGTTCTGCAAAAAGATTTAACGAGTTTCAAACAAGTCTCATCAACAATATTCAAAATATTGGGATATTTTTCAAAAATTGTATTTTTTTTTACCTTTTCTACAAAATGGCCCATTTTTTACACTTTGTATGTCTCAAAATGCCAATATTTCCCAATTTCTTGGAAAATCTGAGGTAAAAGGCATTTATTTTAAGAAACCTTGGCCAATATACAAGAAGACAAGCTGCAAATTGGTTGCATTGAAGGTAACTGTATGGAACTATAATGAAACTTGTAAGCCCACCCCTGAAAAATGTTTCTGTGGTACCAAATCCAACTTGTGTCCACATAAGTACTACTGTTGATGGAATATGGCTAAAAGCCATGTTCTTCTATCCCTGGCTTATATACATACACACAAACACATGTACTTGTAAGAAGTATGAATAATTTATTAAAATATGGATTCATAAATGTAAAAGAAATGCTGTATTCAGGTGATAACCAGCCACTCTAATAAAAGGGTCACAAAACACTCTTTTTTTAAAAAAAATGGGAATATTTCAGAATTTAAAACATTTTAACAATCAGAGGTATCCTTGAAATTACATAGTGTAAAAATTTTGTGGAATCATGTTGTTTTAATTTTCAAATCAAATTCCTGACAAAATGAGGTGGAAAAAGTGAGTTTTGACATAATTCATAGCATAAAAGGAGTATGAAAAAGCTATTAATTAATATTTTATTGTTCTGTAAATGCCACATTTTAAAAAATCACCACAAATAATAGATTTACACCCAAAATGTAAAACATTAAGCTGCAAAAGACAAATCTACAACACATCAATTTTGGGGTGTGGACTCATTTGGAAAAACTGTCATAGGATTACATGTTTGGCCATAAACAAAAAGTCTTAGAAATCCTTGAAATCTTATATGTAACTATTTGTTTGTGCAAAATAAAATGCCCGGTTACAATTCAAGCACAAAGTCCAATTACTGTAAATTTGGAGTCAATATATGTTCAATTGGATATCCAAATATCATGTTCAAGAAAAGGGGTGGGGTGGGGAGGGTGAGCCAGTCTGAATGAAATGAAGACAGAGAAATTTCCCTGCAAACACATAGATTTTATTTTCTCGAGAAGGGAAATGCAACAATTTCAGGTTTTAAAAGATTAAAATTGTGTTAAGTCAGAGGAACACTGCAGCAAAATGCAGTTCACTCATGATTTGGAAATTCTAACATACCTCAGCAGTACATAATTAGACCAAATTTCTTAATTTTTATATTTCTGACAAACACATGGATATTTTTTCAATATCTGACAAACACATGAATCATTTCCAATTTATTTAACAAAGGAAATAAAAACATGCAACACAATTTGTTGCATTTTACAACAGATGAATAATTAAAATTTTGACCCCAGTATTGGGGGTAATCTGAAGAATTTCAGGCAAATTTTCATGAATTTTAGGCAAAATTGAGTGAAATTATTGTACTTTCTTCCATTCTAACATTTTTGATGCATAAAAAGTAAAAATTATACATTAAAATATTTTTCACTAATTTTGAAAAGTAAATAAACACTGAAAATCACCAAATTTGGACTAAAATCAAAAATGTTCCTCACAAATCTGTCAAATATTTTTGAAATTTTACCATTTCACTTTTTTTACACTCAAAATGCCATATATCACATTTTCTGGCAATTTAGAGATCATATCATCAAATTCAGGCCTTTCGTCTACTTTCAGGTTGTTTACATATAGGAGGCAGACCACCATTAATTTCCCCATTGACTTCAATGTTAATTCTAGCCTCTTTGCCTACCTCCAACTTTTTCCCAAATTTTCGTTGGGCTGAATGCTTTTCACTATAGACAGAGGAACAAATGACCATGTCTTTGCACTAAAATTTGTATGACGTTGACCACCAAAATCTTGAGATACACCAAGTTGAAGAAGTATACCCAAAACATGTACCTAGTTGCCGTACATATCACCGTAGCCAACCTGATAACTCAGTTATCCTTCCGCCTCAAAATCCGGAATATTTACCAAAACCTGGCAGAAAATATTAATTCAAACCCTCTTCTACCATTCTAGACCACAAAATCAACAAAAATGTCCATGCAAAGGGGGAGAAAAGAGAAGGAGAGAGAATTGCTATAAATAGACGAACTACAATTTGTGGGTACCGAGAGTGTGAAATTTAATGGTGGTCTGCCTCCAACTGATTATTCAGACCCACCACCATCTTGTGACAGAGTTACCTCCCCTGGACAAATATATCACTCACAAAAAGATAACTCATCACTTGCTCCAACTGAATATTCAGACCAACCACCATCTTGTGACAGAGTTACCTCCCCTGGACAAATATATCACTCACGAAAAGATAACTCATCACTAGCTCCAACTGATTATTCAGACCCATCACCATCTTGTGACAGAGTTACCTCCCCTGGACAAATATATCACTCACAAAAAGATAACTCATCACTAGCTCTAACTGAATATTCAGACCCACCACCATCTTGTGACAGAGTTACCTCCCCTGGACAAATATATCACTCACAAATAGATAACTTATCACTAGCTCCAACTGATTATTCAGACCCATCACCATCTTGTGACAGAGTTACCTCCCCTGGACAAATATATCACTCACAAAAAGATAACTCATCACTAGCTCTAACTGAATATTCAGACCCACCACCATCTTGCGACAGAGTTACCTCCCTTGGACAAACTAATAAAGGCCGGTGATCAAACCTCAATATCTCCGAAGGTGTGGTCTATTAACTATACACAGTGGTAAAAAGAGTATCGGAACACCTGTTTATGTGAATATGGCGGTGCTATCGGAACACCTGTCTATGCGAATATGGTGGTTTTGGAACACCCCTCTATGTGAATACGGTGCTATGGGAAGACCACTCAATGCGAATATGGTGCTTTCGGAACACCTCTCTATGTGCATATGGTGCTATCGAAACACCCCTCTATGAGAATATGGTGCTATCGGAACACCACTCTATGTGAATATGGTGCTATGGGAACACTCCTCTATGTGCATATGGTGCTATCGGACGCCCCTCTATGAGAATATGGTGTTATGGGAACACCCCTCTATGTGAGTATGGTGGTATCGGAACACACCTCTATGTGAATATGGTGCTATCGGAACACCCATCTATGTGAAAATGGTGCTACCGGAACACCCATCTATGTGAATATGGTGCTATCCGTACGTCCCCAAAGGTATTATTCCTTCCTTGCATGCATCAAAGACATATACTGAACAAACGAGACTGCTACAAACTGACATTTAAGTAGAGGATTCAATGTGGTTCCGCCCAGTTCAAAACTAGAAGGCAGAAAATGGCTGAGACCAAATTCAAACAACTATGGCTGGTATACTTATAGAACAAAAGGAAATCCCACAGTTCAGGGGCCAGTTGCTCAAAGCTCCGTTATCTTTAACGATCCGTTAACTTTAACGGACATATCTTGGTAACGTGGTGTTTTTTAACTTTCCGTTAAATGTACGACAGAAAACACTATAGAATACTTTTTTTTTTATATTAGCATAAATCTGTAGTAAAAATTTGCACCACAGAATATTCAGGGCCTTTATTTCCAGCAACAATCTTTCTCTCTGTTAAAGTTAACGGATCGTTAAAGATAACGGAGCTTTGAGCAACCGGCCCCTGCTCATTTTCATTTCATGTTGTTCATAAAACAATATTGTGTAATGTGTTATATAGATCAGTTTTAATATGGACTGATCTACAATTACTGTGTGAATTATCGTAAATTCTAAACTGATTTCTTCGATTATGAACAAACTACTTAACTTTAGATATTATAAACTTATCTTGTTGGGATAATAAGTTGTATAATGGATTTTATTCAACGGGAGTTGATTTCACAAACACACGGATAAGTTTATAATAACCAAAGTTAAGTAGTTTGTTCATGATCGTAGAAATCCCTTTAAAATTATGATGGTTCACACATTAGTTAAGTTTTTGTGATCAACATTTGTTAGTATTTGTGAACAGTTTGTGATAATAACTTTATAGACAGAGCATGTCTTAATATTTTAATATTTTTATATTTTTCACCATGATTTGCTGTTAACGGAGCCGTCCACGATATATTTAACGGAAAGAACACTTCAATCATTATAAGGTTTTACACGTAAAATTGGTGAAACGTTTTAAAGGGGCCATCCCGATAACATTTTGGGGGTTAAAACTGCTTAATTTTGTATGAAAAGCCCTTAATAGCCTCTAACTTAGACCCGAGCAACTTCTTCAAGCTATGTGATACGTTTTCAAACAACTTCCAATCGCCGGTATGGTTCGGTGGCCGAAGACATGTGTTCTGTTTGAATTACACAGAAGTGTCTGGATAAACGAGTCTATATTATGTGCAGCTTTCAATCTTACCCTATTGACTCACTTTTAAAGCTCTCCTTTGATTAAGTTAGAATTGGTATCATAACAATTTAAAAGAAAAACTTAAAAGAGCTAGTGTCCAGTTAAGCTTTTTTTTCATTCACGTCCAAACTACTCAATATTTTAAAGTGACATTTTCAGACAAGGTAAATACACTATTCCTCTATATTTTGGCGTTTAAATTTCATACGATCATGAACGTGTAATTTTCAGATTCTTTGAATTTCGGGCTGGTCCCTTTAAATCACTAGATATATTTAACTTTATAATCACCCGAACACTTGGCTTGTTATTATTCCACGGGTCTAACTATATGGCTTTTACTGCGAGAACTGTGTTGTTTTATTTTTCTCTCCCCTTGATGATACCAAATAGAAATCAACTGGAGAAAGAGAGAGAGAGAGAGAGAAATGGGGTTTAACGTGCACTAGGTAATTTCGGGACTAACATATGCTTTAATTGTATTTCATTAATTCGCTTGCGCATAGGTGTCTTTAGAAGTTGGAGGAAACCGGAGGACCTGGAGACACCCCACGAGGTTGGACAGGCGACCCTACTTCTTGTCACGTACAACCGGGGATAAGAAGCTACATCAGTTGACTCAATGACAGGCTTTATTATACAGCGCGCACGTGCTAGCCATTCAGCCACCAAACCCCCTCAATAAACTGGACTTCCTGTTTAAATTGATTGTATTTTGACGAGGGGAGAAAGAGATCCATCCTATTGTCCATCTTATTTACAGCGAATTTAAGACAATGTTTTAAAGGGTTATGGTAGTTTCTCTTAAACATACACTGTAATTGAGCAAAGTCGGGGATGAAGCTAGACAGATGTTTCAGAGCGGGCCCGTAGCCAGCTCATGAAATTTGATGGGGTTACGCAATTTTTGGGAGGGCGTGAGGATGTGGCCGGGTGTGCGTTTTCGAAAGACTGTGTCTGAAGTAGTATACATCTTGGCCAGAGGCTCTCTAGATCTTGTTGTTACCAAGCCTATAGGTTAATCTGGCACTTGGGAATTCCATTGGTCGGGGTTTAACGTCCTAAATAATTGTTGCTTTTTTCGTTTTCCCGATGAGGAAATGACAACCACTTTAAATATTATGCAATTCTTGTTATTTTTAGACCAAAATACAGACCTATATTTCGTTTCATTTTTTATACTTTCGATGGCAAACACTACAAGAAGATATGACCAGTTGTAGTGGACGGTTGCGTTAGAAGTCATACGAGCAGCTTTTGACCCTATGACGTCAGACATTTAATTAACAAATCAGCATTGATGTTTCTAGTGGATTATCCACAGTTCCGTGAATCTTACTACCCTTCCAGGTCCTAGTGTGCTTAAGACAAGTAAAACGAAACGAAATAGGATTTGTGCTTTAATCAGATTGTTTTTATGCCTGCCTATTTTAACATTTATATTCCCCAGTCAATGTTAATAAAAATAGGGGGTTTGGGATGGCCTAGTGGTCTAGAGTGCCGCGCTTCGACCTCTAGCTGACCGGCCACTTCTGGCTTGCGGCTGTGATTTCAAGCCCTGGTGTGAGCGTATGTGACATGGAGATAGGGGCGCCTTCTCAACTTGTGGGTTTCCTCCGAACGCAAGCGATTATTGAAATAAAAATTGAAAACCATACGCTAGTCCCAAAATGACCTAGTTTGTGTCGAGTGGACGTTAAACCCCATTCAATGTTAATAAAAATATGAAATAACCGCCATTTCAACAAATATGTATCAAACATGGCACTGGAGAAGAGGAAAAACACCTGATTCAGCAAATATTTATACCAATAATCAGTGAGATTTTATATTCTTCAGTAATGTCAACATGAAATGGCGTTTGGTGTCCTTCTCGAATGGGATACTGAAGACGGAAATGCACCATACAATGTGTTATGAGGGACACTTTGTCCAGGCAGTGGTGCTATGGCCAACTCTTATATCAAATTCAAACTACCAATCGATATTTTTACGTTTGCGCCAGTGTGCACATGGGACCTCGGGTTTCACTCCATCCGAACGACTAGATAACTGTTCTTGTCAGACCCTTGTCTTTGTCCTGCATCACCGAGAAGGGCAAATTCCGCGGGAATATGCTAGTGAACGCAATGTTAAAATCTGATACTGATAATCAGCGTTTCACAACCTGCTGCTCGGCTCTGGAGCTACCCGCTCTTTGCTGAAAAACCTTCTAATGTGATAGAGGTTATAGTTTAACTTTAGTTTTTTTTAATTTAGGGGGGGGGGGGGTCATAAGGGGACGAACCCTATTGATAACCATCATTCCTCGACCTTTCCGTCCGTTAGCTTCGTTTCTTTTAACCCTTTCAGGCCCATAATACACATGCATTGCACCATTGTATTCACTATATAGGATGGGACATGAGAGTCCCGTCGGGCCGGTAAGGGTTAAAGACATTTCTCGAGCTTGTCAACACGACATATAATGTAAATGACGACATTGGACTCATTCCTGCACTGCTGTGAAAATTAACGTGCATAAGACTTTTGGCAGACTATTAGCCGGTAATTAATATGTAATGTAGTGAGCTTTTTCTGAACTATGAAATGATTTCCCACTTAAGTTTAGAGGAACTAGAGGTGGTAAATCCAAACATGGAAATAAAATTGTTTCCAATCAAGTCATACCAAAACTCAGTCAATCAAGCACCAAAATTAAAATCATCCAAATCATTGAAAGTTTATGTTTTAAAATTACCAATCATGTCGGAATAAAACCATAGAAATTGCTGATATATTACTTGATGAAGATGTTGATATGTCCTGTTTTTAACAGAGACATGGCTAAAGGAAGCAGGGGACGATGCTAAGATTTCGGAGCTCACTCCGGACTCCTGACGGCTACAATATTTATCAAGTTCCAAGAACTAATCGTCCTGGTGGAGGCTTAGCACTAATCTTCAAACTAAAGCCAGGCTGACACTTACACGACTTTTGGCCACGATTTTGTCGTGGCATGTCGTGCCATTTTTGGTCACGAACTGGGAGGCTCCCGCACTGTTCACGACTAGTTCACACATAGTTCACGCATAGTTTACGACGAGTTCACGAATGAGTGCCCATCAGTGTCAACATTGACACGAACTGGCCCGACGAATTCACGCATAGTTTGCGCATTGTTTACACTCTTCCCGCATTGGCCCGACGAGTTTGCGCAATTTGGACGGTGTCGTGCCGACTTGGACACGCCATATTCGTGAACTAGTCGTGAACTATTCGTGGCAGTTCGTGACAGTCGTAGCATGGCGTGCACTGCCACGCACTGGCACGCATCCTCCCGACGAGTTCACGACGAGTTCCCGAACAGTTTGCGCATAGTTCATGACCCGTTTGCTGATTTTGTCGTGACAAAAATTTTGAACATTTCAAAATTCTCGTCTAGACATGGCACGCAGTCACGACGGGTTAACGCACACTTCACGCCAGTTTACGACTAATTTGCTCACTGGCACGACTTGAGTCGTGCCAATGCGTGCCACGGAATCGTGCAAGTGTCAGCCTTGCTATACTTACAAGGAATGAATGAATGAAATGGGGTTTACCATCCTGGGCTAATGGAAGACGGGCATAAGCCATATATCGAATTCAAACTGGATCTTTTACGTGCACTCCAATGTGTACACGAGACCTAGGTTTTTCGTCCCATTCATACGACTAGGCAGCTGTCCTTGTCATGCCCTCTTTCTGCATCACTGACAAGGGGAAATCACGCCGGAAAATCGAGATGGACTTTCTCGGCCAATGCCGGGATCGAACACCCGACCTCCAGGCTAGCGAACCAGCGCCGTATCCACTTAGCAACTGTGATCCCGGATTAACCTTAGAAGTAATAAATAATAATTCGTGGAAATACAACTGTTTTGTATTATTTCATGTAAAATTGAGTTCTTATAACGTGACGGTTCAGGAACATTTATTCAAAACGCTAAAGCGTGTAAAAGCTCAATACTGTAACGAGAAGATTTCTGCCATTACCGATAATAAAGATCCTAAGAAATTCTACAGTTTTATGGAATCACTCCTGGATGTAGAGTCTAAATCAAAACTTCCTCATTCTGCAGTTGACCATTTGCTGGCAACACAATTCTACGAATACTTAATATCGAAAATCGAAAATATTCGGCAGAACTTAGACGCACGGCCTTAATCAAAAAATGATCTAGGCACACAAACTATGTCTTGGGAACCCCTCTCCTGTTTTGAACCTTTTGGTGAGGATGAGGTCAGGAAACTGATACTAGCGTCAAAGAAGACTACGGTACCTGTCTGCTAGATCCTGTTCCTATCACAATCCGTTTTTATATTTTGGATATTCTTGTACCGGTTATAATGCGTATTATAAATGAGTGAGAGAGAGAGAGAGAGAGAAATGGGGTTTAACGTCCACTCAACACAACTAGGTCATTTCGGGTCTAACACATGGTTTAATTTTATTTCATTAATTCGCTTGTGTGTAGGCGTCTTTAGCAGTGGGAGGAGACCGGAGGAAACCCACGAGGTTGAGAAGGCGCCACTATCTCCATGCCACATACGCTCACACCAGGGCTCGAAACCACAGCCGCAAGCCATAGGTAGCCGGCCAGCTAGAGGTCGAAGCGCGGCACTCTAGACCACTAGGCTATCCCAACCCCCCGTATTATTAATGACAATTAGTGTATTTCAAAATTTTCTAAAACAAGCTATTGAACCACGCCCCTCGTTATAACTTTATTTTGCAGCAATTTTTATTTAGCCAACAATATCTACTGAATCTTTCATTTCTAGTTCAATTGGATAGTGATCACTTACTGCCCATGCCTGAAATGTGAATTTGTATTATTACTAGTACTCATTCATTCATTTTAAAATACATCATAAATTTATTGCCACTCTAGCTACACTGGCAATGTCATTTGTGAACTTAATAAAAAAAAAACCATCGAAGTATTGCGAATGTTATATTGTAAAATTTAAATTGATAAATTTATTGTCACTTTAATAGCGAGACTGGCAATGTCAATCGTGAACTTAATAAAAATAACCCCATCGAAGTATTACGAATGCTATATTGTAAAATACATGATAAATTTATTGCCACTCTAGCGAGACTGGCAATGTCATTTGTGAACTTAATAAAAAAAAACACATCGAGAGAGAGAGGAGAGAGAGAGGGAGAGAGAGAGAAATGGGGTTTAACGTCAAGTCAACACACAAACTAGGTCACTTTGGAGCTAACGTATGGTTTTCAATTTTTATTTCAATAATTCCCTTGCGCGTAGGGGTCTTTAGCAGTGGAAGGAAACCGGAGTTCCCGGAGAAAGCCCCTATCTCCATGTCACATACGCTCACACTAGGGCTCGAAACCACAACCGCAAGCCAGAGGTGAATGGCAAGCTAGAGGTCGAAGCGCGGTACTCTAGGCCATCCCAACCCACATCGAAGTATTACGAATGCTATATTTGTAAAATTTGAAAGTACCTCATCAAATGTTAGACGTAATCCTGTTTCATAATTATAGGCTTTAGCACTTTGTGGAACAATGGCTTCCTTGAATTTATCACCAGCTACGACAAATCTGGAATATAATATTCAATATGTCACTGTCTGTTCCACGCCACACTACCACTCGAAAATTGCTTTGCTATTTATTCAGTTTTCAATAGCACGATATGACATTAGTTCCCATGCGGTAAAACGCACAGGGTGACACCTCCAGGTAGGTCGTTATGTTTTAACCATTTTAATTAAAATCTGAAGAATTAACAAGCAATTTTCGAGTCGTAGTGTCGCCTGGAACAGGCAGTAGTGAAATAATTGACCTGTCTCATAATATATGCCTAAAAACTGAAGAAATAACAAGCAATTTTTGAGTTGTGTCGCTTGGAATAGACAGTAGTACAATTATTGACCTGTCTCATAATATATGCCTTTTAGTCCTGTTTTATAATAATATTCCATATGTTGGTTGAATTTTCGAATCGAAGTGTCGCTTGGAACAGACAGTAGTGCAATAATTGACCTGTCTCACAATATATGCCTTTTAGTCCTGTTTAATAATAATTGACCCGTCTCATGATATATGCCTTTTAGTCCTGTTAAATAATAATATTCCATATGTTGGTTGAAAGAGAATCTGTTTTAGGCTCGGTTTTTGTTGGTAAATTGATAATCTGTTTTAACATGAACCTGATAGACATAATACTTAGTCACAGATATTTTTACCAGCATGCGGTCAAGTATCGCTTTACTATGTAGAGGATATTAACCTACTCGAAGTTGATATGTTATAGAACCCGAGGGCGAAACCACGGGTTCTATAACATAATATTATCAATCCGAGGGACAAAGATTTATATCTGACATATACCACGTCCACCCTTAAATTAAATGGACTCTTCCGTTAAAAATCAACAATGATTGGGTAATTGCTCGGTAGTTTCCGTCAAAAAACGAACATTGCCGAATTAATCACGTGCAATTACGAAAAACTGTTTTTGTTTACACATCGCCATTTTAAAATATTGGATTGCAAGCAGAAACAAAATGGATAGTAACACGAAGTCAGACGAATAATTAATCCCTTTTAGCCAACATATTGACGATGGAATCGATGTCCTGACGTCACCAGCGGTTGATATGAACGAATATACAACTGGTGGTAGTTTTCTCTTTGATGTGCATAGCAGTTATATCTCATAACAACCTGTCCTGACGTCATCAGCGGTTGATATGAACGAATATACAACTTGCGGTAGTTTGCTCTTTGATGTGCATAGCAGTTATATCTCATAACAACCTGTCATGACGTCATCATAGGTTGATATTCTGTTCATATCATCCACTGATGACGTCGTGACAGGTTGATATTTCATATCAACCGCTAATGACGTCATCTCAGGTCGATGTATTCGACTCCTATCAACCGCTGATGATCGAAATAATACAAAAAACACAGAAATAAATTTTTATTATTTTGACAATTAAAAATTATTATGGAACAGTTTGAAACATTCAAGACAGAAATAAACGACGTACTTATCAGCAAATTTTAAATCGGTTATCCATATCTTTCAGAATCTTCTTTCCGTCCACGCACTCCTAGACTTGAAAGTATTTATCGCCCGAGATTTCCATTATAAACTATTTTTGGGTACAGTCCATGCACTTAAATAAAACAGTCGGCCAAATCCTTCTGTCTATAAAACATAGCAAAAACCTTCAATCGTAGTTCACTGTCAGAATTATCGGGAAAGAATGTCTTTTGATCCAAATTTTCTTTAGGCTTTGGATAGATCCTCATCGATAGTTGCATTCAGGCCAATTCCATCGTCAGTATGTTGGCTAAAAGGGATTGATTATTCGTCTGACTTCGTATTACTATTCATTTTGTTTTTGTATGAAATTCAATTCTTCAAAATGGCGCTGTGTCTACCAAAATACCATCTCGCAATTGCACGTGATTAATTCGGTAATGTTCGTTATTTGACGGAAATCCAGTCATTGTTGAATATTAATGGAAGAGTCCGTTTAAATTTAAGGGTGGGCGTTGTATATGTCAGATATAAACCCATTATCCCTCAACCCGCGGGTTAAATAATATAACAACCTCGGATAGGTTAATTTCCTAAACATATATCCACCTATGATGACGTCATGATAGGTTGTTATGAGATATAACTGCTATGGACATCAAAGAAAACTACCACCACCAGTATATATATAGTGCGTTACCTATCATAAGCACATGATGACGTCATGACAGGTTGTTATGAGATATAACTGCTATGGACATCAAAGAAAGAAAACTACCACCAGTCGTATATATATATAGCGTGTTACCTATCATAAGCACATGATGACGTCATGACAGGTTGTTATGAGATATAACTGCTATGGACATCAAAGAAAAACCCACCACCAGTATATATATAGCATGTTACCTATCATAAGCACAGTTTGTATGATGACTAGCTGTTGAATCTACTGTACTCGATATTAACCATGTAAAACTTGGGTCTGTGTATAGAGGATTAGATGATAATTTTTTGGCACTCAAATAACTACAATCAGCATTAAAATCACCAGCGATCATTACATTCTGAAAAAAATAGGTAACCACGATCATCGCATTCTTAACGAACACGTAACAACAATCAGTTTTCTAATCAATGATTACATTCTGAATAAAACCACTACCAAAATGTGGGGGTGGGTTGGGGTGGAATGGCCTAGTGGTCTAGAGTGCCGCGCTTCGACCTCTAGCTGGCCGGCCACCTCTGGCTTGCGGCTGTGGTTTCGAGCCCTGGTGCCTTCTCAGCCTCGTGTTTTCCTCCGGGCACTCCGGTTTCCCCCCACTGCTAAAGACCCCTACGCACAAGCGAATTATTGAAATATAGAATTAAAACATATTTTAGTCCCGAAATGACCTAGTTGTGTTGAGTGGACGTTAAACCCCATTTCTCTCTCTCTCTCTCTCTCTCTCTCTCTCTCTCTCTCTCTCTCACCAAAACTTGGAAAATTTGTCCTAGTATAGATGTGCACCAGTAATAACCATAGGGTCAGCATGAGGCGAGATTCTCCCAATCACAAAATGCTTGTTATTTTTGTACATGCCTTATAAGACAATATCTTTAGACCAAGATTAAATTGAATAAACAAATGAAAAATAAACGGGACAAAATAACCTGCATACATGCTCAACAACTGATGGTACGTGCAGGAGGAACGCACAAAACAAAAATATACCTGCGGACAAGACAGAAAACAGACATTGCAAAAAACAAACAATTATCAAATCAAGTGAATATGGATGCGGGGTCAGCCTTAATCGTCCACCGGCTGTACAGTTCCGGGTCTGTTGTGGTACAGGCTTGACGTTAGGTGTAATTAGGCTGAAGAACTAAGAGTTATTAGTGCTAGGTGTAATAAGGCTGAACATTACCTGATTGGATAAAGCTGAAGAAACAGCATTATAAACTGTTGGTAGATGACCGATCTCATTTGGAGCATCAGAAGGTTTGATATGTATTCCAGTAATCACAAAATCTGTTAGAGCTGGAAATAATATTCAATAATCACCGAATTTAGGCTTATATATAAATCTTCATTTTTATATATAATAATCACAAATAACGTCTGTCCGACCACAATTGTTGTGGGCACTTTACGGGTCATAATTCTTATCCAATTTTGACGAAACTTGAAATATAGGTTGATCCCCAAAATTCGATATTTGCATGTATCGGATCGAAACTTCCTGGGTTATGACCACTGATTGTACAAACTGTGGACACTGTAGAGATCCCAATTTCAACTGATTTGATGAAGCTTGACATGCATGTTTATAACCCAAAGATCTTGGTTCCTTTTGATATTTGCGAATAGCGGATCGTACACTAATAGTGTAAAAATATGCTATTTTAAGGTTGTGGACCCTCTAGAGGTCACAATTTTTTATCCGATGTTAATAAATCTTAAAATATATCTTTAAGTCCCAAAGATCTCAGTCCCTTTTAATATTTGCGTATTTATACCATAATTTTGTTTTCCGGGGAGACGGTTGGGCGAAATAGCCAGGGTGGACATAATAGGTTTTATTTGTGGTTAACATCTAAATACCTATAGAACTATGGCTTTCTCGAAGTTGTAAATGTAAAATATATATTATTGTAATATATAAAGCTATCTTCAAAGAACAGAAAAGAGTTTGAAGTCTTTTCTAATTACCACAACGTCAGTCCTACCTAGGCACACGACAGTGTTACCCAGACAATTTGGCCGTCCGAACTCAAGAGTGTCACATGACCTTGAGCTGGCAAGTGAGAGAGAGAGAGAGAGAGAGAGAGAAATGGGGTTTAACGTACACTCAACACAACTATGTCATTTCGGGACTTACATATGGTTTTAGTTTTATTTCAATAATTCGCTTGCGTGTAGGGGTCTTTAGAGATGGAAGGAAACCGGAGTGCCCGGAGAAAAACCACGAGGTTGAGAAGGCGCCCCTATCACAATGCCACATTTGCTCACACCAGGGCTCGAAACCACAGCCGCAAGCCAGAGGTGACCGGCCAGCTAGAGGTCGCGGCGACCCTCTAGACCCCCCCCCCCTCCCGAGCTGACATATTTTACTTACAAGCTGTTGGAACATGGAATAGTACAGAAAATGGTTCCCTTTCAAACCAATCGTTTACATCATTATATTGATAGGTTTTCTTTACACTAACTAGATCAGACCTACAATTGAAATCAGTTCAACTAGATCAGATCTACAATTGAAAATCAGTTCAACTAGATCAGATCTACAATTGAAAATCAGTTCAACTAGATCAGACCTACAATTGAAAATCAGTTCACGAGTAATGTCTTGTCTCTCAATTTTTATAAATTCACGTAGGTTACAAACTTGCTGTGTTCTTTAGCACAGAATGAACTATTAAGAAACAGTATTATTGCTGAATACGGTCGAGTGAAAATGAATATAACCCTATATAGCACCACCTTTTGTCTTTTGCCTACATAGGGTGAGGTGAGGAATAGTTGTAATTTCGTCTTATTCAGATTGTTTACTTTGTTCTTTAGTTTCGCCCACTTTTTAAAGATCTTTTCACACAGCCGAATTACTAAAGTAAGACGTATGCAATATTATAATCTTTGAGTGGCATTTAGCGATTTGAACACATTCCCCCCCCCCCCCCCAATTTATATGAAAATAACAATCTCTGGTTTATATACATATAGCACGACGTTTCGACAAGTATTCTCTTATCATGTGTGCTTGATGGCCTCGCGCCTGGTACGTTCGTGCATTTTTATGCGCGAACTCTTAGTTTTGCTATTACTGGCACGCGAACGCGCACGGGCACTATTTCTTTTTCTTTTACATGTACCAAAATCTGGGATTTCGCGCGGAGGTACTTTTGAGGTATTAGTCTGTGAAGTAGAACACTTGCCACTGTACCTGTGTATCGCTAATTATAAACCGAATGTGTGAAATATGTTATTTATTATTGTCGGACTTATTACATCACTCCTGTCTAACAAATCATAAAGCTGTGGTGTTACGGTGGCGGCATAGTATGTCACCGTAACACCACAGCCACTCTAACCATTCATAATACATCTAACTATCACTCCCTACACATTTCCCCTCGTCTACTTTCCCAAACGTCAACAACACATCTCATACATCCATTTCGCTGAGTAACCCTTGTACCATGTCTACTGGATGGTTATTTCCATATAAATCGTGTTGTGGTTTTTTTTGTATACAATATTGGTAGTCCCGATATGACCTAGTTTAGTTACCTGTATATAAAGCCATAATATTCTTTATAAGATGTTCTTCCTATTTTATCACTGTGGATAAAGGTATATTTTCTTGTGCCATATTGACTGCAATGTGAAAAGTATAAAGACAATATTAAAACATCTGGGGCCGGTTGCTCAAAGCTCTGTTATCTTTAACGATCCGTTAACTTTAACGGACATATCCTGGTAACATGTTGTTTGTTAACTTTCCGTTAAATTTACTACAGAAACACTAGAGAATACTTTATTTTCTATATTAGCATAAATCTGTAGTAAAAATTTGCACCACAGAATGTTCGGGGCCTTTATTTCAAGCAACATTGTTTCCCTCCGTTAAAGTTAACGGATCGTTAAAAGACAACAGAGCTTTGAGCAACCGGCCCCAGATCTCCACACAAAAACTAAAACACACATAATTAAATACAAAGTTCTTCGTTTAACCTGATATCCTACACCTAACAACTCGAAACGAGAAAAAATTTGGAGAAAGAAATTTCTCTGGTGACACTGGGTAGTTATTTCCCCGGAAGGGACGAATCACACGACTGTCACGTGACATGTATTTATTTTAAGTGTCTGGATGACCGAATCACTTAAAAATATACAAACGCGTAGAAAAATAGATCTTTACAAAAACTTGAATTTCTACATTTAGGATCCAATTTTGTTATGTCAGCGAGTTGACTTTGACTCAAGAATCATTTTACAACAAACGAAACGACGATCCGATTTCTAGTTTTCGAGAAATCAAACCAAAAAAGATTGACCAATCAGAGGTCAGAATGTGCGGGGCTTAGGTCTGAACAAATTTGGATAAAATGGACGGTATATGGCCCCAGAAGCCTCCGGTCCCGCGGCTGACTCTGGGAACCTAATATCGTACACCTAGCAACTGTTTATTTTGATAAATTGTCTGTTGAGATGTCTTACTACCTGTAGTTTGTAATTAATGTAATATTAAAAAATATAAGTTTACCTGTTTAATCCCTTGACTATTTGACCAATACCAATTAAATCCATAACTTCTTCAATAACAGCAATATCATACCTTGCAACAATCTATAATTCAGATATTATTACATTTATCTTTTAATAAATGGGGGATTGCCTAGTGGTCTAGAGTGCCGCGCTTCGACCTCTAGCTGGCCGGCCACCTCTGGCTTGCGGCTGTGGTTTCGAGCGGTTTCCTCCCACTGCTAAAGACACCTACACGCAAGCGAATTATTGAAATAAAATTAAACCATATGTTAGTCTCGAAATGACCTAGTTGTGTTGAGTGGACGTTAAACCCATTTTCTCTCTCTTATTACATTGCATATCGTTCCAAAACTGGTATTTCATTTGAGTTGATATTCAACCAAGGCTAGAAAGAAATACTGTTGGTAATCAGTGGTAGTCAATGGTAACTGATCATTAAATACCAACCTGCCAGGAGTCGCGCAGATAATAATAATTTTTCGGACAATCAGGGGCCATAATTCTGGAATTTACGATCCGATATTCGCAACTACCGAAAGTAACCAAGAACATTTGACCTCTACAGTGTTCACAAGCTTAAAACGTGATTTTTCTTACAATCAGAGGCCATAATCCATGAAGTTACAGCCCACCCTTAGTCAAGCCGTTCTTTTGTTTTGTAAAGCAGTACACTTTTAAAGTATATATTCTTTTAATTTGCAGATGTGCGCGATCTGATTAAAGGTGCCTTTAAATATTCTGTTTTAATTAGGGAAATAGAATGATAAAGAGGCGGCTTCTCACCAATGCAACGAGAGTTCAATCCCAGCTCGGGGCAAGAACTTTATCGTTGTAAGTGAGAGGGATATTCGGTTTACCCCTGAGTTCTTCGGTTTCTTCCTGCAGTAATGATCGAAATCATTCGCACGATCTGTGCCAAGGGCCAAATTGGAAAAAGGCCTCAGGCCTAATTTGCTACCCCTGTAAAATGACGCGATTATTATTATTATTATTATTATTATACCTGTATCATTCTCTGTAAGGCATCATGATTACTGACAGCATGTTCACCAAGACGTCTGATGTTGAAAGCAGCTATTTTTAGACTGTTAACTTGATAAACTCCCATCCACAGTAAAACAAACAGTTTCCACATCTTACAGCAATTCCAACTACGAGAAAATTTATAATTGAAATTAACAATTATATTGTGTTGTTTTTCCTTAATCTTTTAGTTTTTATTCTTATCATTATTTATTTATTTTTTGTAAATGGCTTCATTATGAACTCTTATATATTAAACCCAAGTTTACTAAATGTCATTGTGCTTGATAACGACAAGAGCATACTTGTTGAAACGTCGTGCTTCTAGAATAAAACCAGTGATTGTTTCCCATAAAAATTGTGTTCTGTTATTGTGTTCCCCAATCACTGGGGACCTTAGTGTTTTCAAAATAAACAGCTGCCTAGTCGTACGGGTGGGACAAAAAACCGAGGTCCCGTGTACACATTGGAGTGCACGTAAAAGCCTTGGCAGTTTGAATTCGATATAAGAGAAGGCCGTAGCGCCGCTGCCCGGGCAAAATTTCCCTCATAGCACACTGTATGGCGTATGCCCGTCTTCCATTAGCCCAGGTTAGGTGCATAATAGTAGGACGTTAAACCCCATTTCATTCATTCATTCTTGAAAGATTGAATAATCATATAGTTATAATGGTTTACCTACCCAGCGAGCTGTACTCGTAGATCTCTACTGATAACGTCGTGTTCGTGTATTTTAATCAGACATATTCCTGATGTATGTATATAGGTGTTCGTGTATTTTAATCAGATATATTCCTGATGTATGTATATAGGTGAAGAAATACGGCCATCTGTCACTCTATATACACGTAAACGCTCTACATATGATTCTATGCTTAATTCATTTTTATACGCCCACATTTTTATCTGTCCGTCCATTATTGTTTGTGTACACACTACAGGTCACAATTTTTATCCAATTTCAATAAAACTTAATATAGGTTTATCACCATAAGATCTCGGTTCCGTTCGATATCCGCATATATCGGACTGTAACTTCATGGATTATGGCTTCTGATTGTAAGAAAAATCACGTTTTAAGCTTGTGAACAATGTAGAGGTCACAATGTTATTCCGATTATGATGAAACTTGAAATGCATGTTTATAACCCAACGATCTTGGTTACTGTTGATAGTTGCGAATATCGTATCGTACATTCCAGAATTATGGTCTCTGATTGTCCGAAAAATCGTCTTTTTTAACTTGTGGTCACTCGGTATCTAGAGGTGTAACGTTCTTGAATTATCAACAGAATAAAAACTCTAGCGATGAATACTCGGAATTGATACATCCCGTTTTATAACTTGTAATGTTACCTGAAGTTTAAATTTAAATATTGTCCTTTCACGAAACTGTTTTTAATGTTACGTGATGGATAATAACCGAAGACTGTCCAGTATATAAATAGAAAGAGAGAGAGAGATGGGGGCTTAGCGTCCACTCGACACACACAAGGCCATTTCGGGACGATATGTAAATAGAAAGAACAACTGAGGGGTGTTAGCCCCGAAGTTTTTCTATCTATTTACATAATGGACAGTCTGAGGCTTTTATCAAACTTAAAACATAGCACCATAGAGATACAAATAATGGATATATTCTTAAAACAACATGCACATGCCCATGAATGCATGTCACAAAACACTCCAGTCATACAATGCAAGCATACACGGACAGTCCAAAATATTCGACAATGAGAATAATATGTGATAAGCATTTGGATACTGATTACATTTGGTAATGTACTCGATATGGAAGATAATAGCAGTAAAAATTGTGATGTTCTTGATATGGGGATAATAGCCGTCCAAGTTGTGATGGTAAGGCTGCTCATGAGAATGATTTAGATATTGATAATATTCTTAGTACTGTGGTTAATATAAACGATACAAGCCGTCCAAATTTAGAATACAAATTTAATATTAACTCTCACATAAGTGTCAGGACACAGGATCAAAGGCACAAACTAATTCCCGTAATTGAAACTCAACTTTCATTATGGTGTAACAGTGATATATTTGAAATGTTTTTTAAAATCGGATAAAAATTGTGACCTGTATAGGTTCAACAGGCTCAAAACGCGTTTTTTTTGTTCGACCAGTGGTCATCATCCAGGACGTTACGGCCCGGTATGCGCCAATATCGCCAGCAATCGAGATTTTTGGGTTATATTATAAACACAAATGTTCAGTTTCATCAAAATGGGCTAATAATTGTGAACTGTAGTGTACCGTCAGGGGCCATAATCCATGAAGTTACGGTCCCATACAAGCCAATATCGAAAAGGAACCGAGATCTTTGGGATTTATACTTATATGTCAAGTTATGATCTGTAGAGTATCCACAAAGAAGATGTGAAAATGTCGGCGTATAAAACGTGACATATAATGGACGTATTTCAGTGGAATTCTTTATGTAGACAAACACGTGAAATCAACAATCGGCCATGTGACTTTTCGGTAACTATGAGGTTTTAAAGTAATTTAATGGTCTGTAATTTAATTTGTTCAGAGAATAAATTATCCTAAAATCCATGTTCATTTTTCTATTACAACTTTTCATTATTTATTGAAAATAATGGACCGTTTTATAATTAATAGACGATTGTTTAAACATGCATTATTCAAGAGCTAAATCTGCCTAGTGCAGGTCTTTATTTGGGCATGAAATGTTTTCTAAAGTATTAATTAGACATTAATTAACTGATCCAGGCCTTAATCAACTTTGGATGGCATCAGATTGGTCCGATATTCAAGATTAAAACGTTTCAGTGATAAATCAAATATGGCGCTCCCAGACGCTTCGAGTCTTAGCTTTGATCAACCAGGACCGTGGTTGAAATTATTGCACACGTCGGTCAAATCTTTAAATGCCAATATCTTCGCTTACAATAGAGTAATTTGAATGAAATTTTCAAATTATTCATTTTACATCACCTACTTTCGAACTATTATAGCAAGAATGGCTAGTTCTTATCTATATCTTGAATAATGTAACTTTAATACAACAGTCTTAACACTATTCGCGACAGGAACACGCGTTTGTGGTCGTCAAGTTTTCAATTTCTATTTTTTTGACCGGAGGAGAGGGGGGGGGGGTATTCTTTAAGGTCAGCGAAATTTTTTCAGGCATTTCAGGTTACCCCCCCCCCTCCTTAACATTAACCACGCCCGTGCGCCTATGCCTCCAGCCACTTGATGCGTAGCCTACTCGTCTTATCTGCCTTGTACTTTTCAACTCCGTCATGTTTGATGCATTTGCGGAGTTTCATGCTTTAAGCCTCTATTGGGTGGACGTTAAAACCCATCTCTCTCTCTCTTTCTCTCTCTCTCTCTTTCTCTCTCTTTCATCCTCTGTTTTTTTTTATCTGCAGACTGTTATCACACTGCTGTAGCTAGTTCTTGTTCACATAATTGCAGTTCGTACTTAGATCCTCAAAAATACCCTATAAAACTATACAGTAATTACCTATCTTAATGTCCTGTGACTAATCCTAATGACTTATTATTAGGTAGATCATGCTAGTCAAACTTTCATCAAAGCGTGATTTAAAACAAAATCCACCTGATTGAGCAACGCCCGTTTCTTCTTTGTGTGTTGATGTGTCACGTGACCTACAGGCCACACGTCGTATTGGGTTGTCTTGGAACATATTTATCTTTTATATCATAGGGACGCCAACTGATGCCCAGGTTTTGGCAATATTTAATCGCACTTATTAACGGGATTTGTTCAAATTCGGCAGGATAAATCATTTCAATAACAGGGTTATACCTATTTATATTGGTCCGTGTCCAAATCTTAGAGAGAGAGGAAGAAAGAGAGAGAGAGAGAGAGAGAGAGAGAGAGAGAAATGGGGTTTAACGTCCACTTAACAAAACTATGTCCTTTCGTAATTAACATATGGTTTGTTTTTTTTATTTCAATAATTCGCTTGCGCGTAGGGGTCTTTAGCATTGGGAGGAAACCGGCGTGCCGGCCAGCTAGAGGTCGAAGCGCGACACTCTAGACCACTAGGCCACCACAACCAGGGTAGAGCCACGGACAATATTTGTGTTTAGAAATGAATCATGATAGAACTTGAGATACTCATATTCTTTATACCTCAACTATTGATCGTGGAGCATTCCCCGAACCCCAGGGGCGGTTCCACATCAACCTATTTGTCTTTAATAAATCGAGACAAGCTAAGACGATTAAAAGGGTATTATTCCACTAAACTTAGAAATACCATTGAAAAACTTTATAGCCGTCATATTGATATTTTCTTCTACACTATATTTTTGCATTCGAAATTTGGAATGTTTTTAAATGTCGATGCCACTAGTACTTTTCATATTGACCAAGTGGCAAGATTTGTACGTGTGCCCCCCCCCCACCGCCGACCTTTTTTTCTTGCTGCCGTCCGCGTGTTCCAAACAGATTAAGACGTGTGTTCGTTCCCTGCATTGGCCGAGAAAGTTCATCTAGATTTTCAGGTGTGGTTTCCCCTTGTCAGGGATGCAGGACGGATGGCGTGTACGTTTAATAACCCTTCACAATTCGATATAAGTTCAGGCCTCGGTATATCGTCCCATCCGAGACTCAATGAGTAAGACGTTGGCGCGATAACGAGGGTCTCAGTTTCGCTCCCGATGCTGGCCTAGAATATTCCTCTTGCATGGCAAGTACAGTGTCTAGTCTTTAGGATTGGACGAAAAAACAGAATCCCAATTAAAACGTAACAGAAACCCTGACATTTTGAATTCGATATGAGAATGGACGTCGCAGCAGACTAAATATTGCTAAATAATTCCAGACGAAAAATTACACCTTAAAAGTATTCCATGAACCCAGAGGCGGATGCAGGAAATCCAGTTATTGCTGGAGAAATTTTTTGAAAAAAATCGGGGTGTCAGTTGTGATTTGTGGGGCATACCTTTTTTATTAAAGTGTTATTTAGGGATTTAGGGGGGGGGGGCACCTAGGGCCCCCACCCTGGATCCGCCTCTGCATGAACGTGTAAATAAATAGACTTATTTATTAAAAGGCGACGCCCATATTACAAGCTAACATAATACGTATAAATAGACTGGTTTTCCCGTTACTATCAATGACGTCTATACTAACAAGACCGCGCGCAGACGCTAAATTGGTGGAGAATATACGTACTAACTAATGAGGTATTAAACTTATAGTGGAAAATAGCCTAGAGACCATGGTCTCATAGAATCGGAAAGGGGCGGGGTTTATGCTTTTTAACCAATCGGATGTGAGAAGTAGTTATATCTGCGGATCCTCGCCGGATATTTCATAAACGTGCTCAAAACACAATAATATTAATAAATAAAAGATTCGAGGTAATTTATCTGATTCTGAATGAATAAGACAGATATAACATAACATAACTGGCGTGCAATTAAATACCACATCAACTGTTTTAATTACGGTACATAACATGAGACCATATTGTTCATTGCGGACAAGACAGACAATAGACATTGCAAGAATAAACAAATGATAAATCATTAAATGAGACCATATTATGATTTTGTTCACTGATGGTCCCATCAACTGTTTTAATTACATAACATGAGACCATATTGTTCATTGATGGTCCCATCAACTGTTTTAATTATATAGCACCATATAATATCTTGATACATGAGACCATATACAAAATACCATTCCTTGATGGTCCCAGCAACTGTTTTAATTACATAACACAATAGTCTAAAATATATAACTGGTCTCTTTAACACTACAGTTTTGATGCATGAGACAATATACCGTACAGGAGACCATGTTGTTCCTTAATGGTCCTATCAACTGTTTTAATATATGGGACCCTATACATGAGATCATACCCTATAATATACAAGATCTCATCAACTGTTTTAATAGATGAGACCATACCCTAGAATATACAAGATCACATCATACCTTGATGGTCTCATCAACTGTTTTAATACATGAGACCTTACCATAGAATATACAAGACAACATCATACCTTGATGGTCTCATCAACTGTTTTAATACATGAGACCATATCCTATAATATACAAGGTCACATCATACCTCGATGGTCTCATCTACTATTTTAAAACATGAGACCATATCCTATAATATACAAGATCACATTATACCGTGATGGTCTCATCAACTGTTTTAATACATGAGACCATACCCTAGAATATACAAGATCACATCATACCTTGATGGTCTCATCAACTGTTTTAATACATGAGACCATATCCTATAATATACAAGGTCACATTATACCGTGATGGTCTCATCAACTGTTTTAATACATGAGACCATACCCTAGAATATACAAGATCACATCATACCTTGATGGTCTCATCAACTGTTTTAATACATGAGACCATATCCTATACTATACAAGATCACATCATACCTTGATGGTTTCATCAACTGTTTTAATACATGAGACCATACCCTATAATACACAAGATCATATCGTACCTTGATGGTCTCATCAACTGTTTTAATACATGAAACCAAACACTAGAATATACCAGAGCACATCATACCTTGATGGTCTCATCAACTGTTTTAATACATGAGACCATACCCTAGAATATACAAGGTCACATCATACCTTGATGGTCTCATCAACTGTTTTAATACATGAGACCATACCCTATAATACACAAGGTCACATCATACCTTGATGGTCTCATCAACTGTTTTACTACATGAGACCATTCCCTATAATATACAAGGTCACATCATACCTTGATGGTCTCATCAACTGTTTTAATACATGAGGCCATATCCTATAATATACAAGGTCACATCATACCTTGATGGTCTCATCAACTGTTTTAATACATGAGACCATACCCTAGAATATACAAGATCTCATCAACTGTTTTAATACATGAGACCATACCCTAGAATATACAAGATCACATCATACCTTGATTGTCTCATCAACTGTTTTACTACATGAGACCATACCCTAGAATATACAAGATGACATCATCCTCTCATGAATGTTTTAATTACATGAGACCATACCCTGTAATACAGAAGACCACATTAAAACAGTAAGCTTATTAATAAAATGTGCTCTATTTGATGACTTATGTTTTGGAATATATTAACTGATAGTTTAAATTTTGTCGTGGAACTCTTGAAAAAAAAAATAATATTATTTAATCCATGTTTCTTTTTAGTGAAATGGATGAGAGACTTGATAAGGAGATGCAACCACCAAAGGTATTGAGTTTAGAGTATCACAAACGGAGGTTTAAAAGACCTGGGCAATCATTTTATAATTTTACTAAAAGAAAATTATCAAAGCATCCACCAAAATCAGTCTTGAACCAAGGTTTGTTTATCTATTTTTAACGGCACAATCATTGCTTGATGTCTATTATCAAGATCACATCATACCTTGATGGTCTCATCAACTGTTTTAATACATGAGACCATACCCTATAATACACAAGATCATATCGTACCTTGATGGTCTCATCAACTGTTTTAATACATGAGACCATATCCTATAATATACAAGGTCACATCATACCTTGATGGTCTCATCAACTGTTTTAATACATGAGACCATACCCTAGAATATACAAGATCACATCAGACCTTGATGGTCTCATCAACTGTTTTAATACACGAGAAATTTTTCACGTAACTATATAATAGATCAAACGGAAATTACTATAGATGTACATAAGATTTGTAGCTGAATATTATTATTATTATTATTATTATTATTATGAACATTTTTATAGCGCACAATTCACTAGGTGCTCAGGTGCGCTTTACAAAACATTATAAATTATCAGACATTATTAATTATCACAAAACAGTATCACAGATAAACAATATAATCATAAATTATTAAGTAAACAACACATTATGCAGATATTATGAATAAAATTAGATAACAGAATAAAATAAAAGATTACTAAGAGATTAACACAAAAATAAATCGTTATAAGCTAAAGGCTTCTCTAAAAAAAAAAGTTTAGACAGATTTCTTAAAAACAGAAAGACACACAGCGTTTCTGATAGAAAATGGTAGTTTATTCCATGCAATTGGCGCCCGTACACTAAAAGCTCTGTCACCAACTGGTTTGAGTCTTGATCGTTTGGAACATAAAATTAATGTATCAGGGGAGGCACGAATCATTCGGGAAGGTGTATATAATTCAAGTACAAGACCATTAAGACATTTAAAAACTAAAAGAAGGATTGTGTATTGAATTCTAAAATAAATGGATAGCCAGTGTAACTCAGTTAAAATAGGGGTCATGTGCTCTCTAAAATTTGATCCGGTGATAAGCCTTGCTGCACTATTTTGTACCATTTGTAGTTTATTAATTGAAACATATGGGGTTCCTGTTAAAGGGGAGTTACAATCTAATCTCCCTGTAAGATCTATATAAAAACCCTATGGCTGATGAAGGGCTATGAGCCCGAAACGCGTTCCATAATATAATGTTTTAAAAAAAAAACAACTACACAGTGTTTGTCCAGTCTTTTGCCGGGGATTATTTTTAATTTTTGGATTATCTAATCTTGATGTTACTATGGAGTTTACGACAGTTATAATGGCATCAATAGTGAGAGTTCACCTCATTTTACTAATGTTTCTTAGATGGTAATAACAGAGTTTACAGATATTGTTAGTTTGAGCATTCATGGACATATAATCGTCAAAATATACACCAATATTTCGGGCGGATTCAACCGGACAGATGGAAACCGATTTGCATACTTCTTATATCACCCCCGGCTTCGGCTTTACTTAGAGAAGATTTTGTTCCTAATATGAGATACTCAGTTTTATCATCGTTGAGTTTCAAGAAATTCCAACATTTAATTTCACTGATACACTGTTCAAGTTTTGCCTTGGAAGAATTAATATCACATGTTTTAAATGCTATGCAGTGTTGCGTATCGTCAGCATATATTATATGGAAATCAATCCCGTATCTTTGTACAATTTTACCGAGCGGAGTCGTGTAAACGGGGAAGAGGATTGGACCCAAAATTGAGCCTTGAGACACACCACACTTAACATCCCTGGGGTCAGATAGTTTTCCATGGATTAACACCGACTGGCTTCTGCAAGCTAGATACGAACGGAATATTTCAAGCACAGCACCAAGAACACAGAATTCAGATTTATGACGTGACAGCAAGGTTTCATGGTCGACCGCGTCAAAATTAAAGCTGCGGACAAAGTACCAGCTGTATACATTTATTATTATCAACTGATGTTAAGATGTTGTCGTGAACTTTCAATAACGTGGTTTCAGTGGAGTGGAATTTTCTATAGGCGCTTTGGAATTTGTTAAGTAAATTATGTTGACTAAGATGGCGTTTAAATTGTTCAACTCTGCATTTTTCGAGTACGGTACTTTAGATAAGAAACTGAGGTTTGAGACTTGGTCTGTAGTTTATGTCGATGTTTGGATCTAAAGACGGGTTCTTGATGAGTGTTATTTCGTATAGAATTCTACAGAATAATATAAAAAATATAGAACTACTGCTGCTATAAAATTTGTTATAAATATTATACTTTCCTAGAGAAATTTTGTAATCTTAAATATTTGGTGCCATATATTTTGTAGTTTTCTGTGGAAATAAGATGCAAACCAATACTACAGTTTCGTACAACACCCTGTAGACAAAATATTATATACAGCAGGCTAACTACAGATTTTGTAATCTGGACATTTATTGATGCACCGACATACTCTTTGTAGATATCCCCAAATTCCCCAAATTAGATATCTATGGGTATAATAGTTTACTAAATTAAAACATATTTCTATAAATTTAAGCCATACGAAGAAGAAAACTTGACATGAAGCAGACTTTTGGACCCACCGCAGAATTTAAATTTATCTACAGAGATTAAATTAGAACACGATTTAAAAGAAACCACGGGCCATCTTTAATTTTCGCTCAAAACGGAAAAGTGTTCGGTACTGACGCAAATGCAGTACATCCTTTCTGTGTATAACTGTACAATATCCAACAGAAAGTCGTACCAAAATCTACAGAATACTATATATGTTCATAAAGAGATGTTACTGCACAATATTCTGGTTTATATTACTTGCCAAAGGTACAGTAAACATTTAAGAAGTTTGTGTATGTCCGAATCTATCAAACTTCATTGTAAAGCAAAGACAATGCAATCGATAGCACTGAAGCATTCTTGCTTTTTGAAATTAATAACGAAAGCCATTGAGTGGGTACATGAACAAGCACGCCTATTTCAATCTCGCCATTGTTAACATTCATATTATGCATTATAATATACAACCCCCATATCCGTACGCCCGTCTTCTTAAGCCCGTTTAGATATACATCTGAATGGTAGTGTTCATTTCTAAAAGCAACCCTAGAAACTGGACGGTCATAAACTCGACGGGTAGCACAAATCGGACTTTTTTTATGAATCTTGATGGTAAATAATACTTTCTTGGTGACAATCTATTAACTGAATACATGTACCAGATTCTAGATAGTAAGAGCAGTTTCTCACCCTTTTTCATCAAATGTAACGGATACCCCGGGTCCTAGTGATAATTTGTGGCATATAAGAACTTGAAATTCCTTATCCACAAAGTCAAGTTAAAATCAATAACAAACTATTTTATGATCAATTTATCTTTTTTATTTCAAAATGTATATAATCTAATTGAATTACATGTACATGCATCTTGCAAAGTAAATATACAATAGTAATGTCATGGGATAATAAAATTATTTTTAAAATGAATGGTATTCAACTACTAATGAGAGTTATTTGTTTATTGATATAATATATCATATTATTATATTGAAAATATCCATATAAAGTAGAGCTTGTATATCATATAGTAATTTAAATATTGATATCAAAAATAACCTGTACATCATATAGTAATTTATATATTGATATCAAATATTGTCTGTACCTCATTTAGTAATTCATATATTGATATTAAATATAGCCTGTATATCCTGACAGTAATTTATATATTAATATGAAATATAACCTGTACATCATATAGTAATTTACATATTGATATCAAAAATAACCTGTACATCATATATTAATTTACATATTGATATCAAATATAGCCTGTACATCATATAGTAATTTAACTATTGATATCAAATATAACCTGTGCATCATATAGTAATTTATATATTGATATCAAATATAGCCTGTACATCATATAGTAATTTAACTATTGATATCAAATATAACCTGTGCATCATATAGTAATTGATATACCGATTTGTATATCATATAGCCTGTACATTATATAATAATTTAACTATTGATATCAAATATAGCCTGTACATCATATAGTAATTTACATATTGATATCAAATATAACCTGTACATCATATAGTAATTTATATATTGATATCAAATATAACCTGTACATCATATAGTAATTAATATATATTGATATCAAATATAACCTGTACATCATATAGTAATTTAACTATTGATATAAAAAATAACCTGTACATCATACATGATGTTGTCTTGTGTATTCTAGGGTATGGTCTCATGTATTAAAACAGTTGATGAGAACATCAAGGTATGATGTGATCTTGTATATTCTAGGGTAGGGTCTAAGGTCGGGTAGCCGTGGCGATAGAGAGGCGGCTTCTCACCAATGCAACGAGGGTTCAATCCCAGCTCTGGGCATAAACTTTATCGTTGTAAGTGAGAGGGATATTCGGTCTCCCGTCCGATCAGGCAGGTTTCCCCCGAGTTCTTCGGTTTCTTCCTGCAGTAATGATCGAAATCATTCGCACGATCTGTGCCAATGGCCAAATTTGCTACCCTTGTAAAATGACGTGATTATTATTATTATTATTATTAATGTATTAAAAAGAGACCATCAAGGTATGATGTTGTCTTGTGTATTCTAGGGTATGGTCTCATGTATTAAAAAGAGACCATCTAGGTATGATGTTGACTTGTGTATTATCAGGGGGCAGTAGTAAAAAAAAAATCATACGTCAAGTTGAAAAATATGCACTGGACCCGGGTAGACCACCAACCCCTTAAAATCTTGCGTAAAAATTTTTGCATCATCGTTTTTAAGAAAAGACCACCCATAAATCATGCGCAAGAAAATGTGTTACTTACAGTTGCTTATTAGACCACCCCTTAAAATCTTGTGCAAGAAAATGTGTTTCTTGAAATATCTGATTTTAGACCACCCAAAAGTATGTGCAATACCTAAGTTCTAAAAGGCTGAACAATAGAATAAATAACAAGATGATACGAGTTGATGTTCAACAAAATTATGAATCTGAATTATTATCAAAGATAGTCTAAGGCTGCTTATATGCAGAGACAGGCTAAAATATATGAACTTAGGCTTGTACACCTATTCATTTATTGTGCTTTCTCTGATCTCTAATCTACTGATCACAGGTTGACCAATTTTGATCAGAGTGTGAAGAAGTAAAAGATTACCCAAATCTCATTTCGGCATGCTGCGGTGTTGTGGGTAAAAATAATGTTGACCCTCTCGACACGACGTGTATATACGGAGTGGGCTGGCAAACCAAATTGACAGGACAACAGTCGATCAAATCACGCGATAACACTTGAATTGAATGAAATGATAAGGCTTTGAAATATTAATGAATATATATGTAAATAAACATAAAGAAACAGGAGTTACAGTACAAACATAAACAAGTTGACAGTTCTAATTCAATAATTAGAGTTCACGAGTCACAGAATTCACAGTTCACACAGAGTTCATGATGTCTATGGAGATCCGCCATGTTAAAAAGCATTGGTTTTCACGGAATTAAAGTTCACTTTCCTGGAGGAGTTACATGTATACAGTTAATCAGTCGTCACCTTACGACACACACATATGAAGTTCACCATTCACTTGTTACCAAACACTACCTCCGAAACAGGGAAAAAAAGTACCGTATCGACACGACATTGCAACATGCTTAAGGGTGAATGGACACTGTCGATTGGATAATATATAGCACCCCTCTGTTTTAGCAAGGCGATTAACTGTGTACTTTTTTTTCATTTTGTGCTCAGCCATCTTCCTCAATTCAAATCTTTATTGACAAATATTTTCAAGAAATTCTGCTCAAATGACCATCCTGGACTATCACATCTCTGAAATATATAAAACAGAAGAAAATCAGTCATAAACAGGCACCATAAATTATTCGTAACTAAGCAGTGTGTGCATTATAGGATATGGTCTCATGTATTAAAACAGTTGATGAGACCATCAAGGGAATGATGTGATCTTGTATATTCTAGGGTATGGTCTCATGTATTAAAACAGTTGATGAGACCATCAAGGTATGATGTGATCTGGTATATTCTAGGGTAAGGAACAATATGGTCTACTGTATATGGTCTCATGCATCCAAACTGTTAAAGAGACCAGTTATATATTATATTGTGTTATTCAATTAAAACAGTTGCTAGGACCATCAAGGAATGGTATTTTGTATATGGTCTCATGTATCAAAACTGTTGAAGAGACCAGTAAGATATTATATGGTGCTATATAATTAAAACAGTTGATGTGACACATCAATGAACATGTTATGTAATTAAAATATAGATAAACAAACCTTGGTTCAAGACTGATTTTTGTGAAGGCTTTGATAATTTTCTTTTAGAAAAATCGTAAAATGATTGCCCAGGTCTTTTAAACCTTCGTTTGTGATACTCTAAACTCAATTCCTTTGGTGGTTGCGTCTCCTTATCAAGTTTCTCATCCATTTCACTAAAAAACAACAACATGGGATTAAATAATATTGATTTTTTTTTTCAAGAGTTCCACAAAAAAATTAAAACTATGAGTTAATATATTCCAAAACATACATTATCAAAAAGAGCACATCTAATTAATAAGCTTACTGTTTTAATGTGGTCTTCTATATTACAGGGTATGGTCTCATGTAATTAAAACAATCATGAGACAATGATGTGATCTTGTATATTCTAGGGTATGGTCTCATGTATTAAAACAGTTGATGAGACTAACAAGGTAATAATCACGTCATTTTTACAAGGGTAGCAAATTAGGCCTGAGGCCTTTTTCCAATTTGGCCCTTGGCACAGATCGTGCGAATGATTTCGATCATTACTGCAGGAAAAAACCATAGAACTCGGGGGAAACCTGCCTGATCGGACGGGAGACCGATTATCCCTCTCACTTACAACGATAAAGTTTATGCCCAGAGCTGGGATTGAACCCTCGTTGCATTATGATGTTGTCTTGTATATTCTAGGGTATGGTCTCATGTATTAAAACAGTTGATGAGACCATCAACGTATGATGTGACCTGGTATATTCTAGGGTATGATCTCATGTATTAAAACAGTTGATTAAAACAGTTGATGAGACCATCAAGGTATGATGTTGTCTTGTGTATTCTAGGGTATGGTCTCATGTATTAAAACACTTGATGAGACCATCAAGGTATGATGTGACCTTGTATATTCTAGGGTTTGGTCTCATGTATTAAAACAGTTGATGAGACCATCAAGGTATGATGTGACCTTGTATATTCTAGGGTTTGGTCTCATGTATTAAAACAGTTGATGAGACCATCACGGTATAATATGATCTTGTATATTATAGGGTATGGTCTCATATATTAAAACAGATGATGAGACCATCAAGGTATGATATGATCTTGTGTATTATGATGTTGTCTTGTGTATTCTAGGGTATGGTCTCATGTATTAAAACAGTTGATGAGACCATCAAGGTATGATGTGACCTTGTATATTATAGGATATGGTCTCATGTATTAAAACAGTTGATGAGACCATCAAGGTAGGATGTTGTCTTGTGCATTATAGGATATTAAAAGAATCTTAATTAATTAAAACTGTAACAGAGACCATCAAGGTACAATATGGTCGTGTTTATTATTGAGTGTGTTCGCTGGCATGCGCTAATGAGCCCTTGAATGAGAGTAAGCTGTAGCGCGGCTATCCGAAGAAAATTTATTCCTCAGTCATAGCACACTCCACAGTACCTGTCTTTTTTAGCCCGATTGGTGCAGAAAAGTACCGGGTACCATGAGATCAGAAAAGTATAATTTATAAGGTCTCATCATATGGTCTCATGCATTCAAAGTATTATTAGTATTATTATTATTATTATTATTTATCTTCTATAGCGCTTCATTATATCCGGTGATATTTCTAAGCGCTTAACAAATGTCACATCACAGTTTGTAATAATACTTAAACAAGTGCGTTTTTAACGTTAGCCTTTTAATAATAATAATAATAATAATAATAATAATAATAATAATAATAATAATAATAATAATAATAATAATAATAATAATAATAATAATAATAATAATAATAATAATAATAATCGCGTCATTTTACAAGGGTAGCAAATTAGGCCTGAGGCCTTTTTCCAATTTGGCCCTTGGCACAGATCGTGCGAATGATTTCGATCATTACTGCAGGAAGAAACCGAAGAACTCGGGGGAAACCTGCCTTACGGGAGACCGAAAATCCCTCTCACTTACAACAACAATTTCAAATGCAACTTGGATTTAAACATATTTTCGAACCCTCTGGACAAGTAAGGTAGGTTGTAATGGATAATTTACACAACCGGTAGGACACTGAAACATCTAGTAGTTAGAATAAGGCTATTATTTTTTTTTTTTTTTCGGAACCTGTCAAGTGTTGTTAAGTTATTGATATTGTCCCTAAAGAGACCATCATGTTATCATGTGGTCGTATGTTAAAGGGTATGGTCTCGTGTAAAACTATTAAAAAGACCAACCTAGGTACATCATGGAATCAAGTGTTATCTCATGTACGGTAATTAAAACTGTTAAAGAGACCATCAAGGTCTTATGTTATAGGATATGGTCTCATACATGTATTAACACGACCATCAAGTAATCAAGGCATCATTTTTAGAAGTTTTGTGTAAATGGTGCGGTCTAAAAAAAATGTTCTACGTAAGTTTATAGGCTTTACCAACATTATGTCTGCACACATGTTCATTCTACCTTCTTTTCTCGTTGATGTTTAACGTAAGATAAATAGTAAAATATCTCAAACTTTTGTTTGATACAACCGGCGAGGATCCGCAGACATAACTACTTCTCACATCCGATTGGTTAAAAAGCATAAACCCCGCCCCTTTCCGATTCTATGAGACCATGGTCTCTAGGCTGTTTTCTACTCAGTTTAATACCTCGACTAATAGGCGACGCCCATATTACAAGCTTACACAATACATATAAATAAACTGGTTTTCCTGTTACTATAGTATAGAATAGACTACGTTATCCAGACATAAATAAACACCCACTGAACAGACAATTGTGGAGGATTTATTCAGATATTTACAACACTTATTATTATATTGATATATTTAGTTTATCTTAAACACCGGGAATTTATTATATTCGTTTAAACAAGTAGAGATTATAGTTTCTATCGAGAAAAGATATTCAACGGGGTGTAGAAATATTATAATTATTTCTAGTACTTGATCTCGCTTCACGTAAATAGTAGTGAGACAAGTTATACAAGACTATAACTCGTGATTAATTTACTATACATAGACTGGGTTTTTACAAAAGGTAATTTTTATAGAACCCCCTTGATCTAGTGTTATACAGTTCTGTTTGTCTTTAGTTAGATTCTAGTAGAACTCTAGTGGAAGAAAGTTGTCATAGAATAATAAGCACAAGAAGAATGGCTTTCTCAGTAAGTACAACTACGTCATGTTTATAAAATAACACTAGATTTTAAACATCGTCAGTTTATGACGTCAACCATCGTAATCTTGATAATCAGTATCTCGTAGAATATAAATACTGACGAGTTAGTACACGAAGCAGTGTATTCTTGATACAGCTAGTGTTTCTTCGGGTGCAGGCTGTTTCGTACCTCGTTTCGTACCTCAGATTGATTCGTACCTTTTCCTATGTGTTGTTGAAATAAAGTTGAAACATGGTTAGTACCTTTTCTAGGGTTGTTCAAAGAAAGTTGAAACACGATTCGTACCTTTTCCTACATGTTGAACTAAAGTTGAAACATGATTCGTACCTTTTCGTACATGTTGAAATAATGTTAAAACACGACGACTTAATAATATCCAACCACTACGGGAATTTTATACAAATGTCTGCAATATTTAAAAATATAGTTGGCAAAAAAAACCCCCCAAAGCACCGCGATCTGCCTTTGTTGTTTATAATCTGGTGTTGATTACTGAACCCATTAAGCGAGTGAGTTGTGATTCTTGACGATAATTGATTGGCGATTTAAGTTTGAACCTTTGTATATAAATTTGCATTATCTCAATAACTATGTATATTTAGTTTTGGAGAATAAAGTAGTTGTTAATAATAAGTCTTTATTCAAGAAAACCTCCGTGAAGTTACATGAAGGGTATTAACAATAATAGGTTACAATAAATAATATTATGATATATTTACATTGTATTATTGACATTGAAATGAACAGAGTATATTATACAATTATTTAAAACGTCGGAGGATAAGTTTGACAAATTTACATAAATTTAGGATTTCCTTCTCGTTATTGAATAAATTACACATCTTTAGGGTTGATGGTCTATTTACATATTTTGTAGCAATATATTTATTTCTGTCTGTTTTAAAGAATTGACATTCAAAAAGATAATGATATTCGTCTCCCAAGTTGTTGGAGTTACACAGATGACAAATCCGGTCTTCTCTGGCAATTTTATGAAAAATACCTAATTCTATTGGTAACTTATGACTTCTACAACGAAATTTACACATTGGAATTATCAGGTTAGCGGGTTGGAGTAAATATTTTTCGAATCCAAAAATAGACTTAAAGATACGGTAGTTTGCACATTTAGAGCTTTCATTAATTTGACTATGCCATAGTTGTTGGTATTGATCTCTAAGTCTAGTTTTGAGATTTGATTTCAGCCAGTTAATATTACACTCACTTGGATTAGTCCAAATGTATGAGAAACCTGACTCGTTCAACACGCGCTTAATATAACTAACCCATTCATTAGAATCATTAGTGCTTAGAGTTAATTTATACAACTTATAAGATAACTTGTTTTCACTTCCTGTCACTGTTTTAAGCCAAAAACAAACCATCCGACAATCTATTTCTATTTTCAAAGGATAAATACCCAGTTCGCCATATACCATGACGTTTGGGGTTGATAGTTTAACATTCAAGAGGATCTTACAAAACTTAAGTTGAAGGCTTTCTAGGGGAGCCGTGTCCGAGTATCCCCAGACCTCAGAACCGTAAAGCATAATAGGTATAACTAGGTGGTTAAATAAGTATAATACAGTGTCTATGGTTAGATTAAGAACTTTGGCTTTCCGAATAATGTTAAACATAGCTTTACTTGCTTTGCAGTACAATAGTTTCTTTGCTTTGTGAAATTTCCCATTATAGTTAAATAAAATACCAAGGTATTCGTATTCGAAAACAACCTCTATAATAAACATGTCATACTTTATAATCGTTTTTTTTCGTATCTTACCCTTGGAAAATACCATGACCTTAGTTTTAGAGGTGTTGATATTTAAGTTCCAATATGTACAGTATTCACACATAGCATCCATGGCACACTGTAGTTCGACCTCAGTTTCAGCCAACACAACCGTGTCATCGGCATAGAGCAAGATAAACAGTTTGAGATATACATCTAGATCCTTGTCTTTACATATTTCGTTTGTGTATTTTAGCCCTTGGTACTTACTGGATAAATAAGATTCTAGATCTGCTAGGAAAATGGAAAATAATAAAGGGGATAAGTTTTCACCTTGTCTGACACCTATCATACAATTAAAGTTCGGGGAAGTTGAACCATTGAGCTTGATACAAGATTTAGCACATTTATACATACTATAAATAACATTAAAAAGTTTACCTTTGATTCCAATATTTTGGACTTTTCCCCACAAATTTATTCTTGTCAAAGAATCGAAAGCACATTTGTAATCGATAAAGCATGCAAATAGTCGTTTGTTTTTACTAAGATATAAATCTATTATAAATTTTAAACTAAGTAAATGGTCCGTTGTTGAAAACCCCTTTCGGAAGCCTGCCTGTTCAGGCCCTAAAAGTCCCTCCCTGTCAATGTATTTGGACAAACGTTCGTTTATGACTGCTGTAAACAACTTGCCCATACAGCTGAGAATAGTAATTCCTCTATAGTTTTCGGCGTTATTTTTGCTACCTTTATTTTTGTATATGGGGGATATCAAGCCCATTACCCAGGAGGTAGGTATAAACCCAGTATTCAGAATAACATTAAACAGATTCACATAAATTCCTATCATGAACTCTTTTTTGCATTTTATATATTCATTAAGTACATTGTCTACACCACAAGCCTTATTTATTTTGAGGTTATCAATACATTTATTAATTTCAGATTCATTAAAAGCTACATCTAATTCATCATTCGCAATATCTGACGTCAGCAAATTTGTTTCCACATTACTTGGGATTGGGTCCCCATTGTTCATGTTCTTGAAATAGTTATAGAAGTCATCCACTGAGAGATTGGTATTACGACGTTCGGTAGTTCCGTTGAGTATCCGCCAATACTCTTTAGTGTTGTTCCTTTTCAGATTTTTCAGAGATTCATTTAAACCACGGTAATAGTTAGTATATTCTATTTTTAGTTGACGCTTATAGCTGAAACTGGCGTTCTTGAGTTTTTGTCTATTTTCATCACTTTTTGAACGTTTGAATTGATTTTTCGCTTGGAAGAAGAGTTTCCGCTTGGATTCACATGTGTTGTTAAACCAGGGTTTGTTGCTCAGTTGTCTTTTCCGGTTTGATTTGTCACTTTTCGGTTTGTACGATTTGCTAATTCCACATGATAAAGCGCTATCATGGAAAGTGTTCTGTATCGAATTTGCTATTAAGTCGATTGATTCTTGATTCCAAGTTGGTGAATCTTCGTTTTGTAGAAGCGCAGATAACCTATTCAGTTCATTCATATCAATACTATTTAAAAACGCCTCACGTTTTGTGACACACCATTTCGTTTTGAGTCGTAAGAGATTGTTACCATCGCCTTCTTCATCGGTCAATTGCGGTTGGGTTGTGGTTACACATGTAAGTGACCACTGCACTGGACAGTGTTTGTCCGATAGCAGAGAGTCGAAGTCGGATACTGTGAAATTGTTTAACTTACTGAATATCTCTGCGGAGCATAATACATAATCCACAGTTGATCTCCCGTCGCATGTCGTGTCTCCTGACTCCAGGCCAAATCTACCATTTGCTATATGAATATTTAGATTACAGCATAGTTCTATTAGTCTTTCACCGTATTTGTTTACTGTGTTATCTTGGTTTTGTCTCTGTAAGGGTATTCCATAGTAGGCCAGAGATTTTTCACTTTCTTCATTAACAGTACTAAACTCATCATACGCTACATTTCGATCATTGTATTCAAATACAGAGTTTATATAGTCTTTCAGATCACTGGTTCTTGCATTGAGATCACCTATTAGACAGAATTCTGTGTTTGGAGTAATAAGTCGTAGATATGTTTCTTCTATTTGTTCAAACATGTCTAATTTACTGTAGGTTGTGTTTTGGGGTGGGATATAAGCGACACAACATAGGGTGCGTAGACCGAACAAATTTTCCCCCACGGAAAACCACAGAGAGAAGTCATCGTCTGTTTGAATGACTGTAATATAATCGGAGATATCATTCTTGATACATAAGGCTACACCACCTGAGCTACGTTTGGCACCCTTGCGACATTTTGAATATATTTTAAAACTGCGCAGGATAATCGAATCGAGATCACTTAGTTTCGTTTCACATAAGCACACAATATTTTGGTCAGCAATAAATTCTTCAAAGTCATTTGAATACAGTTTTGATTTTAATCCACATACGTTTAACAAAGTAAAACTCACATAGTTAGCTGGTTTAATATTTCTGGTTCTGGGTATTTGCTATTCCGAGCTTATCCCCATTTTTCTGCTCTGATCCCTGTAGATCAGACCATTAGAATTCACTTTGAGAGCTGAATCTGGAAATAATCTGGCCATGGTCCTAGCGTTTGACTCCATCGTTCTTTCATATAGTGGCTTGGACCTTGAGAGGTATACATCCTTGTATGTAGTGGAGTTTCCAAGTTTTCGCTTGTTCCGTAACACAACATCTCGTTCTTCTTTTGAATCAAAGCTGATTTTGACCAGTCCATTTTGGTTTGGTTTTCTTGTCCTAAGTCGACTAACCGCTTGAATAGTGACACTATTTGTTATTTCATGGCCAAGAGAGTTGATCAATTCCTGAGCTTTTAGTTCAATTTGTTCACCTTCGTCGAAGTTTAATCCAAAGACAACAACTGTGACATCGTTATTGTCAAGAGGGTTCACTTGATCACTAGTCGCATTTTGACACTCTAGAGTTGACATTTTGGCCTGTAGTTCATCAACAGAATTCACTAACCCATCTATTCGTAATCGTTCGGCCGTGATATCCAAACTGATCTCATCTTTTAATATTTGGATTTTTGAATTCATATTTCCAATAAGTTCAGTTTTTAGGTTATCAAGTTGTGTTTCAAACGTTAATCTTAAAGATTCTAGATTGGATTTCATATCAATCTGATTAGATAATAACATTTCCATTTGTTGAGAGAATATATCCAACTTACGATGTAGGTCTAATTCTTCGTCATTCTCTCCAGATTTTTTACTTTTTGTCTCTGGTTTAGGAGTTTCGCCTTCGCTTTCTCTATCCCGCTTTGACGATGTACCCTCCATTTGTAGAAATGCTTTTGATGTGTTTTTAATATTATCCAAAGTAAAGGATTTCGACACAATTATATTTCACGGTTCATTGAATCCTTGAGCTCCGAAAACACGTCTGTTCACTTCAACATACAAATAACTCCTGAAGTTAAATAGGGATTTAAATTTTTTTAATCTGGTGTTGATTATTGAGTAGGCCTATTCTGCTGGATGGGCTGTGATTATTGACTATGAGTTGGGATTGTTGTCAATAATTTTATTGATCGTCGATTATTAACTTCAAAGGCAAAGGGTCAGGCGGCACAAACGGTTGTATGCTGAATGTGTTCGGCAAAACAAACGGTTGGCAATAAACAATATGTACTAAAGATTATAGTATAGTTTTGATATTTTGTTTAGCGTTTGGGCTGAGTAAGGCATTGAAGCATTCCCGCGTTCTGAAGAATTGTATCGCTCGTAAAAAGGCATCGCCAACTTCCCGCATTCAGTCCATGTATTATAAGGTCCGTGATATTATCATGTCTCCTATAAATACGTGGCTGTTGACAGCTATTTCGCACCAAAAACAACAATTTTACACACTTCGTTGTATCATGCCTAATATGGAAGGCGGCGAATCGACTATGACTCAATCGTGACAACCCAATTCCCAAGCTACCATACTCAAAAATGTTGATATAAACCTTCACAGAGACATGATTTTGCATACTTTTAGTCATATTCCTGATAGCTCTAATCAAACGGAACACTGCGAGGAGGATGACTTTTAGTGTACTTCAGTGATACAGCAAGCATTCACTATTTCTATTCTTTATTGATACGAAGGTACGAAACAGCTCATGTGAGGACGCTTAAAGGAGCTAAATCGCTAACATTTGGGACCTAGAAATTGTCAAAAATGGGTCGCAACGCATATAATACTGTTATATGAATGTATATAAACTGATTTACATTCAATGGTTTCCGTTTTTTCCCCAATTTGAAATCCGTTACGTTCGGCGAAATAAGCCATGCAGTCTCAAATGAATCTATTTATATAGCGTCTGGTTATTCCAGTCATCATTCGCCGTATGGTATGGTGCAATATATCTAGCCTCGCTCCTAAAGTCTCTTATTAAAACTGGGGCTGAAGCGCATTATGGTACACGACTCGTGTACCAATGTTAAAAAAAAATTTGTATCCAAAATATCGGATATCAGAAGCTCATCTTTTCCCGGTAAGTTTACAACATCAATGTTGATTTAAAATGGCCAATAACTCGTGTTTTCGATGTTAAAGATTTTGGAGGATTTTGAGTTACGGACTTAGGTCCTTTAAGTTTAAGCACATGTAACAGTTGAAATTTTCAAAGGTACGAAACAGCTTACGTGAGGTACGAATGAACTAAGTACGAAACAGCCAGGTTACGAAACAGCTGACATTCGTTTCTTCATCTATTAGAGTCGTGTTGATCTAACAATTTACAAGTTTACGTAGGTTGCGCTTCAGATCATAAGGTCTGTCATAGAGTCAGTTGGTATGGTTGTGATCCGAGCATGTTAAATGGATGTAAAATGATAGACACAGAAACTGTAGTATTTTGTATTGAACGGAATGGCGGTGTTGCTGCACCACTTCCACCGATCAGCAGCGGTGTGCAGGGGAGGGTAAAGGATGTAGACGGACGAGGTCGTGGATTCTGGTAAGATAAAAGTGGTGACCGGGGTGGATCATCAAACATCTAATCAAGGATCTGATCAAGGAATCTCACCTCCAGTCCATCATGCTGGTGTGAATATAGATCTGTGTTATCAATTAAACAAGACGAGGGTAGAGAACATGTCACAGATTAAATATAAACAATAAAAATATGGCTGATTTTTAATTTAATTTGAGTACAAAGATTAATTTATCTGTTTTACTAAACATTTAAAATGTCTTCCCCTCCTCACGTGTTTCAGTACTCGATCCTATGTTTAAGTCTTGGAGGTAAACAATCAAGAAGTTGTCCCCAGACATCAACAAACTTCTGCCCACCACTGGTCCCTTGTCCACTCGACTCAACATCTCAAATTTACAAGTGTAGACTCGTTATTGATTGATTTTCTATTTCAGTTAGCAACCGTCATCTACAATACCTATAATATATACGGTGGTTGTCATGCTGTACAGATTGGAACATCAAACACATTAAATGAAAATAGTAACCAGATTGACGTGGACGAAGACGAAGACGAACTCAATTCAGAAATTAGTTACCAGACCGAAAATGATGATCTCACGTCAGAAATGGAAGATTTGAGATTCAAAATGAATCGGAGAATTGAAGAGGTAGATGACAAATTTGAAAGAAAGGATGAAGAAATAGCTGCATTAAAAAACAGGGTGGCTGACCTGGAAGCATTTAAGAAGAAAGTAGAAAAATCAGAAGTTACAACAAACACCAACACTAATACTAGAAGTTATGAGAAGAATACGAGTAATGATATTACTCTAAAGTTACGTCACTTGTAAGTAAATGTGTTCATAATAAAATAAATTTTGATGGTTTTTAACTTTACATACTGTTAACAATAATAATAATTTGCTTGCGCGTAGGGGTCTTTAGCCGTGGGAGGAAACCCGAGGGCCCGGAGGTTGAGAAGGCGCCCCTATCTCCATGCCACATACGCTCACACCAAAGATCGAAACCACAGCAGCAAGCCAGAGGTGACCGTCCAGCTAGATGTCGTAGCGCGACACTCTAGACCATTAGGCCATCCCAACCCCCCAATATAATAATCTATGTGGTTTGTTACAATAAAAGTTTCTAGATATAAATATGCGCATAAATATGTTGATGATGTTGATGTTAAACTTTATCGAATGTAACAAGAACTCTTGATGACGTTTCTATATCACGTGACGTGAATAATAACCTTTGACTTCTATAGAACGATGACGTGTAGGCGTGGCTGATGTGAATAATATTACCTGATGTATAAATAAAGGTGACATGTATTTATATGAGTTGATAATAATATAATATATTAACCTGTATTTATATTTCTAGTTATAGAGTTGAAGATAAGGGTACTATAACTGTGAGTAAGAAAGACAGTTGTGATGATTTAATGAAGTTGGTAGAAGAGAAGATATATGTGAAGATTAGTTGGATTGGTATAGTGAGATATACAGATGGTAGAGAGACTTGTATCTACAACAGTGATGTCAACAATAACGACTCTAGACTGGAACAATTGGGTGTTATAGACCAGGACAGGGTTTGGTATAGTAAAATATACTGATTATATTGATATATATATATATAAGTTTCCTGAGACTGGTGTTAAACATTCCTTGACAATTTACTTAACTCGTTACTTTCAGAGATAAAATTACAGAATTTGGATGTCGGGAATAGTCTCAAAAATGTGTCCCGTACGCCTATATACTGCATGCCCGCAACCAATCCTTCAACATAGGCGTACGAGCAGGGGGGGTGGGGGGCGCTGACTTTTCGGGCAGACGGGAAAAGCTAAAAAAATAATTATTTCATCTACTTGGCAAAATAAAGTGCCCGAAATCTAATAAAACATGAATTTTACGAGCTTGAATAGCAGTAAAACGCGTTCGCGACCGTCAAATATGCCAAAATTTTCGTCGGGGGTCCACACAAGATCAGCTCCGCTTCTTCGCCTCTCGAAGAAAATCGATGCCACTGTCTGTAAACCTGAAATATTTTTGGACATTTCTAGTTTTGCTTCCCTAACTGTCATCGAGCGCTAATAAACAATAATATCCCTTTTTAAATTGGGGCGGGGGGGGAGGGTAGATGGCTGAATGGTTAGCGTGCGCGCGCTGTATCATAAAGTCTGTCATTGAGTCAACTGCGTGGTTTCGAATCCCCGGTTGTACGTGGCAAGGAGTAGAGTCGCCTGTCCAACCTCGTGGGTTTTCTTCGGATCATTGAAATAAAATTAAACCATATTATGTTAGTCCCGAAATGCCCTAGTTTGTGTTGAGTGGACGCTAAACTTCATTTTTCTCTCTCCCCTTTTTTAATTGAATACCGTGAATTTATACTGAGCATCGATTATTATTTTTGAATGCAGCTGATTGGATGGTTCGAATTTAGAGTGTTGAACAGTCCCTTTGCTGATTGCACTATTTTGCCTTTACAGTTTTTTTAAAGAATTTTGTCTAATGGTTTGTATTAATCTTACTTGGTTTTATTTTATTACGGTTACAAAACCATTGGATACTACTGGATTAGCTAGCACGGGCGTTTGCGGTGGTTAAATTTCAAAATTTTCGGACATTTCGGGTTCTGCCACCCAGCGAAAGAACGTTATCTCAGTCCCCGTCCCCATCAATCAGATATGCCACCAAATCTCATATTTGGGGTTTATTTTTCAAAATTCTCCCGGGGAAGAGCTAACGGCCCCCGTCCGGGCTTCGCGGTCAGTAAAAGGGGCCGCCCCGACACGGGAGCCCGGGCCGGTTCCCGGCCCCAATCCGCCCCTGACGTCCACTCGACACAAACTAAGACATTTCGGGACTAAAATGGTTTAATTGTAGTTCAATAATTCGCTTGCGTGTAGGGGTCTTTAGCAGTGGGATGAAACCGGAGGACCCGGAGAAAACCCACGAGGCGACCCTACGCCTTGTCACCTACAACCGGGGATTTGACACCACAACAGCTGATTCAATGACAGACTTTACGATACAGCGCGCACACGCTTACCATTGTTGACATATTCTCTGGGTACGTCTTCGTGAGTGAGTGAAATGGGGTTTAACGTCCTACTGTTATGCACTTAACCTGAGCTAATTGAAGACGGGGTAAGTCTTCGTGAGTGAGTGAAATGGGGTTTAACGTCCTACTGTTATGCACTTAACCTGAGCTAATTGAAGACGGGTAAGTCTTCGTGGGTGAGTGAGTGAGTGAAATGGGGTTTAACGTCCTACTGTTATGCACTTAACCTGAGCTAATTGAAGACGGGGTAAGTCTTCGTAGTATGATGTATAAAAAAGCTTTAATTTGACGGTTTCATTTCGAAGATTATTAACAAAATCCAATGTTCACATTTTTTTTTGGGGGGGGGGGGGGTATGTCTTCATAGTATGGACAATGAACGAAGGTCATCGCCGACTGCCGTAAGCAGGAAGAGGGGAGAGCACGAAAATTAGAAGCTGAGAGAGTGAATTTAGGCCTCTATGACATGCAAGTGGCGAATGTGTCGGAAAATTAAGAGTTTCCAGCCGACATTAACTATCTCCCGGCCGAATTTGAGAGGATATGTCGTACTAAATCTCTCTCCCGGCGAAAATGCGAGATAGCTAACCAGCGATTTTTTTCCGACGCGGACAGAAATATTACGACAGGAACGGTCATGGGGGTGGGGCGAGCCTCGGACCTGAAGATGCTGGCTCTCTAGTCTGTGGGACATTAAACCCCACTTCATTCCATGTCATTTATCTAAAACGTTTCGTGGATTTTAACGAAATTTAGTAGGTCCATGTAAGCTGGAAGGACTGGATTCATTCATATTTTGAAGTCACACATGTGGCGTTCCTTCAGATTTGTTTAAATTGTAATGCCTGCCCTAATAAATACTGGACAAGAGCGTTTTCAATTGACCAGCAGATTGTTTTGCACAATTTGTTGAAACTGGTATTTTTTCGTTTGGTGAGGATATACCAATGATAACAGAATCTTATGCTCATAGTCGCCCTTTCTTTTGTAATGGTCATACACATTTTAAGGAGCATCTTGGACAGCCCAATACCAGCTTATGATTTTGAAGATAGCAAGCAATATCCTTTAAGCTGTCCTCCACATGCAGATCCACAAAATAATTTAATATGTTGTTTTGAGATGTCTAGAACCTTCTTATGGACTTGAAAAATAATGTCTGCATTAAAATGAAATTTATGGGCAAAACAAAATACTGCTACAAAGGGAGGTAACTCACTTGCTATAGTCAACATAGTTTACATAGAATATATGTCATAATTATTATATAATAAAAATATATACAACCAAGATCTGTATAAACAGTTCCAATATCTCACAATGGAATATACGACAGCGGCCGGTTGCTTAAAACTGAGTTATTTTAACGTGTCATTCGTTAATGGTCCGTTAAATTTCTGTTGCTGGAAAGTCAATTTCATTATCCGTTAGCTCACGGATTTATTGAAGTTAATCCAAGAACTGAAGACAGTGGGGCAACTAACTGTGCGGTCTGTACACAAAACTTGATTATGACAAAAGATAATTTACTACAGAAAACACCTATATAATACTTCATTTCTTCCTTTACAAATGTTAGCACAAATCTGTGCGAAAAATTATGGGAATTGCACTACATTATTTTCTACAGCACCCCAAAATTCTGCAGAATACTATAGAATTTCATTATATAGAAAAAGAAATCCCCCCCCCCCCCTATCGCCCAGTCCTCTAGAATGTTCTATAGAAAATTACACTGGTAATCTTACGTATGACTTTATGACACAAGCCACTATAAATGCCATCATTAAACAGATAACGGAGCCTAACACCTCCGTTAAATATAACGACAAGTTAACGACAGGTTAAAATTAACGGGGCTTCAAGCAACAATCTTTCTCTCCGTTAATATTAACGATCCGTTAAAGGAGAATTTCATATTTTCGAAGTAAGTAAAAACATATTTATTTCTATGTCTTTTGCTCAATAGGCTATTAACTCTACTGTTATACGACCATGGGCATTATTTCCCACCCTTAAAACTCATTGACACGGGAAATAATAACACAATTACCTCCCTTGTTTTCCTACTGCCTCCATGCATTAGAGAGGCGGCATTTCACCAATGCAACCAGGGTTCAATCTCAGCTCAGGGCAAGAACTTTATCGTTGTAAGTGAGATGGATATTTGGTCTCCTGTCCGAACAGGCAGGTTTCCCCCGAGTTATTCGGTTTCTTCCTACAGTAATGATCGAAATCATTCGCACGATCTGTGCCAAGTGTCAAATTGAAAATAAGCCCCAGGCTTAATTTGCTACCCTTGTAAAATTGACGAGATAATTATGCATTAGCTACCTTCAAACGTTGGAATTTAAAGTTGAAAATGATATTTTTGCGTATTTCTCAGCTGGCAATAGTGTATTATAGGATAAATAGGATTATTCTTTAACAAGGTAGGACTGTTAATGGATAGAATCTATTTTAAGGTTTATTTAAATAAATTTTTAAAAATATAAATAAAAATTATGAAATTGTAGCTTTAACTACATATTAAAGGTGTCGTTAAAAGTTAACAGAGCTTTGAGCAACCGGCCCCTGGTTGTTATTTTAATATACCACAAATAAAATCGTTATTAGAGAAATATTATTTAAAGAACCTCGAAGACTATTGATCACCCCTGTTGGCCTGTATTGAGATGAAAAATGAAATTAATAAATATAATTCTCTACCCCAACTCGGCAACTCTGTTTTACGCCTATTTCAGAATCCTCGCCAACTTATTTTCATCGTAATTCTTCTTTGAATGACACAAATTTACAAAAATCCAAGACTTTTCTCAAGCAGAATTTTGCGTTTCAAACACAAATAAACGAAACACGTAAGAATTATTACAAGATTGCGTGAACAGCTTGTGTTTTTTTGTTTATGTCTTTGAATGGCAGAATTCCACTTGCAAATAGTTTGCAAAATATTTTTTGAAACGATACTAGAGAGCACAGTTGTTTAACAAGCTGAATTGAATTGAAAATGCAGGAGAACAACACTACAGGCAAAATAAACCCGATAAGACAAAGCTGCGGACAAGACAAACAATAAAAACACCGCAAGAAATGATGATAGTGAATGAGAGGTCTACACACATTTATTAATAAAAATAAAATACAATTGCATAAATATTTTCAGTAGCTATCTGGATTCTTCGGTGTTTTTTTTCAATATATCACAGAGTATTCTTTTAATACCCATCTTTATGTTTGTAAATTTAATTTCAAAATGTAAGTTCAAAAACAATAACATAAATATTTGCAGTAGCCATCCGGATTCTTCGGTGTATTTTTTAACATACCGTTATGTTTGTAAATTTAATGTCATAATGTAAATTCAATAGCCAATAGTTTACCCTGTCTTATAGTTAGGCCCAGAATTCATCCAGTTTGTTACCTCATGTGAGCTGCAAACAAAAACTTAGTGTGTGTGTTTCTCTAGGAAAAGTTACCTTGTGTGTTTCTCTAGGAAATGTTACAATGTATCTGGGAAGACTTCTTATATTATATATCAACAAAATATCAAAAAATATCAAAAATAATAATTCTATCTAAATACAGTTTAAATTATATATCAACGAAATATAAAAAAAAATATCAAAAATAATAATTATATTTAAATACAGCATAAATTATATATCAACGAAATATATATTTTTTTTATCAAAAATAATAATTCTATCTAAATAGAGTTTAAATCATAACGAATTCACGTTGACATGTGTATCGAAGCTCTTGTTATCTTGTCCAAGGGAGGTAACTGTATTATAAGCCGGTGGTGAGGCAGAAAATTCATTTGGAGTCGACGGTGGGTTATTTATTCCTTGTGGAGAGTTAAAAGCGTTTGATGGAGGATAACCAGCTCCTGGATACACAATACTCGATTTTCCGGCGTGATTTCCGCTTGTCAGTGATGCAGAAGGAGGGCCTGACAAGGAAAGCTGCCTAGTCGTTCGGATGGGACGAAAAACCGAGGTCCAGTGTACACATTGGCGTGCACGCAATATAACCCTTGGCAGTTGGAATTCAGTTGCTGCCCTGGCAAAATTTCCCCCATAGCACACTGTATGACGTATGCCCGCCTTAAATTAGCCCAGTTTAGGTGCTTAAGCGTAGGACGTCAAACCCCATTTCATTCATTCCTTCATTATCCACCCGTCAACATATGGCTCGTTAAGGCAATAGACGCTACATATACCTTGCTACAGTTTTGAATCGAATTTCTCCCAAATGTTGTGTGTGAGCTTTGACATTATTAATTTATTTTTTCATATCAGTTAATGAATAAGGTGAAAACAGAACCCAGGAAAGGTTGCCATACTGGATATAAATTCGTAAAATGCAACATAAGCAGTTTCAGAAATTTAAACACAAGTTTCAGAAATTTAAACACAAGTTACACAAGTAATGTGTCATTTTTCACACAAGTTTGTACAAGTTTTATCAAATTGATCGAATTTCAGAAATTTAAACACAAGTGATGTGTGGAATTTCACACAAGTTTCAACCTAGTTTGTGTTATATAATCAGATTTAAACACAAGTTTCGTGTTGTTTTTACATTTAACAGTTTTTGTTGTTACATTGAGACACCTAAATGTGTAGAAAATAACACAAGTTTGTGTTGAAAATAACATAAAAGTTTCTTTTTCAGTATAGCCATGCCCTCCAGATTTAGGGGCCATTCAAGCAAGGGAACCATCGAGTTCCGGGTTTATATATAGACCTTGCAGGGTAAGGCCAAGGGTATTACAATCTAAAGGGCTCTTATTAAGTTGTACACTATTTTAGACGCCGTCTGTCGAACAATCGCAGTCATCATCCTCGACTTTGCTCAGTTGTGTTTCAAACACACTTTCATCATTCATAGTCCAGAGGTATAGGGAATAGGAGGTGTCTGGTAGTGGAATAGCCGTGGGCACCCCTTCATCAAAAGCCAGTACTGGGTCTATGCCTATTCGCGATTTCATGTCCCTACGGCTTGTATATTTCAAGAAAAGGTAGCATAGTCTTTCAAACTACTGCACGTAGCTACAAAGTATTATACATAATGGCTATGTCCAGGTTGATTTGCTGGGCAGTTACCACAAGCATGACTTTCACCACACTTTAGACATTCATTAATGAAGTTTTGAGATTTATTATACATGATGTTATGGACAGATTGAATTGCTGGGCAGTTACGACAGCATGTCTTGCACTACGCTATAGGCATTCATTAATAAAGTTTATGCCGTGGTTAGGTAATAGAATAATTGAGATGTTTTGGGGTATTTACTGTATAATGTTTACTAGAAAATGTCCTAGCTCAACAAGTCCTCCATACAAAGGCAACAGTACCGGGTGAGACACAAAAGGCGTTCATCACCTAAACTTGAATAACTTTTGAAATAATTAATCAATTCTGTATGGCAATAACCCCCAGACTATTCCTGATCTGAAGGCAGCAATCACAGTAGCAATAAAATCGATCCCAAGGGAAGAATGTGGGAGGGTCACCGAGAACTTTGCCAACTGGATTCAAATGTGCTTGCAGCACCCGGGGAGCTCATTTAGAGCACATTGTTTGAGTGCCAGTAGGGACTGTCCCGAATAAAACAGAGCCTCGAAAATAAAAGTCCAAGTACGTATGACATTTAAACTCCAAAATATAGAAGAATGGTGTATATACCCTGACTCAAAATTTCAGCTCAAAATATTGAGTCGTTTGGACGTGAGCTTTAAAACAGCTTATCCGGACACGTAACCCTTTTAAGGTTTCGGGTCAATTCTTTTGTTGGGGGATCCGATAATCGATTCCCGTTCCTTTAGAGGTCTACACGGTGAATAGTCCATGTGCTGTACTTGATAACAAAAGGTAAATTTCACCGACACATTATTTTTATAAAATAAAAGTCTGGTTTTATCAAATCACCGCATAATACAGTTTGGGACAACGGGCTCCATTTCAAGATGAAGACTGGTGGGTTTAAGTTGTTTGAAAACGTTTCACATATATTGAGTCAGTTGCTCGGCACTAAGGTAAGGGATCTTAATTGATTTTAACACAAAATTAAGCAGTTTTATTCTCAAAATGGTTAAAAGTTATCGGGATTGACCCTTTTTGTGGTACATGACCTATTGCAGCTGAATCTTTGGGTTAATCTACATCAAATTTTGAAAGTTATTCGATTTTTATTGATGAACGTTTATTTTTGTGTCACCCTGGGATGAAATTTATTAGATTGTAATATATATGTATCCAGCTATGATATATATAATGTTAAAATAAAAACGAGAACTGTTTTATCGTTATACCTGGTAAGACAAACATCTTAACTACTAAGATATATTACAAGATAGTAAGAAGCAAATACACAACGTGAAGGGGAAGCCAAAGAAGAAAAGAGAAAATACTAGACGATCACAAGGCTACTAAGATATGCAGTAAGAAAAGATGCATGGGTCATAAGTAGAATGTGGCGACCGGATTTTCTCGGCCCGCTTTCTCCATCTGACAAAAGACTAATGGTGCTACAGTGGGCTGTCTCCGGGTCCTCTGGTTTCCTCCCACTAGTACAGTTTTTTAATTTCCAGGCCACAGCTAGGCCCGATTAGCTGAAATTAGTTTATCATGTGCGAAGTTATGGGTGTATGAAGTTTCGACAGAATAGAATGTTTATTACCGTAGCAACAGTACATGGAACCCAGACAACATGTAGTATAGAATGTTTATTACCATAGTAACAGTACATGGAACCCAGACGACATGTAGCATAGAATGTTTATTACCGTAGCAACAGTACATGGAAGCGAGACAATGTATCTTTAAACTGTTCACAACTAATGAGATCAATAACTTGACATTTAACATAAGATGTGGTGATTGTAATAATTATACCGGACATAGTTGATATAATTCATGAATTCGATACTCAATTTAAATATACAGAAACCTTGACTCCTGTTTTCTTGTGTTAGGGTGATTTAGTATAATTATCAAATATTTACAGTTATTGATTTATCCATGATTGTTTGTATTTAGCGTTTCATCAATATATGTATACTTATTTTTTTTAATTGTGATTTTATCAATACATATACACTCATAGTGTTGTAGAAACCTATATCGTTAAACCGGATAACACTCCCCAAAAATCGTTCCATTTCGTCCAGTATTTACAAAGATATGTTGAATTAAAAGCTCGCAGCATTTAGTATCCCCACCATACAAACGTACGTAAACAAAAATGGCTAAAAATGATACCTATGATTTTAGAAATATCTCAGGATAGTTTTTTTTAAATAAATATTTAATTAACTTCTACAATAGTAATACCACCGATAAAAACTAGTTGAATTTAAACCTTGATCCCGTATGTTAAAATACCGTTATTAAATATGTCCATTTTTTTGATTAAAAGATGTGTCCGTTCTGACCTCACTTTTTGTGCATTTTTGTTTAGGTGGTTATTCCACCCCTTCATTTATTTCTAAAACATTCGTTTTCACTAAAAATTATTTAATATGTCCATTTGTGGTCAAGGGACGTCTGGGGCCATGGATTAGGTGGGTGGGAATTTCTTCCCTTAATTACAAAACATCATTCGGTCTTGTCTAAAAGTTACATCCGTTGTTGCAACAGTTTTAGGGTGTTGTGGTAAAAGTGAGAATCCTACTGTGAAAAAGATAGGTTTCAGGAAGCCAATATTTAAGTTTAAGAAACAATTTTTTTTTTTAACTTGGCACACAAATCGCTTGCCATAATGCTTTCGAGCACCATTTGTAATGAAGTGACGGGTGCCTGGAATAACCATTCTATTGGCATTCTTCGCGTCTTTTGCAAACATTACTAGAAAAAACAATAAATATAGAAACTATTGAAAGTAAATCAGTTGATATACATTCACATTACATTATAATATTGCGACTCTTTTGTGTCCATTTCTAGGAGCCAAATAAAAATTATTTTAGCTCCTTTAAATAATCAATTTAAGTAGCTGTTAGCGTGCATTTAACCTGGATAATTTCAGAAAAATTCAAAGGACAATTAGTGGTTTCAACACTTGAAATCCTCTATATCGATATAGACAAATACATGATGTAATCATAATTGCTCGCTAACAAGCGAAATAATCAGTATATGGATTTTATCAATCTACATAAATATTCACCATAAAAACGAATTAGAAGATAACTTTGGCGCCATTGGTATAGCCGCGTAAAAATCCCGAGTTTTCGCTGGAAAATTTGAAATTTTGGAATGAATTTTTCTGATTTGTCATCTGCAGCTAACGGACAAACTATTGAAGATATGAATTCCACAACCAACATCACCGTATTGAATACCACAGCATCAAGACGGGAAATATCGTTAATAGATAGTGGTTTGGTATCTGGAGAAATATTCCAAGCTCTACAGAGTGCAAGCAACTATGCCATGTATCCTTTGACCTTTCTCGGTTTCGTTTTCTGTATTTTTGGAGCCGTCGTTTATTCATCGAAATCCATGAGAAGTCCCACCAGTATTTATCTTGTAGGATTGAATCTCTCAGAACTGGCTAATGTTATAATATCTATACTACAGGAAACGTTGGGAGTTATCTACGGTCAAAACGCAACATCTTCATACGTCTATCTAACAGTCCAGTTGTATTTCAGTATTTATCTGGGTTCCGCCATTAGACGTACAACTTACTGTCTATCATGTTTACTCTCAGCTGAAAGATGTATTGCTGTTGTCTTTCCTCTCAAATCAAAACAATTTAAAATTGTTAAAAATCCAGTTCTAACCGTCATCGGTGTAACGACTGTCTCCGTTCTTTTTCATGTGTTCGTTGCGATCAAGTTCGACGTTGTATCGTATCAGTCTCCGATTACAAACGAAACTCTGTGGAAATTTCAATTTACTGAAACATACAAGACGATAAGAAGTGAATACGAAGCATGGAGTATATCTAGTAAGGTGGTATTCGTGTATGTTGTACTATTCGCCTGTATAATCTTTAACTGTATTATCGCTATCTTTATAAGAAGACATGGGAAGATCCGCAGAGCAATGGTCAGTAGTAGGGGTCCTACTACCAAACAAAACGAGCGTCGTACAACCATTACAGTCGTCGTGTCAACTCTGACTTTAGTTATTCTAGCGCTACCTTCTAATTTGAATTCTCTTGTAGGAAACATGTCGGATTCGTACGGATTCTACACAAAGGAACATTATTTATTTATTTCATTCATGCGAATTGGAATGTTGTGTGAGCTCATCAGCAACTGTTTAGGGTTTGTGTTCTACATGACTCTTAGTTCTCAGTTCCGCAAAGCGTTCTTTAAAATATCCTGTCAGTGCTGTGAGCGGAAGTCGGATGACAATGAAATCGGAACCACGTCGCTGCACTCAGAAAATACCAACCTGTCAATCGTTTCAAAATTCTGAATATAATATTGGGGGAGGCTTTTTGCCAGTGCTGTGACCGGAAGTTAACTAACAATGAAATCAGAACGTCTGCGTTGCATTCGGACATCACCGAGTTGTCAACTATTTCAACACCATGAATATAATATTGAGAAAGTCCTCTTTGTTAGTCTAAAACATATCACCAACCTTTAAAGAGGAAGGAACGAACATGATTATTTTTCCCGCTTAAAAGAAAACCGCACAATACCAAAGTAACTTTGGAATAAAATAAAAACCAAGTACGAACAATCCAAACCATAAGACAGAAACGTTATAGGCAAAATGGTGTATTCAAGCAAAATAGTGTATTCAAGCAAATTGTGTAATCAGCAAATGGACTGCTACCCGTGTATGCAGTGGTAACTGGTGTCTGGAAGAGTAAGCTTACCCTGCCTGGCGCCACACCCGCCATAACTCCATCCAAACTATTAGGCGAAATGTCGGTATAATAGCGTGATTGACCAATGAACTATCGGTATGCAAAATGCACGATGAACTGTTTTAACGATGAAGTAGACATTATCAGGGATATAGTAATGGTATACCTGTCAATTAAATATATCTAGAATAATAGCCGAGAGAGACACGTTATATTTACCAATCAAATCAATATGACGGCCATAAAACGTTTTAAAGGTTTTAATAAGTTTTGTGCGCAAGTATCCCTGTAGTTAAAGCTTAGATGACAAATGCCTCGATCTACTTAAAAAATCAGAATAAAAAGGAACAAGCTCTCGCGTAACGAATTAGCTGAGACACAGACACTCCGTAAGCTGGTGATATTGGAATGTTACTACTAATAAATGGAAATTTAACAACCGGAAAGTCAAAGTCATTGCGTTTATCGTACAATTTAACACCCAGTTTATGGCAATTGTCAAAATCGAGACGCAGATCCAAGTGGGAAGCGTAATTGTCTCCGTCAGTTGTGTTTTTAATTTCGAGCTCATCAGGATTGAAGTCATTTCGGTCAGTTTATTAGTTTATTTTACAATATTGTTAACAGAATAATCTTGTCAGTAGAATAGTGACGTCATTGCCAGTAGACTGGGACATAAACACGGTATTTGTATTGTTTATTTGATAGTGTATCCGTTAGGCTCGTCGGTCGCATTTCGCAGCATTTGTATTATGTATTTGTTTCCGTGTCATTTAGGTTATCAGTAACATCTGGGTTGCCTTTTGTCATAGCATTGGAGCGCTTGTTTGGAGGGACCACCATTAAATTTCACCATCTCGGCACCCAAAAATTATAGTTCGTCTATTTGTAGCAAACGAAAATTTGGGGAAAAGTCTGAGGTGGGCAAAGAGGCGAGAATTAACATTGAAGTCAATGGGAAAATTAATGGTGGTCTGCCTCCGTTTACATAAATCATTTAAAGCCAATTGACTCCCTTTAATTAGTTACTGAACTATGTTTTATATAGTATTTTGTGAATACAATTAAAATAAAACCAAGTACGAACAATCCAAACCATTAGACAAAATTCGTGGCGTTTGTTTACATTAATCGCTTAAAGCCAGTTGTCACCCTTTAATTACTCACTGAACTATGTTTTATGTAAAATTTGGTGTATGATATTTTCTATTTATATTTTGTTTACCTGGTAGCTTTGTGCTAAGTAAATACTTTATAGCAAATATTCTATAGTCGCTTACATCTTGGAACAGTTAGTTCATTAGATGAATTTCACTGTTATTTTGTATTTTTCATTTCGATTAGATCGTTATCTCTTTTTATTTATATATTTTTGTCAAAGTATTTGTGTTTTTGTGAACTATTCGGCGTCTTCTTTTATCAGTCAGTCTACGGGGACAAATGCTCTCAATGATGCATCGATAAAGAGCGATATGCAATGACTAGTTAAAAAAAACTGCGTACATTAAAACGTGGGCTACTATTGTTTTTTTGTATTAAAATATATATTATTGTATACTTTCATAATTTTATTAATGAGTTACGCATTATGAATAGTTTCGACTATATACATATATTAAGTAAACTAATTGTAATTATATTGTTTTGTTGAAAGGAGAGGGGTGATGTGGACCTAGCCTGTTCCCCTTTCCTATTCTTTTTGAATAAAATATAGTTTAAAGAAACCCAAAAAAACTTAGGAACATGTAACCGGGTCTACTCACCTTGGTTATCTATTAAAAGGTAAAACTTTGACTGGTATTCTGTTTTGTCAAACGATTTAACCAGGTAGACACTGAAGATGGTTTAACTTAAAGAAGCCAAATCTCTAACTCATTATTATCCACAATATTCGAGATTTTAAAACACTTATTATAATTTGGGGATCAGGGTGGCCAACAAAATTAATGTAAAACGCACGGCGCATACTGAATATTAACAAAAATAACTAGCCCCAATTCTTCACAGCCAAACACAATCGATCATAGCACCTTTATCGTGAGATAGGTCCAGACCCCCCCCCCCTTGGAAAAAATAGATATGCGCCACAAATCACCACTGACACCCCGATTTTTTAAAACAGGATTTCCTGGGTTTCACCTCTGGATAGGTCGATCTGCTGCCGAATATTGTGGAGCTGGAGACCTAATTTCCAGAGTATAATTGTTTTAATTATTGATGCACTCCCCCCGCCCCCACCCACATCATACCCAGGGCAATGAAACTACTATAGTGTGTGTCTCTCCCCACCTTAGGGTAGGGGGGCTGGGATGGCCTAGTAGTCTAGAGTGCCGCGCTTCGACTGTAAGGCGAAGGCGCGTCTTCATTATCCCAACCGCAGTAGGTTGGTAGGACGTTAAACCCCATTTCATTTTGTTTCTACTCTACATTATATAACACAACACGTGGTACAACGACATTAGTTTAGTTATAAAATATTGTATTGAAACGAAATTAGAATAAACAAATATATAAAACATTTTTTCATTATTTATACAGTAGAACGTTCAAACCTAAATAATATACATCGTCTTTGAATTATATTTTAGGACATTATATTATAATTGTTCACCTGGTAACCACGACTACAACCATTACTTTATGTCAGTTAATTACCACCTGACCACGCCTAATTATCACCTGATAATCGTGACTATTTAAAATTACAACTTTATATACAACATTAAGATAGTTTGGGTTTGGTATTAGGAGGTCATGGGGGTGGGGTGGGGGTAAGATCCTTGGTTGAATATTATGAACAAAACAACCACCCAACAACCACCCTAACAACCACCCAACAACCACCCTAACAACCACTCTAACAACCACTCTAACAACCACTCTAACAACATATCACACCACCACTACCTACCCAAGAGACAAAAAGATATTTGGTACAATATATTTACTACAACCTCGTTCTGATTATTATTTAACTACCTTCAAACTTAAACAAATAGAAGGAAAACATGTGGAACCCATCACAGCATTATATGTATACAACCGTGTCCAGGGTCCGTATTCAAAGGTTTTCTAAAAGTTAAGTAAAAATACTTAATTTGTCCACTTAACCAAGTGTCTTACCTTAAATCGGTTTTAAAAGGCTCTATTTTTCATTTGCTTCGCTATGTGAAAACTTAACTCCACACTTAAATTATGGAAAACTCACATTCGCCAAAAAGCATGAATTTTCAATTTATGGACTACCCTCCACTGCCAAAAATCACGAAAAATTTCTAACATTGCAAGCAAGTTATGCCCCCTTAAGAGCATCAACTATACTCTATTAAATTCTTAGTTTATATTACTATGAAAATGTTTGTCGAAACATTATTATTAGGGTTTCAGACTTTCGTCTGAAAGACTATTGTTTTTACTAAAATTATTAGGCTTATTATTATTAGGCTTTCAGACTTTCGTCTGAAAGACTATTGTTTTTACTAAAATTATTATTATTATTATTTATTATTATTTTGCAAAAAGCTGGATTTCTCCATCAGATATTACCGGCCCAAAAGAAATAAAAAGTCTTTGGATGGCCCCATTAATGGACTATCATATGGCATCTCAATGGTACGATTTCGATGGTTAGTAAATAAATTATGTTACGCCGAAAATCTAGTATTTTTCGTTTTTGGAGCCTTTTGAGACACCCTTTTCTCGAAAACGACTCCTGCGATTTTTTTAAAACCTTTTTTACTCAGCCTCCTATCTGTGGTCTGTGTCGTGAATCCAAAAGGAAAAGGTTTGAAATAATTTAAGGTGTCAAAAAATGGCCTCAATCTTTGATAAAAGTAGAAAAATCGTTAAATTATCGAAAATGTTCATTTATTTATCTTTTTTACAAACAACTACTGAACAGATGTTTCTGACATTTCTTGTACAGAAAGATATCTATTTAAACAACTTGCTAAAACTATTCCGATAATAATCCAAAATCCAGAAGTAGTGGAAAAAATATCAGATATTTGAGAAAAAAACACAATTTTTTTTTTAAAAAAGTAAACAATTGGTAATTTTGTAAAAATCTGCATTTCTCAGCCAGGTGTCACTGATTTTTTTTTTCGGGGGAGCCTATTTCTCAGTGCCTGTAACAGATACCGATCTAGAACCTCATTTTCTATCATTAAACCGTGTGTTTCCAACATATGGGCTATATTTGAAACTTCTGCGCAGACCGGAAGTGGCCGATTTTTGTACGGTGTCAAAAAATCAAAAAACGGCCGTAGATTCGTCAATTCTGTACTTATTTTCATACAAATGACATTTTCGGAAACACCAAATCTTTTTTCGGATGATAGCAGTTGAATATTTCGAAATTTCGAAACTTCGTCTCTGACTTCTAGCGTTCGAAAATTGAAAAAAAAAATTAAGAGACAATTTTTGTCATTTTTCAAAATTTTCAAATTTGACCTACATTTTTGAATACCTGAAGACCATCCGATTCCAGAAATATAAGTTTCATTCCGAGTTATCACCCTTTATTTTTCGATTTTTTTCGAATTTTCTGCCCATTTTGTGAGCTGGAGTTTCGTTTTACGACCTAATCGACGTTTCTGAAACTCCTGGAACATGAAGTTATAGTTCAAAACTAACGTATAAAGCTATTTCGACAAACATCTATAAACCGGAAGTAGTCGAAATATTGGCCGATATTTTGAAAAAAACGCAAAAAATGAATGCTTTTGGGAAAAACATAAATTCTCAGTCCGATATCAACGGATTAAATCGATTAAGATATCGTTGGGTTGCCCGAGAATTGCAATATCATATGATATCCTATTATTACAGATAACATGAACAGAAAGTAAAATATGGCACGCTGAAAATGAAGTATTTTCTGATTTGGAGCGTTTTTAGACGCCTGTATCTCGAAAACTGCTCCAATGATTTTTCTTAAACTTTCTCTATCAAGATACCTTTTGGTAGTCTTGTGTATGAAACAGTCCGTTTAGACTTTGAAATATCCGTAATAGGTCAAATAACGAACTGAAAATCAAAAAAAGTCGAAAAATCGTGAAATGTTGGAAAATACTCTATTTTTTTAAAATTTTTACTGATTTTCAAAAAACTTTATGATATTTAGATATCTGATCTAATGTCGAATCCAAAAATGTATAATATGTATTAAGTTATTAAAATTTAATTTTTGATATTTTGACATTTTTGCATTTTTGGCACTTTTAAACATAGGATTTCTCAGGGGCATTTTATCTGATCATATATTGTAATATATCATTACAGAACTCTGTCCTTTTTTAGTTGCCTAAACTGGTTTTTAAAACTATCTCGATAATAATCACCATACCGGAAGTATTCAAAAAATGAAAAAAAAAGGTATAAAAATGTCGTTCTTGCAAAAAGCTGGATTTCTGCATCAGATATTACCGGCCCTAAAGAAATAAAAAATCTTTAGATGGCCCCATTAATGGACTATCATATGGCATCTCAATGGTACGATTTCGATGGTTAGTAAATAAATGATGTTACGCCGAAAATCTAGTATTTTTCGTTTTTGGAGCCTTTTGAGACACCCTTTTCTCGAAAACGATTACTGCGATTTTTTTAAAACCTTTTTTACTCAGACTCCTATCTGTGGTCTGTGGTCTGTGGCGTGAATCCAAAAGGAAAAGGTTTGAAATAATTTAAGGTGTCAAAAAATGGCCTCAATCTTTGATAAAAGTAGAAAAATCGTTAAATTATCGAAAATGTTCTTTTATTTATCTTTTTTACAAACAACTACTGAATAGATGTTTCTGACATTTCTGGTACAGAAAGATATCTATTCAAACAACTTGTTAAAACTATTCCGACAATAATCCAAAATCCAGAAGTAGTCGAAAAAATATCAGATATTTGGGAAAAAAACACAAAAAAAAATTTAAAAAAAGAAAATACAGTAAAAAATTGGTACTCTTGCAAAAATCTGCATTTCTCAGCCAGGTGTCACTGAATCAAAACAATTAAAGTATCGTTTTGTAGCTCGATGAATGGGATATTTTATGACATACTTCCAGTCTGATTCCTGAAAGCCGATTCAGTGCTGCTTGCAGGTCTAGTTATTATTATTATTAAAACATTTATACAGCGCTAATTCCACCAACGGTGTTCAGAAGCGCTTTACAATCATATACCAGTGAACCAGAAAATCTATAAAACAACTAAAAGACTACAAAAAGATGCAATATAATAAAAAAAATATATATCTAATTAAAAGCCTTTTTAAATAAGTAAGTTTTAAGAGCACATTTAAAGATTGTACTGAAGGGCTAGAACGAATATCAGTATCAGAACCAGATGGTTTTTAATCATTCCACAGGTTTGGGGCTAGAAATGAAAACGATCTTTCACCATATGTAACCATTCTAGCAGATCTTGGTTTGAGACGATAAATGTCATTTGAACTACGGAGACTGTGAGCATTTGTTTGTTTTTCAATTAGATGACATAAATAAGATGGGGCTAAGCCATGAAAACATTTATAAGCAATTAAAAGGATCTTAAATTGAATACGATATGGAATGGGAAGCCAGTGAAGTTGTTTAAGTATGGGAGTAATATGATCATGTCTCTTCGTAAGGGTAATAAGTCGTGCAGCGGTGTTTTGAACTTTTTGCAATTTGTATATTAATTTATTGGGTAAGCCAGATAAAAGTGAGTTAAAAGTATCAAGTCTTGAAGTAATAAAAGCATGAACAAGCGTTTTAGTTGAATCCCGGGTAAGAAATTTACGAATTTTGCCAATATTACGGATATGAAAGTAGCAGGATTTACAAATATTGTTCACGTGATTAGACATGGTCATTTTACTATCAAAATATGCTCCAATATTGCGAACAGAGTTACTAGGAGTAATTTCATTTCAATCAATCTTAATCGAATTGGAATATGGTGTTGAGGTTATGATTAGATCCAAGCAAAATAAATTTAGTTTTATCACCGTTTAAGCATAGAAATTTTACAGACATCCATAATTTAATTTCATTGATACACTGCTCAATATTAGATTTGTTCAAAGCATGCTCATTTGCATTTAAAGGATTAAAACTTAAATACAGCTGGGTATCATCAGCATAAATATGATAGTCAAGACCATGTCTTTTAACAATTTTACCAACTGGAACAGTATAAAGAGTAAATAAAATGGGTCCAAGGACCGATCCTTGTGGTACTCCATATAAATTCTTATGATAGTTTATACACGTATTGTAACGTTTGAAAATAGTATGATTGTAATTTGGATAAATTATGGTATTGTGCATCCTTGGCCGGAATGGCTGTTTTCATAGATTCCCCCCCCCCCCTAAAATTCAATCTCAAATACATTACAATAAACAGTGGCAGTATAATGATAGATATTGTAAACTTTAATTTTTTAACACTGTATCACGAATAGAAAAAAACATATTATTAGCAATACACAATGGCCTTTGCCTTCTAATTTAGACTGGACAAATCATACAGTGTTTTTTATTATAAACTTACCATTTGCGAAATTCATACATATTTTGTAAGTACCTACATTTTAGATTTTCAAAGGCCTGACACGGACGGTACGTACGAAAGATGCATGTTGCATTATATTTTAACTGAATAAATACTATCGATTATGTATATGGGAATGAGATGTAAAAAAATAAATCATGCCTTACATCTAGCGGTAGTATAAATAATTTTAAAAAATGTATAAAGATCTTTGAATTTAACTTTATCATATGACAATTGTGGAAACATGATGAAGCATGTATACAAACATGATAGATGATCGGAAAAATACTATCTCGGTGGTAATAACCTTTTGGTCTATTATGGCACCACCACAGCAAAGCTGCCGACGAAAAAGGTAGCATGAGGCCAGCTACGCTCGGCGACATTGTCTTTGTTTCAATATGAATGTCTTTGTTTCAATATGAATCCCCTAACATTTAAAATCGCCACTACGGGACTGCTACTACAGCGTTAAAAGAAGTAATTATAATCTCACTTAACTTTAAGGTACCTCCCGCAGGTCACTTAAAGTTAAGTGGATATTTCTCACTTAAACTGGCCTTTGAATATCACTTAAAGACTTACACTTAAAAGTTAAGGCAGCTGAACTTTAAGGGAAAATTTGATACTTAACAGTGCCATTGAATACCACTTGCCCTTAACTTACAGGAAGTTACGTATATTTAAGTGAAAGCTAGTAGTTAAGTGGCTATCTTAGACTTTAGATATCCTTTGAATACGGACCCTGGTCTATAACACCAAGTTGTTCCAGACAATAATACCAAATCTCGTGTTGAACCTATCAATATATTTATATCAATATAATCAGTATATTGTACTACCAATAGTAAACCCTGTCCTGGTCTATAACACCAATTTGTTCAAGACTAGAGTCGTTATTGTCGATATCACTGGTGAAGATCCATGTCCCACTACCATCTCTATATCTATATATACCAATCCCACTACCATCTCTATATCTATATACACCAATCCAACTAATCTTCTCATTCATCTTCTCTTCTATAAACTTCATTAAATCATCACAACTGAATTTCTTGCTCACAGTTATAGTACTCATATTTTTACATTCATTTCTATAAATACAGGTTAATATATTATATTATTATCAACTGATATAAATACAAGTTAATATATTATATTATTATCAACTGATATAAATACAAGTTAATATATCATAGTATTATCAACTGATATAAATACAGGTTAATATATTATATTATTATCAACTGATATAAATACAGGTTAATATATTATATTATTATCAACTGATATAAATACAGGTTAATATATTATATTATTATCAACTGATATAAATACACCACACTGTTTCACTAGTCAGTATATTATGAAAGTCACGTGTATTTATACATCAGTTAATATTATATATTGGTTATTATTCAACCCTAGCCACGTAACGGTTATATCTGTTATTGAGTCAATTGCCGTGGCTTCGATTTCCAAATGTACGCTACAACCTCGTAGGGTTTCGCCGGGTCCTCCTGTTGCCTGTGGCTGCTAAAGATCCCTACGCGAATTATTGGAATAAAAAGAAACCATGCTTGCTCCGAAATGACATAGTCTGTGGCGAGTGGACGTGAAGCCCCATTTCCATCTCTCTCTCTTTTGTTGTATCGAATGAATGAAATGTTGTTTAATGGCACTTCAGTTCCAACCGGGCTACATTCTGCCCAACATATGGTGAGGTTTTTGAGACAAACTAGAAACAAAAAATCACAATTTTATCCATATATATATATATAAAACAAATATTACAGTAAATATCAAATACAAATAACAAACCACCATTCGATAGAAGTCAATAGTCAAGGCTCTGGTAACAGAATGTGAAGTTTGAATATTGTCAAAATATTTACTTACGGGTCAAATAACTTTAAAGTAATATCATTACTCGTATTCTTCTTATAACGTCTAGTATTAGTGTTGGTGTTTGTTGTAACTTCTGATTGTTCTACTTTCTTCTTAAATTCTTCCAGGTCAGCCACCCTGTTTTTTAATGCAGCTATTTCTTCATCTTTTCTTTCAAATTTTAAAACCATGTCATTTAGACGTGTTTTCATGTCATCCACATCTTCAGTCCGCCGGTTTATACGGAATCTTAGGTCCTCTATTTCTGAATTGTGTTCGTCTTTGTCCACGTCAATCTGGTTACTAGTTTCATTTAATGTGTTTGATGTTCCAATCTGTACAGCTTGACAAACACCATGTATATGGTAATGTTGGTAACGGTTGATAACTCGAAAAGAAAATAAACAACCAATCCCTACCTATAATATTATTACAACAATATCTCCCTTCTTATGACATCTCAGACACGAAGACATTCTGCGCGTGTGGAAGTTTTTACGTCATTATAATAACCCTGATATTAGGCTATTTTTTACGTCAGATTCAGAAAGTATGACGTAACTTTTTTCTTGATCAATTAGATAATAAGGGGCAGGTAATTCAGTTTGAAAAGGTCAGGAGTCAGAAGATTTGTGAAGGATTTAGAAAGGCTGTGGTTGATCAGCAAATATTAATGAAATGTACACTCGGGGAATTGAAGCCACGCCACTCGACTCAATGACAGACAGACCTGGTGATTTCACGCCCCCCTCTGCCATATCAGAAAGAGAGCTGTGAAGTATGAAAACGATGTATACAGCCGGTTTAAGCGCAGGCGTTGAGTTTTCTAGTTGAAGTGTCGCGCCATGAGATGCTCGATGAACAAGGGATAAAACAGCGTGTACATTGGAGTAGTAAGGATGCCTGTTCCGCTACGCTCGTGCGTGCATGCGCAGACGCATGCACGTGCATGCACATGACCTTGCACGTGTTTGACCTTGATGACCCCTAGCACGTGTGTGACCCCTTGCACGTGACCTTGCACGTGCAGAAAGAGAGGGCGCGCGCGGAAGAAAGAGAAAGAGGGAGAGAGAGAGAGAGAGAGAGAAGAGAGAGAGAGAGGGAAGAAGGAGAAGGGGGAAGAAGAGGGAAGGGGGAAGAACTCTTTTCCATTGATTAAGTTGGCCCTGAAAAGGGCCGTTTGGTCAGACTAGAATGCCAGAGTACGCCGCACTTTATGCCGGTTGCGTCTAATGGCCTCCACTAATTCGGGAGGAGGTCTTTTCCTGGGAGGTGTTTTTAATACCTCGTCAGGTAAGACAAAGATATTGTCTGGAGTAATGATGGCAAGAGTATCACCCCTGAGATACATCAAGGTGTCCGCATTGGGGTTTTCACCGAGGCGAATGATCGGAGCACCGTTTGCCATTGTGACAAAGAGAGATGAATGTTGTGTCGTTTTATAACCGTTAGGACGAATCCATTTTATATGACGTCACGGACGAGTCCATTTATAGAGTGGTGTTACAGTGCTTAGGATAACGTTATGCAACGTTATGCATCGTAGGGTGTACGTTGAAGGCTAAATATAGATGTGATGCAACGTTATGCAACGTAGGGTGTACGTTGGAGACTAAATAGAGATGTAATGCAACGTTATACAACGTATGTGCAACGTTATATCACGTGGGGTGTCGGACAGGGATAAAAGCGAGCGACGGGAGCGGTTCTGGCATTTTCACGCTATCACCGAACGAAGAAAGATGAGTTTTACATTACGCCCCGTCGATAGAAGATACAGTCGCTTATTTAGAACCGAGTCGCTATGTGTAGACATAGACTTTTTGGAAGATTGGTCCCACGTTCCAGCCGCTGATGTGCCTCAGCAACTACACAACACCGTTGAGGCCATCATTGAGGAAATTCGCCGAACTTTGAACGCCAGCGAAAGTGACTACGTACGAATTGCCATCAGTCACCCGGGACTCAAAACACCTATTTGGTTACCGTTTCGAGAGTATCGTCTGTTAAAAGCCGAAGATATTTTACAGAAAGTGGCTGCCGTCTTACAGAGCAATGAGGAATTTCGACTCGATCAACGCATGTCCATGAATATTTGTCACGTGTCCCCTCCCGATGGTAGAGGTAGCGGAACAAACGTCAAGAAGAGACACAGTGCCAATTTCGATGAGTACTTAAAGAAAAAGAAATGCCTCGTCACTATAAAGAATACCGATGACTTGTGTTTCCAGCGAGCCATTGTCGTCGCTCGTCACTATGCGAACAAACAGGACACACCTGAATGGGAAAGGGAGAGGAAGAGATTAGTCAGGACAGGACCCCATACGTGGCAGACGAAGAAAACAGAAGCACTCATCGATGCCGCCGGTGGAACCAAGGAAGCTTGTACGGGGATGGAAACATGGGAACTGTACGCCAAGTATTTGGGAGGACAAGGATACCAACTCAACATTTTCTCTCAAGCCATCTTTGGTAAGGCCATCTATCGAGGAACAAAACACGTCACTGGAACACCAAAACAGTTGAACCTGTATTTACACAGCAGACATTATGACGTTATTACTTCCATGCCCGCCTTTGTGGAAAGGTCGTATTTTTGTGAGACCTGTCAAGTGGGATACAATCGTGCCGAGAAACATTCGTGTCACGTCATGTGTCAAGGCTGCAAGAAAGTGGGTCCACCCTGTCTACCCGATCCCAACACAAAGACGTGTTACTGTTGTCATCGAGTGTTTGTGAGCCGACAGTGCTTCGATAACCATCTCGCCACCCGTTCCAGAGCCAATGGTAGTATATGTCATCGGTGGAAGAAATGCGTAAAATGTCAGAAGGAATGGGACGTCATCGCAGCCAAGCGAAATTTAGAAGAACATCGATGCGGAGAATACAAGTGCTCCATCTGCCGTGAGTGGCACACGGCCGCAAAACAGTTTTGCTACATTCAACCGTTAAAATCACCCATCGACATGGACAGAGACAGGAAGACACAAATCGACAAACAACAGAGAACAACGTTGACCCGTTTCGTCTTCTTTGACTTTGAATGCCAGCAAGATACAGGTGAACACATTCCCAACTTATGTGTTCTGCAAGTGTGCTGTCACTTTTGTATCGATAACCAAGAACCCTGCGAGCACTGTGACACGTACTGGAATCACCAACGGGAAATTGTGTTTAAAGGACCAAACACACTGGACGATGTGGGCAAATGGTTTTTACAACTCGCTGCTCACGGTACGGTGGTAGATGGTCGGAAAAATGACAGTCACGAATCGAGTCCCGTGATCGCCGTGGCTCACAACTTTAAAGGTTACGATGGACTGCTAATTTTACAGACGCTGCACAAACATTCCGTGGCGCAACCTGAAGTTATAATGCAGGGTGGGAAAGCGATGACTATCACTGTTGGTACGGTCAAATTCATCGATTCCCTCAACTTTTTACCAATGGCTTTACGGGACATGCCCAAAACCTTCGACCTGCAAGAATTGAAGAAAGGTTATTTCCCTCACCACTTTAACAGACCGGAGAATGAAGATTACGTGGGCGCTTATCCTCCCAACACCGATTACGATCCGGATGGCATGAGCGTGTCGGAACGAGAGAAGTTTCACGCGTGGTACCAACAACACAGTCACGACGTCTTTGATTTTCGCCAGGAAATTTTGACCTACTGTAAGAGCGATGTGGATGTCTTGCGTCGGTGTTGTGGTGTGTTTCGCGAGATATTCCTCATGGACACGGGCATCGACCCCTTTGAGAAGAGCCTGACCCTGGCCTCCGCCTGCAGTCGCGTACTACGCACACACTACCTGGAGAAAGACACACTCGTCGTCATTCCTCGAGCCCTGATGCAAGAGCCGACATCGGGTCAAGACTGGCATCGCTTCCAGCCTCGACAACAATCCAACAAAGCACTTCGTTGGTTGGAATGGGAACAACATCGACAGACCATGGCCGCTTTCCGGAACCAGACCCCTCTACCAAACATTCGACACGCCCGCAACGGTAGTGAATGTCGAGTCGGCCCTTACAGTTTAGATGGTATGGACACGACCACGGGTACAGTGTACGAGTTTCACGGCTGTGCCTTTCACGGTTGTCCCAAATGTTTTCCGGGTCCCGTCCAAGACGTTCAACATAAACATCCCTACGATCCCTCGCGCAGTATGCGAGACTTGTACCAGAAGACCCAGGAACGTCACCGTCAACTCCAGGAACAGTACGGTATGCAGACCATTCGCGTCATGTGGGAGTGTGAGATGGAAGAAGAACGACGCCATGATCCCGAGATGGACGAATTTCTGATTGGATTGGAAGATCAGCAATGGCCCGCTCCCGAACCTCTGATGCCCCGCAACGCTTTCTTTGGCGGAAGAACGAATGCCATTCAACTGTTAGTCAACGAGTCGGCCGAAGAGATGCGCTACATCGACGTGGTGTCCCTGTACCCTTACATCTGCAAGTACGGTACCTTTCCCATCAAGGAACCCACGATCGTCACACAGCCCGATCAAGACCAGTGGCAGCAGTACGAAGGGTTGATCCAGTGTTCCGTGTTACCACCTCGTGGCCTGTACCACCCGGTGCTCCCGTTTCGACGAAAACAGAAACTGGTGTTTGCCCTGTGTCGAAGCTGCGTCGACGAACACATGCAACAAGGGGAGATTGCAGAATACCAACCGTGTGATCACACCGACGAACAGCGAGCCTGGGTGGGTACATTTGTCACTCTGGAACTGAAGAAAGCGGTGAGCCTGGGATATCGCGTATTAAAAGTGTACGAAGTCTGGCACTGGAAAGAATTCAGCACCTACGATCCCGAGGCCAAAACGGGTGGTCTGTTTACGGGGTACATTAATCACTACCTAAAGAAGAAGATGGAAAGTAGCGGTTATCCCGACACCTGTCACACCGAAGAAGACAAGATCCGCTTCGTGAACGACGTGTACGACACCGAAGGTATTCGTCTGGATCCCGCATCGATAAAACCAAACAAAGGGATGCGGGCGTTTAGTAAACTTCAGCTCAACACGGCTTGGGGGAAATTCGGACAGCGAGACAATTTTCCCAAGACAGAATATATCACAGAGCCCAGCGTCTTCTTTGAAAAAATGTTGGACGTGACCCAGACCGTGCGAGATGTACAGTTAGTCAACGACAACATGGTCTTGATGGAAACGTTGAAAAAAGAAGGACATGTCGCACCCTGTCCCATCACCAATGTGGTTATCGCCGCCTTCGTCACGGCCCAGGCCCGTTTGAAACTCTATTCCGTCTTGGAAAAGTTGGGAGAGCGCGTATGCTATTTTGACACGGACAGCGTCATCTACCAATATAATCCTAAATCATGGAATCCCCCGGAAGGTTCGAGTTTAGGCCAGTGGAAGAACGAGTTGCCCGAGAACGTCACCATTAAGGAATTTGTGAGCGGAGGACCAAAGAATTATGCGTACAGGCAAAGCGATGGAAAAACGGTATGCAAAGTCCGGGGATTCACCTTGAATTATCGTGCCTCCCAACAACTGAATTACGTCATCATGAAGGAGAACGTACGGCACGTCAATCAAAACGAACCGCTTGTCATCTCCAATCCGTTTAAGATTTCGAGATCACGTGATCGACGTCTCTGGACACGCCCCGAGAACAAAAAATATAAAATCGTGTACGACAAGCGTTTAGTTCAATTCAATGACAATGGCCAACCGATCAACACTTACCCCTATGGATACTGACTTTCATTTGTCAGGAACGTGGCGACCAAACAGAGAAGATGGTGAATCAGCAGCAACGAATACGGATATGGTCGAAAAACTCAGAGAACGATGGCTCAACTTTCGTGTCAGCAAATGTTATTTGCCAATAATAGAAACAAGTCAGCGCCAGGAGTGTTTCGGCTGCAGTATGGCTCACCCCAGTGTGAGATACCATGCGTGTCAAGGACTAGGTGTGTCTTCCATAACGGGCCAAGCCTCGCACCCTGTTGACGATTACAGTCACTACCTCTGGTTGGACGAGCCGAAATCAGAAGACGTCGATAAAGTATTAGACAGTCTGGTGGACGACCCATGGAAACGAGTCAAGACCTGGGAAGACGAACGACGATGGCAGGAAGATGTCATGCAAGCCTTGAGAAAGTACTGGGAGATCGTTCCTGGGTTTAAGATGGCGGTGATCAAACGCAAAAATGGAGTGTGCCCCATACGCGTATGGATGGAGCAGTCATCGGAGAGAATGTTATATTGGGAACTGAATGAAATGGATACCGAAAAGATCTCTGACATGGTGATAGAAGGTTGGGAATCTCTCGGCAGACAGCTGGGGGTCAGTGAAGAGTATATTAGTCACGCCAAGAAGATTTACCCAAACGACACACGGAAACAAATCATTAACATGTTCAACCAATGGCGAAGAATGTACGACAAGGAAGCTGGCTATAGGCTGTTGGTACAAGAAATGCAGGGAAACATTAAGCGAGCCAATCTAGTGACGTTGATGGAAGCCTGTCTCGCGAGTGGAGCCGTCATCGCTTGGGACGACCTGCTACCGTATATGGGCAACCTGATGTACCAATTGATACACGGGAAGAAATAGACTCGAATCAGTGCTGTTAGTTTTATGTCTGTTTTTTTATTGTACAATACCGTATGCAACATGAGCAGAAATAGGAAGAACCGTTTAAGATTTTTAGATCACGTGATCTCTGGACACGCCCCGAGAACAAAAAGTATAAAATCGTGTACGACAAGCGTTTAGTTCAATTCAATGACAATGGCCAACCGATCAACACTTACCCCCATGGATACTGACTTTCGTGTCTCGGGAGGATGGCGACCGAACAGAGATGGAGACGAACTGACAGAAAATACAGATTTGATCGAGAAACTAAGACGACGATGGCTCAATTTTCGGGTCTGCAAGTGTTACCTACCCATCATAGAGGAAAAGCAACACGAGGAGTGTATTGGATGCAAGTACGATCACCCCAGTCAGAGATACCATTCGTGTCTGGGATTGGGCGTGTGTTCCATAACGGGCCGAGCCTCACACCCTGTCGACGATTACAATCACTACCTCTGGTTGGACGAGCCGAAACCAGAAGACGTCGATAGCGTGTTAGGCAGTATGGTGGACAACCCACGCGACCGAGTCAAGACGTGGGAGGACGAGCAACAATGGCGGGAAGACGTGGACGAAGCCTTGAAAAAGTTTTGGAGTGTGGTTCCGGGATTTAAGACGGTGTTGATCAAACGCAAAGACGAGTTCATCGAACCCAAAGAGAATCCCATACGTCGGTGGATGGACGAGCTACCAGAGAAAAAGAAACGATGGTTCCTGGATCAAATGGATATCAACGTCATGTCCGGTAAACTGGGCGAAGGCTGGGAATGTATTGGCAGACATCTGGGAATCAGAGAAGCACGGATCAGTCAAGCCAAGATGAGTCATCCTAACAACGCGCGCATGCAAATTTTCACCGTGTTCAATCAGTGGCGACAAAGACATGGTAATCGAGCCAGCCTGATGACATTGTTGGAGGCCTGTCACGTGAGTGAAGCTGTCATTGATTGGGAAGAAGTGCAAAAGTACGTGGAAAGCCTGGAAATCATAGACTAGACACGGACCAATAGAAACGAAGGAAAAGAAAGAACCAATCAAAAGAGAGTGACGTCACAACCAAGGGTATAAGAAGCAAAGTCTCAGAATAAAATTTCATTCTACTCTCAATGGCTAGTCAAGTTTGTTTCTCCTGTAACAATGTCGGACACTGGTATAGAGACTGCCCTGCTCGTTCCCAACAGCAGCAACGAAATCCACAACCAAGACAAGACAGATCAGCTTATGGTTCCTATGGAAAATGTTACCGCTGTGGAGAACCAGGACACTGGGCGCCCCAGTGTGGACAACGAGCCGAAGCCCAAAAAGCGAAAGGTGACGAAGAAAGAAAAGAAGACGTCAAAAGAAAGTGTTACGGGATCAAGAGACCCACCGACGACAACCACAAATGTCTCAACTGTGGACAGCTTGGTCACGGCCTGCTCGAGTGCGAAAAAGAAATCCAAACAGAAAACAACTTTGAAGCCGTTGCCAGTCGCATGTTCGACAACAACGTCGATATGCCCAGAGACAACACCCGCAGTCAGCGATACTGGTACTGGTCAGGAGAAGCGTTCGAATTCTACAGGCGCTACAAAGAAAAACAGAAAACAGAAGCCTGTCAGTCCTCCAGTTATTACCCCAACTACGAGTGAAACTGACGAAACCCCGAAGCCGGCTGTTATTTTGTTGGCGGAGAAGGAAGCAGAAAGTTTTGCCCGAGCATTCATCCAGTATGCGGGTCCGAGAGATATGACCGAAGTCTTGGCGTATCCCCCCTGTTTCGATATGAGCGAATGGGTACCCGTTGTCGTCACGTTTGCTGAAGTGGAAGACTGGCACCCACACGATACGATGCAGAAGCTGTTGGGAAAAGTGTATTGGATTCCTCGTGTCCTGAGAAACGTACCCTGGTTGAGACAAGAGATCCTGAAGAGAGAACGCGTTAACTAACATTTTTTCTTTTCCTTTGTACTATATGTTGTATTGAATGTATTTTTGAATGCTCTTTTTTGTATTTTTTGTAAAATAAAATCTGTTCTTATTTCACTCCATGTCTGTTGTTCTGTGGTGGGCGCGAAGGTATAAAAGGCAGGGGAGAAGGGGATTGGGGGACAGTGCAAGATGGATGTGGCGTTCAAACACCCCTTTACCATGTTAGTCAGCGGTCCAACAGGGGTTGGCAAGACGGTCTTTGTACAGAAATTTCTCCAGGCGTCTCTGTTCGACATCCCTCCCCAACGCACCGTGTGGGCCTACGGAGAATGGCAAGAGAGTTACGAACACTTTCCATACACTTATGTCAAAGGATTGACGGATATTGACGACGTGATGGGGCAAGTCAAAGGGCCCCAATGTTTAATCGTGGATGATTTGATGGGGGAAGACACGGAGATATTGCAACAGTGGTTTACGAAAAAAAGTCATCACCACGACACGAGTGTCATTTACATTGTGCAAAATTTGTTTGACAAGCGACAGCGTACCATCAGCCTGAATGCCCATTACTTGGTTTTGTTCAAAAATCCTCGAGACGCCTCGCAAATTAGTGTGTTGTCCCGTCAGATGTACCCTTCCCATACCAAGTATATGGAGGAAGCTTTCAAGGATGCGACGAGTACCCCTCGCAGTTACTTACTCATTGATTTGAAGCCCGACACACCCGAGACTCTGCGGTTGAGAAGCAACATTTTACCCGAAGAGGAACCACCCATCGTCTACGTCCAAAAAGTATAAAAGGGGGACCTGTACCTCGAATTGATTTTGTTTGTCACGATGGCTCGCACGAAGAATACGCAGCGGAAACACCCACCTCCGACCCTTCCCCGGGCGACGTTCCCGACCTTGGCACCGGACCTTCGTGGTCCCACGGTACGAAGGCGCACTCGTCCGAACATGAGGGCCCCCAGAACCCAATGGTTACCCCCCTCGTTGACACCACCCACGAGTCCTATGTCTCCCTTACCGCTCACACCACCACGCTTTTTCTCCCCAGTCACACCCCCACGACCCATGTCACCACGTTCCCCTTCTCGGTCTCCCTCGCCGATCTTTCGAAGACCACGAAGACCACGAAGAGAAAAGAAGAGTTCTATAAAAGGATTGAAGGCGTTCATTCGCAAGTTACAACAACTGACTCCCGATATGGCTTATGGACAGCTGGCCAAGAATACGGGCAGGGCGCGTATTGGATTGTTGCAGTGGTTCAAGTTGGCGGCCAACCATTTGCTGAATGATAACATCCAACCCCTGCATGCACAACACAAGAAATGGGTGGAACGAAATCGCCAGGTGTTGACCCAATTGACGGAGAAAAACATGCCGACGACTGAAAAACTCTCTCTGATCATGAAACCCGGAGGACGTGGATTTTTTGGGGGCGTGTTGATTCGTATCTTGCTGCGATGGAAGGAAAGGCTGCAAGAGGAAAGAAACAAGAAACGAAATAAATTCGTTCGACGGACCGCTCAGCGTGGAAAGGGTCTGAGTGCCAAAGAGTTGAATCAACATCGAGCATTGCTTCGCAAATTGACTAATCCACGAACATCACCCAACGTCAAAAAAAGGCTTCTCAAACAACAGGGCGGTGCTATCGGTGCCTTGCTCGCTATGGCCATTCCAGCATTAGCCCCTTGGTATCTAAACTATTGGGAGGACAACAGGGTGGTAAACATCCCTGGACAAGAAGGAGCGAGAGAGCGAACGCTGGGTTTGCCGAGTTCAAGAAACTATTTGGTGGATAACCTGTGGGACAGAAAGGTATAAAAAGGGAACCGGTGCACGACCCCGAGCTCAGTCATGGAGCCACTGCGGTATCTATTGAACACTGCACCGAAAGACCGTCCTCTTTTACTCGAGACCCAGCCCATCGTCGACGGTGTGTGTGAGTGTATTGGAAACCTGATTCGTGGCAACGTTCCTGTGGCCGACAAAGAAATCAAACGTTTGAAAAAGGACGCCCCCTTGTTACGACGTTTGGGCACGTCTAAAACACCTTGGAAGACCCGTCGGCGACTTCTGAAACAACAAAAAGGAGGATTCTTCACCCGGTTGTTTCGGTCTTTTCCAAAAGATGAAATTCGCCAAGAAAATGAAACTGGTACCCTTCGACGGACCCACCGACGTCAAACCCGTCAAAGTCATGCAAGTCGAACCCGTGTACGATCGAGATCCACTGCAGCAGGCCGTCGAAAATGTTCACCAAGACATGCAACGCGTGCTAAACGACCCAACACTGGGCGACGAAAATAAAATGCAACGGTACGGACAGTTGTTACAGCGTTATCAAACGATGCAAAAGAAAAGAAAACATGTCATTCCCTTGTCGGACGAAAACATACCCGAGCACAAAGAAGAAGCAGCCGTGGTGTCGGAGATACCCATTCTGGAGTCGGTTCCCCGAGCCTATCAACATCGAGCTCGCCTTTTGTTGAAACACATGAAAGAAAAGACACCTTGGTCGTGGAATGAGAACTTGGAATTGATTCGGAATGGCGTACCCGTACCAGGTACCAATGCCATTGACATTGTGAACGATTTGGTTCGTCGGCGAAAGAATACCCAGGCCCCCATGGGATGGTTTGGCGTGATGCAAAGTTTAAAGGCCACGAACGTACCGCGCGAAGCCATTGGTAATCAAGAACGATGGAACGTATTGTCCACGCCACCCACACGGCCTCCGCCGCGACGTCCGAGAAAGAAGAAAATCTCCAGTACGGATACCCCTAGTACATCTACCAGAAGATGGCTGTCTTTGCAAAACCTATAAATAGTCTGATCATATGACAATCGATTGAAACATGGAACGAAAGCTGAAGAAAGTATATTACGACCCGAAACACCCGGCCGCTTTCGGTGGAGCCCTGGGCCTTCACAAAGCTACTGGTGTGGCTTTGGACCAAGTCAAGACATGGTTGAAACAACAAAGGGCGTACACCTTGCACAAACCACTGAAAAAGAAATTCTCTCGGTCCCCCACGGTGGTGGCCGAGATAGATCACCAATGGCAAGCAGATTTGAGCGATATGTCGGCCTTGGCCCAACACAATGAGGGATACAGGTTTTTGCTGTGCGTCATCGATGTATTTTCCAAGTACGCATGGGTGTTGCCTCTCAAAAACAAGACGGGGGACAGTCTGGTAGACGCTTTTCGTCGAATCTTTCAAAGTCGACAACCTCTACGACTTCAAACGGATAAAGGTACCGAATTCCTCAATCGAAAAATGCAAACGTACTTGAAAAAGAAAAATATTCATTTCTTCGTGACACACAACGTCGAAACCAAGGCCAGTGTGGTGGAACGATTTCAACGGACATTGAAAGAGCGTATGTGGCGATACTTTACTCATCGACAAACACAACGGTACATCGATGTGCTAGACGAATTGGTTCGGGCTTATAATGCTAGACGACATCGTACCATTGGCATGGCACCCAAAGACGTTCGTCCCGAACACGAATGGATGTTGACAACACCTCCACGTCCCACCAAAAAGAAAAAGAAAACCATGGACACCGGCACGACCGTACGTTTGGCTTTACCGAAACATGGGGCTTTTGATAAAGGTTACTGGCCAAACTGGACTCTGGAAACATTCAACGTTACACCCAACATCGGTCCCGGTTACAAACTTTTGGACGAAAGAGGTGAACCCATACAGGGCACCTTCTATCCCGAAGAATTGCAAGCGGTCCAAGTCAACGACGATGAGATCTTTCCCATCGAAAGAGTACTCGAAAGAAAAAAAGACAAAGTTTTGGTGAAATGGTTGGGCTATCCGGCGAGTTTTAATTCGTGGATCGACAGGACCAGTCTCCAAAACGTATAAATAGGAGTGAGAGACGTCAACCTCAGTCAACATGCAAGACGAAATCACGTCTACGTCCGCGAGTGCCCACAATTGGTCGCTCTTGGGAAAACGTGTGCCACAAGCGGAAATTGTCTTTTTCTGTCAAGTGATTTTAGTGTACGTCGTGGCGGGAGTTTCTTTGTCCCAGTTGGCCTTCAAACCCGACGGATCGCAGACTACCTTGTGGACGGCTTTGCTCTCCAGTACCTTGGGTTACCTGTTACCTTCACCGACCTTGAAAACCAAACATAATGAACAACGACCGACCCTTTTACCTCACGCTTCCTAGTGACAGTTCCATGTCGTGGTATCCCGACAACAAAGTCTCCACGTATCACACTCACCTGGAACCGCCACTTCTTGTCGATCATCGGGATTGGGAAGTGGGTCTGTCCATGATCACGTTACCTGACCATTGGCAAAACATCGATCAACGAGACAACACGCTCGGCTTACGCATTCATCCTTGGTCGCCCCCGAGCACGGCGTCCGAAGTAAAGATATGTCGGGACCGCCACAGGATTGACCCGTCGAATTGTTTCAAAGGTGTAAAGGGTGGTGAGATCAAGGGATCGATCGAAATGGAAACGCACATCAAGAGTGACGACTACGAGTCGCTGAGACACATCCTGGATGTCCTGAACACTAGACTGGATGATTTGTGGAACCTGACTCCCATCTACGATCATTTGGCCCATCAACCCGAACGTTTGGATCCCAATAACAAGGAAATGACCGACGAAGAGAAGCAACAGCAAAATGCCTACGAAACTCGAGAGATGATGCGTCAAGGGGCCGTATCAAGAGGTTCCTTCGTGTCTTTCAAGAAAGACAACACTAACGATAAAGTGTATCTGAAGATCAATCACGTGCAGACGCTTTTCTGGTTGGACGTGTTGCCGAAAATCGAACTTCGTCTGTGTGGTCCCATCGTGTCCATGTTGGGATGGACTGGAAACGAAATGATGATTTCCCTGCAGTCAATCGAAATGACCGGCGAAGATGGCCAAAGTCTACGGTATTTCTACGCCCACCACATCGCGAATCTTCAAATCCAGTTCGATCTGTTTTACATCTACACGGACATTATCGAACCCCAGATCGTAGGCGACGTGAAGGCTACTTTGTTGGACGTGATTCCCAGTCGACGATTGTATCACCGCCCCGCCAGGATTCACTACTTACCTCTGAAGTACAGTCGACTAAACTCCATTGGTCTCTATATAAGGAACGGAATGGGGAAAGCCGTGCCATTTCTCGACGGTAAGGTGGTGGTCCAACTTCATTTTCGCCGCCGATGATGATTCGAGTGTACAAAGGTGGAGTGCTCAGACAGCGAGGGGCTGGCAATGGTCTGGTAGTGTACAAGGGGGGAATTCTGAGACAACAGGGTGCCGGTCGATGGTCGGGGTTATTGAATGCCGTCAAATCGGTCGGGAAGACCTTGTGGTCGGCGGGCAAAGAGGCCGTGAAAAAGAATGTGGTCCAAATGTTACCCAAAGTGGGGCAAAGCGTGCTCGACGCCGTCAGTGGTCGTGAAAAATGGAACTGGAAGAAAGTCGCCCAGGACACGCTTCGCCCCGCGTTGTCAAACACGATGTCCGACACACTCAAGAACGTGGTCGCCCACCTGGAACCTATAAAAGACCCCTCACGAACCCCGTCCACTTCACATCGTCCGAAGAGGAAGAAGAAGCCACAGGTCACCTCTCACAAACGACGTAAACTAGATATCTTCGACCATGGCTACGCAGGTAATGCGCAATGATTCCTGTCCCTGCGCGCGAGACGAATTGCAGAATTTGTTCAGTGTACCCGACACGCAGACGGCCATAAACAAGGTGACCCACATTAGAAAGTATCCACTGACACCCGACCTGAACCACGATGGTCCCATCGAATTTTATATTTCCAATGCCACCACCGATTTCATCGATCTGGCCAACATGACACTACACGTGGCCCTGAAGGTGACCAAGAACGACGGGGGAGACCTGGATGCGGATAGTCAAGTCGCACCCATTAACAACTTGTTTCATTCGTTGTTTAAAGACGTCAAATTACGCCTGGGAAAGGATGCCGAAACTTTGGTCACCAACTCTCTGCCCACCTATCCCTATCGGGCTTACTTGGAGAATTTGTTGAGTTTCGGTAAGGGAGCCAAGAACGACCACCTGTCGAAACAAGTCCTGTGGGAAAAAGATACCGCCGGACAGTTCAATTCCACGAAATCCGTCGCCACCAATGGGGATGGTGGACGACAGGCACCGACTAACAAAGGATTGGAAGAACGCCAGAAAACCATCGCTGCCAGTCGCACCTTTGAATTGCAGTCACGTCTACACTTGGACATGTGTTTACAAGATCGGTATTTGATTGACGGTGTGGACCTGCGGTTGAAATTGGAAAAGCAATCCACGAAATTCTTTCTGATGTACGGTGAAGGCAACGATGCAGAAGACTACAAAGTCGAGTTCACCAAAGCCTACCTGGATATCCCGTTCGTCACTCTGGCTCCCAGTACCTACACACGGGTGGCTGCGCAACTTCAATCGTCCAACGCCAAGTATCCCCTGAAGCGTGTGGTGGTCCGCGACATGGTCATTCCCGACAATCGCACCAGTCACGTCTTAGACAATCTGTTTGTCAACGAAAGCCTACCAAAGAGATTAATCGTGGGTATGGTACGTAACACGGCCTACGATGGAAGAAAAAACAGAAATCCCTTCGAATTCCAACACAATCAATTGGAAAACATCAAATTGACCAAGAACGGTGAAATTGTAGACGAATACGACGTCAACTTTCCCCAGCGACAAGCCATCACTCCCTACCTGGATTTGATGAAAAGGGTGGCCGTCTTAAACACCCGAGAAGACCTGGACCTCCCTTTCCACGACTATATCAATGGGTACACCTTGTATTGTTTCGATTTGACCAACGACCACGGAGCCGATGGTAACTACTTTCATCCCAAAGCGGCGGGTAACCTGTCTTTGGAACTCAAGTTCGCTGCGGCCCCGACCAATCACCTCAGCCTTGTTGTGTTTGCCGAATACGACAATGTCTTGGAAATCGACGCTAACCGACAAGTCATCACAGATTGGTGAGGCTCTCTCCAATCAACAATTGACACAGACTTTAGAAAAACATCTCCCTGGTAGCGTTTTCGGGGGTGTATGGGCTCGTAATCATCTGGATATACTACGCCCGACCTCGTACCCTAAAGCCTACGTCATCAACACGGACGACGAAGACCAACCCGGCAAACACTGGACCGTGTTTGTATGCGAAGGACCAGATCACGTTACCTTCTTCGATTCGTACGGCTGTCACCCTGATGTCTACGGAGAAGCCTTTCGACGTTTCGTCCGAGATCTACAACTCCACTACCAACCCCGATGGATTCAAGGACTCGACAGTGTTGTGTGCGGACATTATTGTTTGTATTATCTATGTCATCGATTTCACGTGCCCTCCACACACGCCCTCTCCGTTTTCGGTCGCGTGTATCGTGTAAACGATATACTAGTCGAACAATGGGCCAGGGATCATTTCCCCGATTTGCAACCAGACCAGAAGAAGGGACAACGGTGTCGATGCTTTTTTGCTCTGTAAATATGTTTTTTGTGTTCAATGCCTTTGTGTTCAAGTTCAATTTTGTGTTCAATAATATGCTTTGTAAATGTGTTCAAGTTCAATAAAATGTCGACAACATATTACGTGTCTGTTTTTTTTTTGTGACGTCATGTGACGTCATGCTATTCTGATTGGTGGAACATGGTATCGCCCTAACACATTAGACTCGTCCCGTCCCGAGCTATAAATAGGAGTGTCGAAGCCAAAAGAAATCACAAACAAAATGGATTCTAAGGATAAGAGAGTCTGTACAACTTGTGGGGGATATCACCCTTTGTCTAAGGGGAACCGGCCAGAAGCAGATTACCTAGTCTGCTTCTGGTGTGGGGTAGATGTATCGAACACCTATCATAGGCGGTCCAAGCATGCGGTCAAGTGCGAGAAGCGACCTGTACCACGGTACTCGGCAGAGCATCCAAGATGCTCCTGCTAGTAACATGAAGAAGACCAAACGGCCCTTTTCAGGGCCAACTTAATCAATGGAAAAGAGTTCTTCCCCCTTCTCCCCTCTTCTCCCCTCCTCTCTCTCTCTCTCTCTCTCTCTCTCTCTCTCTCTCTCTCTCTCTCTTTCTTCCGCGCGCGCGCCCTCTCTTTCTGGGTCATGCACGTGCAAGGTCACGTGCAAGGGGTCAAACACGTGCAAGGGGTCACACACGTGCAAGGGGTCATCAAGGTCAAACACGTGCAAGGTCATGTGCATGCACGTGCATGCGTCTGCGCATGCACGCACGAGCGTAGCGGAACAGGCATCCTTACTACTATTGGCAACATTGCTACAACATTTTTACAACATGCCCTGTGTACACTATTATAAGAGTGTTGAAAATTTGTTGCAAATATGTTGGGAATATGTTGGACATTTTGCAACAAGGAATGTTGGAGAAATGTTGTAAAAATCCTCACTTCATTGAACGAATTGGATACGTCAACGACTTTTGGTCCGGCAGGTCCAACTTTGGTGTCAACGTGATCGTACAATCTGTCCGTCAACCCCAGCAGCAAATTCAGTTCCAGCCCTGGTAATATATCAATTATTATCAGTGTAAGTTCCCTTAGTTCAATGAAGCGATTTGGATTAGAGCGGATACGAGACTGCTTTCAAACTCCACAACTTATCGGCGGCTGCTTTCAAAAGCTGTGTCCACCAGCCGCTAGCCAAAAACGTACCTGGGGTTAGCAAACAGGTTGTACGATTACGTAGACTATTTACTCGGCGAATCTGAGATCACTGCCTGAAACTGATCAGACCTATTATGAGTCCGCGGTCCTTTGCCCCATGGTGGGGAATACAATGGACCTCAATGTAGAACTTTACTCGAATCGATACATCCCGTTATACAACTTGTAATGTTTTCTAAAATTTTTATATTTTCCTTTCATAAAACTGTTTTAAATGTTACTTATTGTCACAAGAGTGTTTGTTGTACAAGATATCTCTTGTTCATCTGGTTTCGCTGAATCATCTGACATATTTTACTAAAAGGATCAAATTGGTGAAAGATAATTTTGTTTTACATCAACAGTGTTATTTATTCTGTATCTTCTCACTACCCAATTCAAAACTTGCATTCCATTTCTGATGATGTGTATGGTTAAAGTAGCTAGGTCTCTTAACTCAATATCATCCAAAATCTTCGACAATGAAAACACGAATTATTTGTCAATTATTTGTCAATTTAAATCAACATTGATGTTGTGATCTTACCGGAAAAAGATGGAAAGAGAGAGAGAGAGAAATGGGGTTTAACGTCCACTCAACACAACTAGGTCATTTCGGGACTAGTATATGGTTTAATTTTATTTCATTAATTCGCTCGCGCGTAGGGGTGTTTAGCAGTGGGAGGAAACAGGAGTACCCGAAGGAAACCCACGAGGTTGAGAAGGCGCCCCTATCGCTATGCCACATACGCTCACACCAGGGCTCGAAACCACAGCCGCAAGCCAGAGGTAGCTGGCAAGCTAGAGGTCAAAGCACGGCACTCTAGACCACTAGGCCATCCCAACCCCCCGGAAAAAGATGGGCTTCTAATATCCAATATTTAAAAGCCAACAGTAAGGCTGATGTCCCCCGCCGAAATCCCAAAATAAATAGATGACACATATTAATTAATAGTACATTTTTTTTTCATAAGTATTGAGCAATCAAACTATACACTAAGTATCATCACTCTCTATCAGATAGAATCAGACAATGTTCATCATCGAACTCCATCAAGGCATTCACCTACACCTAGTTCGAACATTCTACCTTAATTAGAAGGAGAATTATTGTGTTCCAAAGTCTAGACCTATCAAATTGCTTATCGCTCTGCTTACCCTCAGCAGAAAATGTTCATTATTCAACTTAGTCAAGGTATTGATGAAATGAAACCATATACCAAGTTTTATCACTCACTTAATTACAACTAAAGTTATTGCGTCCCAAAGCATCAATCAAATCGCTTATCTCTGCTTACCCTAAATAGAAAATGATCATCTTCGAACTCCAAGGTATTGACCTTATAAACATCTACGTCAAGTTTGAATATCCTAGCTCAATTAGAAGGAAAATTATTATGTTTCCAAGTCTCGGCCAATCAAATTGCTTATCTCTCTGCTTACCCTAAGCTGAAAATGCTCATCTTCGACCTCAATCACAGTAATGACCTAATAAACACCTACACCAATGCTCATCTTCGAATTTAATCAAGGTATTGACCTACTAAACACCTACACCAAGTTTGAATATCCTAGCTCAATTAAGAGGAGAGTTATTATGTTCCAAAGTCTCGGCCAATCAAATTGCTTATCGCTCTGCTTACCCAGAGCAGAAAATGCTCATTATCGCACTTAGTCAAGGCATTGATAAAATAAAACTATATACCAAGTTCCATCACTCTCACTTAATTTATCGTGTCCCAAAGCATCAACCAATCAAATGGCTTATCTCTGCTTACGCTAAGCTGAAAATGCTCATCTTCGAACTTGATCAAGGTAATGACCTAAAAAACACCTACACCAAGTTTGAATATTCTATTTCAATTAGACAAAGAGTTATTGTGTCAGACGGACGAACCCATTTTAATAGTCCCCTGCTCTCAAAGAGTCTAACAAAATATAAAAAATACCAATAGTACCATAGTGAGTTTTAGGCCCATTTGTGACCAGCGACTTGAAGAACGAGGCTAGACGGTAACGGATATTCTTATCTGTAGACGGAAATAACCAGACGCCAGAGATTTACTTTCAATTGAGACACCAGGCGTATTTTGTCGAACATTAATGATTTGAAATGAGAGTAAAGACGGAAATAATTGAATGTAAATCAGTTTATATACATTCATATTACAGTATTAAGGGCTGTGACCCATTTGTGTCAATTTCTAATTGCCCACTTCCGTGTCTGTAAAACTAGATATGAATAGGATATGAGTTCTTCCGTTACTATCATATTTTTAAATTTAGACACCAGATATATACGAATTAAAACTGTATTGATACACCGTAATTTCAGTGCGTATTATGTTCTCCTTCATTCCACAATTGGCATGTAAACGTATCAGAAGCTACAGTTTTTGCTCTTTTCGTTTCTGATTTGGCGTGAAGCAACGTGTGGGTGAGAGGACACGCTCCACGAATATTAAACGTTCTGCAGCATTTCGTACCAGAGCTATGTCCCCTTTTCCGAAAATCTTGTGGGGGCCATACAGGTTACAGTTTGCGACGGATTCTTTTCAATGTTGGAGTGAAGCATTGTGGTCATAAAATATTCAGTGTTCCACGACCCCCCCCCCCTTCTCTCACCCCTACTTTGTCGAAAACCTTCTGAACATAATATGGGACTGTAGTTTTGGCGGGATGTTTCTCAACTTCTGTAGGTTTTGGGGTTATGAGAGCATGAACCCTATCGAATGAATGAAATGGGGTTTAACGTCCTACGCTTAAGCACCTAACCTGGGCTAATTGAAGACGGGAGAACCCTATCGAGATTCAAAGTTTTGTTACTTTCCCTCATGGAGTTACCCCATACCCATTTGTGAACAGCCTCGTGTCATCGACAGAGGCTACTGTTTTTAACGGGTCCGTTTTTCGAATTAGGTTTCTTTCTGTGTTCCCTATACCCTAAGGATGACCACTATTGGTGCATGCCCGACCCCCAGAGACAGAGCCACACTCAATATTTGTGTGCGTCGCAATTATTAACGAAGCATCTTAAACCCTTTCATACCTATTACTTATACCCAAAGGATTGTCGCTATTGTTTTTGATGCATATCTAATAGAGACGGAGCCATTTCACCTTTATGTGTCTATGTGTCACCTTACAGGCCAGAAGTCGTATTGGGTTGTCTTGTAACTTGGCATCTGCTATACTAGTATACACAAGATGAATAAAAATATCTTTTTAATTTTATTAATAGAAAGCAGAATATTATACACATACAGTATATATTATTGACTCACCTCAAGCCTCATGCATATCATCTGTACAAGACAAATTAAAAAGCAGGATATATATTTTTAAAAAACAACATGATTTTATATGACATAATCCTAGGCTAGTTCTAAAACCTACAGCTCGAAGCCTGCTGCATATAATTTGTATAATGTGATGAATTAAAAAAACAACCCAAAAATGACATGTCATAATCCTGGGGTAGTGTTACACCCTAACAATCTGTTTGGAGATTTTCTCAGTAAGTTCGACATCATCAGCATTAATAAACTGTTTTAAACGGAACAAAGCCTGAATATGTCCGTTGTTAACATCGACTGGGTAAAATTCGTCTCGTTTAATCAAAACTAACCGACCATTCCCTTGTTTAATTTGATGACAATAGGCTTCATTTAAGTCAAACATTTTTTTCGGATCATCTAAAAGGGATTTTGAAATAACGGCTAGAACGGTACGACTGTTATGTATATTGGTAAGATTAGCTTCGGCAGTTACCTCCCCTATAATACCATCACGGAATGAGATGTAAGATTTTATACCCGATCGATTAAAATATGGAATCAGATTCTCTTTAACCCATATCCTATCTGGAGCATGTTCATCATTTACTAGCACAAATATATCATGTTGTTCCAACTCGTTCTCGTGAATTTCCTGCTTCCATTTTTGTTTCATCTTGGGTATAACATAAATATGATATGACGCCATTATCTCGAACCGGAAGTAAATAATGCCAATAATTAATAGAATGGCCAGTAAACCAAATACAACCAACACAATAAGCATAGTTACAGAGTTAGAAACTCGACAGTTAAATTCATCTGGTTGTAAATTATCAATAGTTATTCTCTGGTCGCCATTAACTGTAGAACAAGTTATATTAGATCTGTTTTTAATGTGAGGTTTGGATTCAAACCAATCTTTTAACCACAAAGTATCACAGGAACAAATTAACATGTTATAAGAAAGATCAATCTCTGTTGATAGTAATTTCTGGATAGTTTCTGGAAGATATTTCAGTCTGTTGTTGGCCAGATTCAAATACTTCAATTTATCGGCAGAGCTGAAAAACTCTGATGAAATATTTGTTAAATTGTTATTTGAAATGTCCAGGTGAACAATTCTGCCCATATAAGAAAGTTCTGGTAAGATGCCAATGGAATTGTTCTGAAAGTTCAAAAATAAATTCTCATGAAATGGTAAACGTTTTGGCATTTCTTCGAGTCCAGCATTCTGACAATTAATGACCATTCTATCGGCTTCTGGTTGTTCCTGACAAAAGCATCCTGAAGGACAGGAATCGGTGATGTTACATACAAAATCAGATAAATTTTGTAGCAAACCAAGTTGACCATTTAAATTGGGCGGAGTGTTGCAGATAATTTGACCAAATGCACTAATTTTGGGATCTATCAATGTTCTTATGGCTGTAACCGAATACAAAGCTGCATATGGATGCATTCGGCAATCACAATGCCATGGATTATCTTTCAAGCGAATTCCCCAAGACAATAACCTACTCAACAGTGAAGTCAATGAATTTCCTATTGCACCTAATATCTGTGCGTCCAAAGTCCTCAGTTTGTTGTTGTGCAAAAGTACTACACCGGGTCCATACATTTTGCTCGGAATCATTGTGAAGTTAGATTTGTTGGTAAGTTTTGTAATTTTGTTGTGACCCACATTAATGTAACAGAAAACATGTGTTATGCTCAGAGCCCAAACTAAATCAACCTCGGTCAAATTGTTGTGATGTAAGGTTACTAATTTCATTTTCTTTAATCCATTATGAAAGACTCCCATCTCTATTGTATGAATTCTATTTCGGGATATGTCAATGACGCGTAATTTGGTCAAACCATCAAAGATTCCAGCTTTTAAAACTTCAATATGATTGTTTCTCAAATTTAAAATCACTAATTCTCTTAAACAAGACAACTTTGGTAATTTCGTTATTGTATTGTTTACAAGATCTAGATACTGTATTCTTGGAAAATTACAAATATTCCCTGGAATCGAAGGCAAACAGCTATTGCGATGTCTAACTATAAAGTTTGAATCAGCGGACATAAACGAATACAAGTAGCTGGTCGAATTTATTTTACAAGATTCGTTGACGTAGAGTTTGTTTAAAACATGGGTATTATATTCGCAACAATCGTCACAAAACGTCCCCAAGTTAGGGTCTCCAAATCCCCAAGATACGGGACGACATTGTGGTTGGCAAACAACAAAATCTTGAGATTGTCCCATCACAGGAAACAACAAGAAATTACTGTTTTGAATAATCAACAGAATAAAAAGTCTAGCGATGAATAATCGGAATTGATACATCCTGTTTTACAACTTGTAATGTGATCTGAAATCTAAATATTTTCCTCTCACCAAACTGTTTTAACTGTCACAAGAGTGTTTACTGTACAAGATATCTCTGGTTCATCTCGTTTCACTTCATCATCTGACATAATTTTACGTTAAGAATCTGTTTGGTGAAAGATAAATTTGCATAACAAGGTCACATAGTTATTCCGGGTCTCCCTATCACCCAATTAAAAACTGCCATTCTGTTTCTAATAATGTGTGGGATTAATTGATCATCTTCCGTGTCTGTAAAACTAGATATGAATTGCTTCTTCCGTCCTTATTCGTCATATTTATAAATGTATCTACCAGATAAATATGATTAAGTATTTTATATATTATACGCCTGAATGTCAGCATGTGTGTATTATGTCGATACCCTAAGGATGACCACTATTGGTGCATGCCCGACCCCAAGAGAAAAAGCCTCACTCAATATTTGTGTGCGTGTCTTCCTCAGGTCGCAATTATTAACGGAGCGTTTTAAACTTTTCCATACATATTACTTATTCGGCGTCAAAGATTGTCAACATTTTATATAATTTTATTTGCGGCCTGAAATGTATATTTCACTGCTACAACGCTTCATTGTTCGTACTTGGTTTTATTTTAATTCGATTCCTTGAACAAGTCGTTGTTTGATGTCAAGTTGTGGGTGTCTTTCATTCAACTGCTCAAAATAAATACAGAACACTTCATCAAATTACACCCAACCTCTTGAATGGTACTTGACGCAACCGTTTCGATGAAACCTGTGCCTTTTAATACAATGCCATAAAAGGACATTACATCAAATTGCACACAACCCTCGAATTGTACTTAAATCAAAGGTTTCGAAGTCACCTTCGCCTTTTACGAATTGTTTCTTTAAGTATTGGATTTATCGGGCGTATGCCTCTATTTTGTGGAGGGGTGGGTTACCTGGACGAATAGTTGTATTATGTTATTTAATCACCTGGAGTTTTTTAAGTTAATATTTTGACGGTTGTGAATCAGCCTTTACTAATAAATACTTCGACATCGTCTTGTAGGATGTGTTTATATTTGTTCTTTACAAAATGGCACCTGGACTGATTATAAAATGCTAAAAGTTTCACGGCTCGAATACAACATCAATATTGATTGAAATTTATCAATGTTGAATTCTTATTCGTGTTTTTAATTTCGAATATGCATGGGAAATATTGAGTTAGAGATTTGGTCCCTTTAAAGTCAAAACATAATTATTATTATTTCTATGTGTTTTGCTCAATAGGTTATCAACGCACTATTTTACGACCATGGGCATTATTGCCAAACCTCAAAAACCAATGACACTGGACATAACAACACAATTACCTCCCCTGTTTTCCCATTGCCTCCCATGCATTAACTACCTTAAAACGTTGGAACTTCAAGTTGAAAATGATATTTTTGCTAATTTCTCAACTGGCAGTAGTGAATAATAGGATTAATAGGACTATTCTTAAAACAAGGCAGGACTGTGTATGGATACCACCTATTTTAAACCTTTATTTTAATACATTTTAAAAAAAAAACTTGAAAATTTGAAATTGAAACTTTTAGTAGAAAAAACAACTCGGATTTTACATTTCAAACATCAATTCTAGCATTGTAAAAGATATAATCGGTTAGTAAGACTTTGGCTTAGTAACCATGATGTCAGTTATTCTATCTCGATGATATTATATAGTCCGTAGAAGATGCCGAATATAGCGATATTTTGGACAAGTTTGGACCAGGAACAGATCGATAACCGCTACTCCTTATCTTAGTGTGACCTCCGTGTACTTACCATAAACGGCTTGAAGCCCCAATACCACTCTTGTTGTAACTGAATAATATGTTCCAATCATTATTCTGGTCAACAATTTCTACTATTTTACAATATTTCAATTAAAAAATGATACAAATTTCATCTTAACACACCTAATTTTAAAAATTGGAAAAATTCAACTACATGCCGTAACATGGTTTGAAAAGCCTTACGTAATCATTTTCAAATGCAACTTGGATTTAAACATATTTTCGAACCCTCTGGACAAGTGAGATAGGTTGTAATGGATAATTTACACAACAGGTAGGACACTTAAACATCATGTAGTTAGAATAAGGCTATTTTTTTCCTGGACGTTTCAAGCCACAAGAGTGTTATTGTCCCTTTAATGGTAAATATTTTGGCGTTGTCAAACATTCTCGGGTAGTTCAATATTAAAGTACGTTTCAGAAACAAAATCTAGGTCATACCCGATTATAAAATGCACGTTTTTGTGTGGTTAAACTTGATACATGTACGGGGAAAAGTATTTAGCAAGCTCCACAAGGCAGACACGGTAATATTTTATCGATATTTAAGTAAAAGCCGTAACAGGATGTGATCGCTCAATGTACTTGAAGATGTAAACATTAATAAAATAAATAATAATTATACTCGGGAACTAACACAATTAAACGAGGTTATTAAAGGGACAATAACACTCTTGCCGGCTTGACTGGTCCAGAAAATAAATTAACCTTATTCTAACTACAAGATGTTTAAGTGTCCTACCTGTTGTGTAAATTATCCATTAGAACCTATCTTACTTGTCCAGGGGGTTAGAAAATATGTTTAAATCCAAGTTGCATTTGAAAGTGCTTACGTAAGGCTTTTCAAACCATGTTACGGCATGTAGTTGAATTTTTCAAATTTTTCAAATTAGGTGTGTTAAGATGAAATTTGTATCATTTTTTAATTCAAATATTGTAAAATAGTACAAATTGTTGACCAGAATAAAGATTGGAACATATTATTCAGTTACAGCAAGAGTGGTATTGGGGCTTTAAGTAATCAGATGTTTTAGAATACGTCATGTTCTTCTAACGATGTTAAGTTCGGGAATCATCGTTACTCGGTGTGTAAGATACTCGATGGCCTACTTGTCTGAAGGTCTCGTGTTAGAACCTCTCATTGGGCGAGAAATTTCATCTGGATTTTCCGACGTTGCAATTAATTTATTGAATAAAATCTAAGCGCCATGTTAGTTCCCCGATATTAGGTACTCACGCTCTCTCCACCAGCCCACCTCTCTCTACCATGTTTTAAATCTATCATACACACAAAGACTAAATAAACATTTTCGAAGTACACTTTCGACTAGGGGGTTAGATGGCCGAATGGTAAGCACGTGCGCGCTGTTTCATAAAGCCTGTCATTGAGTCAAGTGGCGTGGTTTCGAATCACCGGTTGTACGTGACAAGGAGTAGGATCGCCTGTCAAACCTCGTGGGGGTTTTCTCCGGGTCGTTCGGTTTCCTCCCACGGCTAAAGACCCCTACGCAGTTGTCTAGTCGTTCGGTTGGGACGAAAAACCGAGGTCCCATGTACACATCGGCGTGCACGTAAAAGATCCCTTGACAGTTAGAATTCGATATAAGAGTAGGCTGTAGTGCCGCTGTCAGGGCAAAATTTGTTCCCCTCATTGCACGCTGTATGCCCGTCTTCATTAGGACGTTAAACCCCATTTAATTTCATTTCAGCTTTGACCGGGGGAGTAACAAAGGCTAGGTGATGTTGGTCTTCCGGTTTCGGAGTTTTACTAGTTTCAACCCGTGTTTGATATTATTTGTAAAATGTACATGTGGTCAATCCCTGAGTGGCATTTAGTGATTGAGCACATAAAAAAACACAACACAATTTATATGGAAAACAATCACTGGTTTATATAAATATAGCCCGACGTTTCGACAAGTATTCTCTTATTGTTATCAAGTACAAACTACAAATGTGTTCTTTGTAACGATATACGAATACTTGTCGAAACGTCGTGCTATATGTGTATAAACCAATGATGATTTTCCATGATGCCATATTAAGAGAAAATATTACAGTTACAATTGACTAATTATCGTAGTCGAAAGGGTAATTTCCGAGATTTTTTCACTTGTAGATATCACATAACACAATTTCACTATATTAGTATCAAAATGAGCAATAACAATCTAGTTATGTTTTTATACGCCCACATTTTCATGTGGACGTATTATGTCGTCGCCCCTGTCCGTCCGGACTCTCTACAGGTCACAATTCTTGTCCGATTTTGACGAAACTTGAAATATAGGTTTATCCCCAAAAGATCCCGGCAGCTTTCGATATTGGCATGTATCGGATCAAAACTTCATGGATTATGGCCCCTGATTGTACGAAAAATCACGTTTTTAGCTTGTGGACCCTATAGAGGTCACAATTTTGAACCGATTTTGATGAAACTTTACATGCATGTTTATAACCCAACCATCTTGGTTCCTTTCGATATTTGCGTCATCGGAACGTAATTTCCTGAATTATGGCCCCTGATTGTCCGAAAAATCACCTATTTTAGCTCGTGGTACCCCTGGAGGTCACAATTATTATTCGATTTGAAAAACCGTTCGATTATATCACCGTTACGCCCTAAGGAAGATTGAGTTCAAATTTCGGAAATATCGGACCAACATTACCATACAAAATGGCCGCCGTTCGTACGCGAATACTGTTAAAAAATGGTATATCAAGGTTGTGGACCCTTTAGATATCACAATTTTAATCTGAAATGCATGTTTATAACCCAAAGATCTTGGTCCCTTTCGATATTTGTGCATATCGGATCGTAACTTCCTGAATTATGGCCCCTGATTATACGCAAAATCGTCTTTGTTTAGCTTGTGGTCCCTCTGGAGGTCACAATTATTATCCGATTTAAAAATCATTTGATTATATCACCGTTACACCCTAAGGAAGGTTGAGTTCGAATTTAGGAAAAATTCGGAACACAATTGCCATACAAAATGGCCGCCACGTGTACGCGAATACTGTTATAAAATGGTATATCAAGGTTTTGTACCCAGTATAGGTCACAGTTTTGATTCAATTTTAATGGAACTTGAAATGCATGGTTATAACCCAAAGATCTTGGTTCCTCTCGTTATTTGCACATATCAGATCACAACTTCCTGAATTATGGCCCCTGATTGTCCGAAAAATCGCCTATGGTCCCTCTGGAGGTCACGATTATTATCCGATTTAAAAAAACGCTTGATTCTATCACCGTTACACCATACGGAAGATTGAGTTTGAATTTCAGGGAAATCGGACCATAATTGCCAGACAAAATGGCCGCCGTTTGTACGCTTATAGTGTTTAAATATTGTATATCAAGGTTGTGGACCCAGTATAGGTCACAATTTTAATTCCTTTTTGATGAAACTTGAAATGCATGTTTATAACCTTACGATCTTGATTCTTATCGATATTTGTGCATATCAAATTGTAATTTAATGGATTATAGCCTTTGATTGTAGGAAAAATCACTTTCGGTTTTGCTTGTTCTCTAACCATCTCTCGAAAATGTGGGCGTATCCTGTCTGACAGTGCCAGCTTACTATCTTTTCACTTTTATAGTCAGATAGATTGGAGAAATTGTAAAAGTCGAAAATGCAATGAAAAAAATCTGATAGTTGAAAATGCAAAGATGAAATATTTACAGTGAATGTGCAATGGCGAAATTTAGAGAGGGAACAACTTAACTAGACATTTACATTATCAATTTTTGTCGAGCAATCTTCGTTTTGATACTAATAATGGGTTTCATGATGTTAAAAATCCATTAAATTGTATTAAAGGACCCAAGTCCGTAACTCAAAATCCTCCGAAATCTTCGACGTCGAAAACACGAATTGTTGGTCAATTAAAATCAACATTGATGATGTAAACTTACCGGGAAAATGATGAGGTACTGATATCCGATATTTAAGATGAATTTTTTTTTAAAGGGTCAATCCCGATAAGGTTTTTGAGAATAAATCTCTTTAGTTTTGTGTTAAAATCCATTAGGATCCCCTGCCTTAGGGCCGAACAACTAACTCAATATATGTGATACGTTTTCAAACAACTTAAACCCACATTCTTCATCATGGAATAGAGTCCGATGTCCCAAACTGTATTATTATGCGTTGATTTGATGAAACTAGACTTTTATTTTATAAAAATAATGTGTTGGTGAAATTTACCTTTTGTTATTAAGTACCGCACATTGACCATTCACCTTGTAGACCTCTAAAGGAACGGGAATCGATTATCGGGTCACCCAACGAAAAATTGACCCGACATCTTAAAAGGGTTACATAGGGGTTGGGTTAGGGTTAGAGGGTTGGGTTAGGGTTAGAGCTGTCATACCTCTTGGTTACCTTTGGTGGAAGAGAGAACGGGAAAGTTAGCAACGCTAAACAGATTTGACTCTTGATCACGGTGAAGAAGGGCATAGTCTCTTAGTCACCCCAACGCTATCTGTGTGCTAGCAGGTCCTATGCTCTTTGTCACTTTTAAATGGGTTAGGTGCTAGGGTTAGAATGAGGGTTGGGTTTAGGTTGTTTTTGAGGGTGGGGAAATTACCCGGGGGTCTCAGGGAGGGGTGTGTGAAAAAAGTGCGATTTTAGTTTAAGTATAACCAACCTCAGACCCCCCCCCCCCGTGGGTGCATCAGGGTGTTTACAGAACATGACTGGGTGTTTGGGGGCCGAAAAGGCCTAAGTTTGGCCCTTTTTACAAAACGAGGGACCATGTTTGCGGCCCTATATCTCGGGCCAGGGTTTTGGAAGGGATCCCTTTTCGCTAGGTCACTGCTGATTCGGGTAGCGTGTGTTACTCAGCTATTGTAGCAATGCTCTCTGCGTTAAAAGTATATTTGGAATGTGTTTAACCCGCTCTATCACATATGTGATAATGACTGGCACCAATATTCACCTTTAATGTTTTAAATATTCGCTGTGTTCCGGTTTTGCATAAAAAAACATGACTTTTAATCTCTTGTTTTGATTAATTTAGAATTCCCCGGATGTACGTGACAAGGAGTAGGGTCGCCTGTCCAACCTCCCGTTTTTTCCAAATGCTATAGAGCCTTACGCGCAAGCGAATGATTGAAATATAATTGAACCATGTGTTAGTCCCTAAATATCCTAGTTTAAATCGAGTGGACGTTAAACCCTGTTTAATCTAGGCATATTTTACGATAATGTATTCATTGATCTCTTGTTTGTATTTATGTTTTCTTCATTCGGATGGTACAAATAACGGAGGACCCGGTGAAGAATCAAAGACACCAAAGGCAATCCTATTCCTTGTCACGTACAGCTGTGTATTCGACGAACACTAGTGGATGATGCTCCGACTTGGCTACCCCTTGTCAGTGATGCTGGACATCATTGGGGGTCTTGCAATGTACCAGCACGTACAGCATGGCATGCAAGTAAAAGAACCCTTATTAGTTGGAACTCCATATAGAGCATTAGTAACATCGCATATGGACTATGCAAGTTCATTCTATTAGGATCACCAGAAACAGCTTTAAACAGACTACAAACAGCGCAAAACAATGTCGCACGTCTCATAACTAGAACACGAAAATTTGATCAGCTAAATTACAGAAACTGCATTGGCTTCCAGATCGAGCGAGGGTTCAATATAAAGCTCTTGTGAATGTGTTTAAATCAATTTATTCTAACGCTGCACTTGGTTATTTTAAAGAACTCTTTAATTTCTATACTCCCCGACGATCCGACCTTCGTTCTGCAAGTGATCGTAGCATTTTGAAGATCCCTACATATAATGAGCGTTATGGTGAATATGCTTTCTCCGTCAGAGCAGCTCAAATGTGGAATGATCTTCCAAAAACTCTTCGAGAGTCCTCTTCCACCCAGAGCTTTAAGACTTACTGTAAAACATACTTATTTCAATTATGTTTTTGAACTGTTTTGTTGTGAATGCGCTTAGATACAGTCATGTTATAAATCTTATAAAACCATCTTATTTTAGTAATGAGTTCAGAAACACCGTAACAAATACATATACAGTGTATGGTTTTAAAAAGCTTCCCATATCGATTCCTTGTATAAGGTCTGTCATTTAGTCAACAAGCGTGGTTTCGATTCCCTGGTCGTACTTCACAAGGAGTAAGATCGCCTGTCCAACCTCGTGGTGTAGCCAGATTGCTAGAATTTTTACTCTTTTAATTAGTAGCATTGTATTAATTAATATCTTTGGCTAATTGTTAGATTCACATGTCTCACTTCCGGACACCTGTTACCACTGTTTGTCGTGTATTTTGTACACGGTGAACAGTCCATATGCTGATTACACTATTTTGCCATATTACACTATTTTGCCTATACCGTTTTTTAGGACTTCGAATTTTGTCTGATGGTTTGGATTGTTCGTACTTGGTTTTATTTTATTACAGTGTGTTTTTCGACGTCATTGGGCTAATTAACCAATCGCTATAATTAATGACGTCGTATTTGACCAATTAGATAATTGACGCTCCAAAACACGAAACTATCATTATTATTCCCGAGCATTCGTCAGAAAGCCGCTAGAATAAGAACTAATAAGATCAATAACTTGACATTTAACATAAGATGTGGTGATTGTAATAATTATACCGGACATAGTTGATATAATTCATCAATTCGATACTCAATTTAAATATACAGAAACCTTGACTCCTGTTTTCTTGTATAAGGGTGATTAATTATCAAATAATTACAGTTATTGACTCAAAATTAGTATTATTATCAAATAATTACAATTATTGACTCAAAATTAAGTCATCATCTATAATTGTTATTATTAAGCGTTTTATCAATATATATATACTCGTTGTATCGTAAAAATCTGATATCTTTAAACAGGATATCAGTGTGTACAGAATTTTCAAAAATATGACGAATTGATGTTTCGCAGCATTTAATATCGCTAGCAGATGATACATGCGAATGGACGTAAAAAAACAGCCAAAAATGATCAATTATTTGTTTTTAAAAATATCTCTGAATTAGTCTTAAATGGTCGTTTTGATGTTTATTATGGCGTAAACAGCGAAAAATGATCGATTGGATTCTTATTATGGCGTAAACAGCGAAAAATGATCGATTGGATTCTTAATATGGTGGAATTGGCTAAATAGAAAATTTCCTACATGGAGTCAGTCTTGCTGACAAGTGTATCTTTTTTGTGTGTTCAAAACCGCATTTTCTTGCCAAGAAAACAATTCATTGCAATCGCAGTTTATTGCATTTTTCGGGGGATCACGGTAGCTAAGTGGATAAGGCGCTGGTTCGCTAGCCTGGAGGTCGGTTGTTCGATCCCTGCATTGGCCGAGAAAGTTCATCTCCATTTTCCGACGTGATTTACCCTTGTCAGTGATACAGAAGGAGGGCCTGACAAGGACAACTGCCTAGTCGTTCGGATGGGACGAAAAATTGAGGTCCCGTGTACACATTGCTGCCCGGGCAAAATTTCCCTCATAGCACACTGTATGGCGTATGCCCGTCTTCAATTAGCTAAGTTTAAGTGCATAACCGTAGGACGTTAAACCCCATTTCATTCATTCATTTTTGCATCTTCCATACGTACTAGATATTAGTATTCTACGCATCCTGGCACATTTTTTGGGACCAAGGTTAATCTAGCCTATTTGGGGACTGTGGCATTTTGGGCATGTCTGTTAGGGGTAACCCATCGCACAAACTGTCTGGCAGTAGTCATTCGGGAGTTATGTGGTGGTACTGAACAACTTCAAAGTAAAATTATATTTATATCAACTTCAAAGTAGTTTTAGGTGATACAGATTTCAGCTAATCTCGTCTAGCTGTGGTCTGGAAATCGGATAACTCTTGTCAGGGTTACCCCCCACCACTACAAATTTCTGGCAATTACATAACTCTGTCAGGGGTACCCTACCACTAGAAATGTCTATCGGGGTGTGTTTCTAATACCTGAAGATGTGAGTTAATATGGTCTAACTGTGGTCAGGAAATTAGATAACACTTTTCTCAGGGGTAGCCCACCTCTTCACATTTCTGGGAATTACATAACTCTGTCAGGGGTACCCTACCACTAGAAATGTCTGTCGGGGCGTGTTTCTAATACCTGAAGATGTGGTACAAGAATTCACGCCCAGAATCACAACCTTCACAGCAACATCCACCATCAAAGATAGTAAGCTGGCACTGCCAGGCAGGATACGCCCACATTTTCGACAGATGGTTAGAGAACAAGCAAAACCGAAAGTGATTTTTCCTACAATCAAACGAAGGCTATAATTCATTAAATTACAATTTGATATGCCCAAATATCGAAAAGAATCAAGATCTTTCGGTTATAAACATGCATTTCAAGTTTCATCAAAATCGAATTAAAATTGTGACCTACACTGGATCCACAACCTTGATATACCATATTTTAACACTATAAGCGTACAAACGGCGGCCATTTTTTCTGGCAATTATGGTCCGATTTCCCTGAAATTCAAACTCAACCTTCCATATGGTGTAACGGTGATAGAGTCAATCGTTTTTTTTTAAATCGGATAATAATCGTAACCTCCAGAGGGACCATAGGCGAATTTTCGAACAATTAGGGCCATAATTCAGGAAGTTATTATTGTGCAAATAACGAAAGGAAAGGTTATAACCATGCATTTCAAGTTTCATCAAAATTGAATCAAAATTGTGACCTATACTGGGTCCACAACCTTGATGTACCATTTAATAACAGTATAGGCGTACACGCGGCGGACATTTTGTATGGCAATTTTGTTCCAAATTTTTCCGAAATTTGAATTCAACCTTCCTTAGGGTGTAATAGTGATATAATCAAACGATTTTTTAAATCGGATAATAATTGTGACCTCTAGAGGAACCACAAGCTACACAAAGTCGATTTTGCGTATAATCAGGGGCCATAATTCAGGAAGTTACAATTCGATATGCGCAAATATCGAAAGGAACCAAGATCTTTGGGTTATATCCATGCATTTCAAGTTTCATCAAAATCAAATTAAAATTGTGACCTCTACAGGGTCCACAACATTGATATACCATTTTAAACAGTATTCGCGTACGATCGGCGGCCATTTTGTATGGCAATTTTGGTCCGATTTTTCAGAAATTCAAACTCAACCGTCTTTAGGGTGTAACGCTGATATAATGAAACGATTTTTTAAATAAGATAATAATTGTGACCTCCAGAGGGACCACAAGCTAAACAAAGGCGATTTTTTCGTATAATTAGGGGCATTTATTCAGGAAGTTACGATCCGATATGCGCAAATATCAAAAGGACCCAAGATCTTTGGGTAATATCCATGTATTTCAAGTTTCGTCAAAATCGAATTAAAATTGGGACCTCTACAGAGTCGACGACCTTGATATACCATTTTTCAACAGTATTCGCATACGAACGGCGGCCATTTTGTATGGTAATTTTGGTCGAATTTTTCCGAAATTCGAACCCACCCTTCCTTAGGGTGTAACGGTGATATAATCAAACGATTTTTTAAATCGGATAATAATTGTGACCTCTAGAGGAACCACAAGCTAAACAAAGGCGATTTTGCGTATAATCAGGGGCCATAATTCAGGACGTTACGATCTCATATGCGCAAATATCGAAAGGAACCAAGATCTTTGGGTTATATCCATGCATTTCAAGTTTCATCAAAATCAAATTAAATTGTAATCTCTACAGGGTCCACAACATTGATATACCATTTTAAACGGTATTCGCGTACGATCGGCGGCCATTTTGTATGGCAATTTTGGTCGGATTTTCCCGAAATTCAAACTCAACCTTCTTTAGGGTGTAACGGTGATATAATCAAACGATTTTTTAAATCAGATAATAATTGTGACCTCCAGAGGGACCACAAGCTAAACAAAGGCGATTTTGCGTATAATCAGGGGCCATAATTCAGGAAGTTACGATCCGATATGCGTAAGTATCGAAAGGAACCATGATCTATGGGTTATAACCATGCATTTCAAGTTCCATCAAAATTGAATTAAAATTGTGACCTCTACAGGGTCCACAACCTTGATATACCAAATTTGAACTCGACCTTCCTGAGGGTGTAACGGTTATATATTCGAACGGTTTTGTAAATCGGATAATAATTGTGACCTCCAGAGGTACCACAAGCTAAAATAGGTGATTTTTCGGACAATCAGGGGCAATAATTCAGGAAATACGTTCCGATAGGCGCAAATATCGAAAGGAACCACGATCTTAGGGTTATAAAGATGAATGTAAATTTTCATCAAAATCGGTTCAAAATTGTGACCTCTATAGGGTCCACAAGCTAAAAACATGATTTTTCGTACAATCAGGGGCCATACTCCATGAAGTTTTGATCCGATACATGCCAATATCGAAAGCAACCGAGATCTTTGGGGGATAAACCTATATGTTAAGTTTCGTCAAAATCGCGTAAGAATTGTGACCTGTAGAGAGTCCACAAACAATTGTGGACGGACGGACGGACGGACAGGGGCGGCGACATAATACGTTCACATGAAAATGTGGGCATATAAAAACCAGCCCTACATTCTGATGATACCAGACCTGCATGCATTGATACCATATAGGAGAAAATTGGTAAACGTTTCAGCTACGTTGACCCCAACCCCCTCGGCTCCCGCTCTATATCTTCTAGCTTCTACAATAGTAATATCACACACATGTAGAACCTTGCTTCTGTATGTTACAATGTGATTATTAAATATGTCCATTTGTGGTCTAGGATTACTTAGGTGGGAATTTCTCCCCCTTATTTATAAAAAAATGTCTTTGATTAAAAAATGTGCCCGTATTGACCTCTCGTTTTGGACATTTTGTTTTATGTGATATGTCCATCCCTTCATTCATTTCTAAAACATTCGTTTTGACTAAAAGTTGTGTCCACCTTTAATATTCGTAGTCTTTAATTTCGATACAGACAAATATATAATGAATGGCGCCGCGCTAATGAACAAAACAAAAAATCAGTATATGGATTTTCCCAAAACTATTTACGTAGATGTCCAGCCGGTCAGAGAATTAGAAGCTAATTTTGACCGACACTGTTATAGCCGCATCAAAGAGGCGAGTTTTGGCTCAAAAAGTTTTAAAGTTTGGAATTTATTTTTCTGACTTGTCATCTGAAGATAACGGACAAACGATTGAAGATATGAATTCCACAACAAACATCACCATATTGAATACCACAGCATCAAGGCGGGAAATGTCGTTAATAGATAGTGGTTTGGTATCTGGAGAAATATTCCAAGCTCTACAGAGTGCCAGCAACTATGCCATGTATCCTTTGACCTTTCTCGGTTTCGTTTTCTGTATTTTTGGAGCCGTCGTTTATTCATCGAAATCCATGAGAAGTCCCACCAGTATTTATCTTGTAGGATTGAATCTCTCAGAACTGGCCAATGTTATAATATCTATACTACAGGAAACGTTGGGAGTTATCTACGGTCAAAACGCAACCTCTTCATACGTCTATCTAACAGTCCAGTTGTATTTCAGTATTTATCTGGGTTCCGCCATTAGACGTACAACTTACTGTCTATCATGTTTACTCTCAGCTGAAAGATGTATTGCTGTTGTCTTTCCTCTCAAATCAAAACATTTTAAAATTGTTAAAAATCCAGTTCTAACCGTCATCGGTGTAACGACTGTCTCCGTTCTTTTTCATGTGTTCGTTGCGATCAAGTTCGACGTTGTATCGTATCAGTCTCCGATTACAAACGAAACTCTGTGGAAATTTCAATTTACTGAAATATACAAGACGATAAGAAGTGAATATCAAGCATGGAGTATATCTAGCAAGGTGGTGTTTGTTTCCGTTCCCTTGTTAGGTTGTTTGATTCTAAACTTCATCATCGTCATAGCCTTGAGACGACATTCTAGGGCTCGTAAAATTATAGTTGCTACCAACAACCGTCCGGGAAATAACGATCTCCGTATAACCGTAACCGTACTGATATCGACGCTCGTTCTCGTCATATGCGCCCTGCCATCAAACGTAAGATCACTTGTACATAACACGGTGCCCGGCTACGGCACCAACACCAAAGAACATTATCTCTATCATACCATAATGCGTATTGGGAAGTTGTGTGAGCTGATCAGCAACTGTTTAGGATTTGTTTTCTACATGACTCTTAGTTCTCAGTTCCGCAAAGCGTTCTTCAAAATATTCTGTCGGTGCTGTGACCGGAAGTCGGATGACAATGAAATCGGAACCACGTCGCTGCACTCGGAAAACACCAACCTGTCAACTGTTTCGAAATTCTGAATATAACATCTGGGGGAGGCTTCACATGTTTCCATGGACAGTTTTATTTTCTACGTGACTTTAAAGTTGCCAGTTGCGGATGTTTAAATTTTTTTTTAATCAATATTTATTCACAGAAACTGGATTGGAGAACAGGCACAAGCCTATAGACCCCCTCTCCATAAAAGTACAAACATAAATATATATTGAAAAGTGAAGTAAAGTAAGGTAAAGTAGAGGAACAATTAAATTATAAGATGGCTATTTACACTATATACACAATATGTACAAACCACAATCAGGATGTTTATATTTGATACATTTTTCTTACGGATTTTTAAAATCGTTTGGAGATGTCGAGAAAGGTATGTACTGCCAAAAAAATTACTTCAGAATTGTTTTTGTCTTCAGTTCCGTATAATAAATTTTGATAATTTCGATAATGTTTAGGGAGTTTTGATATTGACTCAGATCGTGAATCTGAACGTTAGGGACAGATTAAAAAAAAATGTTCTGAATCTTCAAAGGTGTGACCACAATCGCATATAGGGCTGTCAGAAATATGCCTGAGAAAACAATGACCGTTTAAATCGCTACAAGAGAGCCGAAGGCGGGAGTGTTCAATTTGATTTTTCCTGCTGCCAGAGAAGTATACTTTTAGTATACTACCGAATGTTTAAATCTATATTAGACAAACTTTTAAACGCCTGGTAAAAATGAAACAGCTTATCTATGGATTTGTTATCCTGGGGTGTATGTGCTGTAGTTTAGTTCCTGTTATTATTTATCACCGTGTTACAAAGAACCATGGTCGATAATTAACCAGAAACAAACTAGTAATACACATAAATTATATTTCATATAATTGTCCCCCGCCTGTCGAAGAAAGCAGGGGACTATTAAAATGGGTTCGTCCGTCCGTCCGTCTGTCTGTCTGTCTGTCTGTCACACTTTTTGGGACACAATAACTCTCGTTCTAATTGAGCTAGAATGTTCAAACTTAGTGTAGGTGTTATGGCCATACCTTGATGGAGTTCGAAGATGAGCATTTTCCGCTTAGGGTAAGCAGAGATAAGCAATTTGATTGGTTGATGCTTTGGGACACGATATCTTTAGTTCTAATTAAGTGAGGGTGATGAAACTTGGTGTATAGTTTCATTACATCAATACCTTGACTAAGTTCGATAATGAGCATTTTCTGCTCAGGCTAAGCAGAGCGATGAGCAATTTGATTGGTCGAGACTTTGGAACTGAATAACTCTCATTCTAATTGAGTTAGAATGTTCAAACTTCGTGTGAGTGTTTATTGGGTCAATGTATTGATGGAATTTGAAGATGAGCATTTTTTGCTTAGTTTAAGTTTAAGCAGAGGCAAGCAATTTGATTAGTTGATGCTTTGGGGCACGATAACTTTAATTTTAGTTAGGTGAAATAAAGAAACTTGGTGTGTAGTTTCATTACATCAATACCTTGACTGAGTTTGATAATGAGCATGTTCTGCTCTTGGTAAGATGGTTGATAAGCAATTTGATTGGTCGAGATTTTGGAACACAATAACTCTCGTTCTAATTGAGTTAGAATGTTCACACTTGGCATAGGTGTCTATTAGATGAATACCTTGATGGGGTTCGAAGTGAGCATTTTCTGCTTAGGGTAGGCAGAGATAAGCAATTTGATTGGTTGATGCTTATTAGGTTCTGATTAAGTGAGAGTGAGGACACTAGGTGTATAGCTTTAGCTTTATAACACCGATATATTGACCAAGTTCGTTAATCAACTTTTTCTGCTGAGGGTAAGCAGAACGATAAGAAATCTGATTGTTTGATGCTTTGGGGCACGATAACTTTAGTTGTAATGAAGTGATAGCAATGTAACTCAGAACTCAGAGTATAGATTCATTTTTATCATTATCTTGACTAAGTTTAATGTTGCAAATTTTCTGCTTTGGCTAAGGACTGGAGCGATAAGCACTTTTATTGGTCAAGACTTTGGAACATAACTCATTAGGCGAATGTCTTAACTAAGTCAATAATTAATATTTTGAGCTAAAGCTAATATTTTGAATATTAGCTTATGTTCGATTAATTAATATGTGTCATCTTATTATATTGGGATTTTGGCGGGGGACATCAGCCTCACTGTTGGCTTGTTTGGTCATATTAGGGATCATCACTTGAGGAACTGTTCGACTTTTGTAGACTATGGCGGAATTTAAGGGATGTCAATAAAATTTCTTAAATGTTTCAAGTTCGTCTCGTATATTATTACCAAGATACGAAGAACTGGAAAATTCACAATATTCGGCATCCTATGAAGACGACATAAACAAGCCAGCGCCGCTTATAAGATATATATTATTTTATTATATTGCATCTTTTTGTAGTCTTTTAGTTGTTTTATATATTTTTGTTTTACTGGCATATGATTGTAAAGCGCTTCTTAACACCGTTGGTGGAATTAGCGCTATATAAATGTTTTAATAATAATAATAATAATTATAAATGTTAGATTAATCTTTTGGTGGACCTCTTGTAAATCCGATTGAATTTAACGCCAGTGGATTATCTCCCGTTGATATTCTGTTAATTTATTGAATCCAACACATAAAGATGCATTATGTAAGAGTTGAATCCACCGTTTGGCTATCAGTCTATCTAGGTCACCGGATGGTCGAGATTTAAATGGATTAGACCACATGACTAGCTGCAACTATACTAAACAATCTACACTACATCTTGTTTTCTTCGATCCCTGCATTGGCCGAGAAAGTTCATCTCGATTTTCCGACGTGATTTCCCCTTGTCAGTGATGCAGAAGGAGGGCCTGACAAGGACATGTGCCTAGTCGTTCGGGTGGGACAAAAAACCGAGGTCCCGTGTACACATTGGAGGGCACGTAAAAGATCCCTTGGCAGTTGGAATTCGATATAAGAGTAGGCCGTAGCGCCGCTGCCCGGGAAAAATTTCGCTCATAGCACACTGTATGGCGTATGCCCGTCTTCAATTAGCTCAGGTTAAGTGCATAACAGTAGGACGTTAAACCCCATTTCATTCATCTTGTTTTCCATATTATTGTGTCGTGTGTCATCTTGTCAAAACTTCAACTATACTGAACAATCTACACTACATCCCTATTATGGTGTCATTATTTTGTTATTTTGCCAAAACTTCAAAGATTCATATTTTCGGTATATTTATATTTCAGTATCTCTATAAATTAAACCAAAATAGCCAGAATAGTCTTTTATCTATCTATATTTTACATGATTAAATGATAATCTACATTTTTGCGTGACTTAAGCAGTCAAAATTCGATATGATCCTCGACGTTGAAGGCCTTCTGTAAATCCTTAAACTGTATTGTTGGGATTCGTCTTGTACTAAATATAACGTTTTTACACCGTTGGGGGGTGGGTGGGGGTGACCGAATGGTTAAACGGTTAAATAGACAACATATCTTAGACGTCAATATATGAGACAGCGAATGATTATTAACACAATCGCCATAGCTGTAATGACATTGTTCTGATTGATGTACCCGATTATATGTGCTAATAAAAACTTCACCTGCTTGTCCGCATGCTGCATGCTCACGAATGAGAAAAGTTTAGTCACACCCACGTGCCCAAAATAAGCATTCACGTGATAATAGTAATTACCTCAATCAATCTTCGATGCCCTTTAAACTACCTTCTTTACGCGTTGGACTTTTAAAAATAGATTGATCAAAGAATTTAATTAAACTCGGCGATTTTATAATTTTTTCATTTATTTAATAACTACGGGTATAGCTACGAACCAGAAATAGCAAAACTATGCAACCGGAAATGGTAGGCCATCGCCGCTAGGCCTATGTTACTCCTCGGTCCAACCTTTTACACCAAATTTAAGCCTCGGGATAGCCCTGGTGTAACTACTTATGTCTCTTGATTGTCATAAATAACGCGGAAAAAGTGAATATTTTAATGTAAAACATACTTATTTGATGGGGAGAACCAACAGTTTTATTGCTGCTTGGGATATATTTCGGAACGATAGTACCAGACTTTATGATACAGAAAATTACTTGGTATTTCTATGTTCTGGAGTAAAACATTTCACGAAATATGAAAACATTTGTTGGTGTTGATTGATTTGTTATTGTTTGGGGTAAGGCAGTTTTTCTCTTATTTTTAGAGCAAGAGTGATCGTTGTTGACCTATTTCGTCTAATTAGTAAAGTAATATGTACCTGATCAGACGTGATAATTGTGTACCAATAAAATCGTCAATCAGTCAGGAGGTAATTGGTAGTTGAAATATTGCTGGCCGGATGCGGACACTGTGATTGACAAGCCATATACTGGATGTAGGCGTTCAATTGATCTTTCCTGAAGTTTTACGTCCATTTCAAGCAAGGGGGATCGCGTTGACAAGATGTTGGCGTGGTCTGCCTCTTTTTTTGTCCGCCAATGTAATTGTTTAGGACTTTTTGTTATTTAATTATTTCTGTAATTTTGTAATCTGAGTTCACCTCTAAAGCTGAACTCCGGTTACAAAAATACCGAAATAATTAAATACAAAAAGGTTAAAGCCCCCAAGCCGCCATACTTGTTTCAGATTTATGAAATAAACATGACTGACATGGAGGCTTATGACCTGCAAAAGGTTAGCCGATCTCACTTCAAGCTTGTTTCTTGTCAGACATCCGACGTCCGACATCCGACCTTATATTCTACACACGCTAGACAGTGTTGGATTCATTTAAGCGTGTTTTTTTTCTAATTATTTGTTTTGAAGCTACCTGTTACCGCTGTTTGTCGTGTATTTTGTACACGGTGAACAGTCCATATGCCGATTACACTATTTTGCCTATACCGTTTTTTTAGGACTTCGAATTATTGTTCGTAATTGTTGTCTTTTTACATCAATGCACCCTGTCCACAGTGTTTAATTTTATAAATTAGAGATGGGCGTCCATTATAGACGAAATAGTGCCTCTACACATCAACTAGTAAGAAACATTTACACATTTACACATTGTCATGAATAGATTAAAGATTATATATAGTGCTGATATATATCTAAATACAGTGTTTGCTTTTTGAAATACTACAAGACTGTTGCAATACTACAAGACTGTGAAATACTACTAGACTGTAAAATACTACAAGACTGTGAAATACTACAGTTTAGGAGATGTGTTTTCGCTAGTTTAGGAGAAGTGTTTTCGCTAGTTTAGGAGATATGTTTTCGTTAGTTTAGGAGATTTGTTTTCGCTAGTTTAGGAGATATGTTTTTGTTAGTTTAGGAGATATGTTTTCGTTAGTTTAGGAGATATGTTTTCGTTAGTTTAGGAGATATGTTTTCCCTAGTTTAGGAGATATGTTTTCGCTAGTTTAGGAGATGTGTTTTCGCTAGTTTAGGAGATATGTTTTCGTTAGTTTAGGAGATATGTTTTCGTTAGTTTAGGAGATATGTTTTCGCTAGTTTAGGAGATATGTTTTTGCTAGTTTACGAGATATGTTTTCGTTAGTTTAGGAGATTTGTTTTCGCTAGTTTACGAGATATGTTTTTGCTAGTTTACGAGATATGTTTTCGTTAGTTTAGGAGATTTGTTTTCGCTAGTTTAGGAGATATGTTTTCATTAGTTTAGGAGATATGTTTTCGTTAGTTTACGAGATATGTTTTTGCTAGTTTACGAGATATGTTTTCGTTAGTTTAGGAGATTTGTTTTCGTTAGTTTAGGAGATATGTTTTCCCTAGTTTAGGAGATTTGTTCTTGCTAGTTTAGGAGATATGTCCTTGCTAGCACTAAATACGTACTCAATGTTGGAGATCGGGAAATAATCGAAACAGCTCTTGTATTCATAGTCTTCATTTTTCAGACACGTGTTCGTTTTATATTTTTCAGACACGTGTTCGTTTTATATTTTTCTAAATGATTTTCACCGTATTTGAAATTGTATTTATATTTTGGCATTTGATCGACATATTTATACAAGCAGACAAATAGTTCATACATTACAATAAACCTTCATGATACACAAGGGGACACAATAATCTATGCATTTGATATATTTTGAAAATCAGCGGCACTACAACTATCTTATCGTCCGGATGGGGCGAAAACCCGAGGTCCCGTGTACACATTGGAGTGTACGTAAAATATCCCTTGACAGTTGGAATTCGATATAAGAGTAGACCGTAGCGCCGCTGTCCGGGCGAAATTTCCTTTATAGCACACTGTATATCTAAAAACAAACAGCTTTATTATATATCTCTTTCACTTAATGCCCTTCAAAGACACACTGTATATCGTATGCCAGTCTTCATTAGCCCAGTTCGGAGTAAAACAGTAGGACGTTAAACCTAATTTCATTTCATTTTCTACGTTAAGGAGCAAACCAGTTTGTTCACTTCGCCGCTGGGGGTCGTGGGATTTGGAACCTTACACGTGACAGGGAGTACGAGTCTTCTGCTCAATCCATGGAATTTGTCCGGTTCCCTTCCATCGGTATATACTTGGCCGAAAGTGATTTTTAAAAATACTTTCCTTTTTCGTCTGTAATTTTCGTAAGATGCTGGCTCGCTAAGCAGATCCGGGTGTACTTCCGGTGTTAGCCGAGAACGTTCTTAGGGATTTTCCGGCGGGATTAAGCTTTGCCAGTGGTGTAAAACTTACTGTTGACCATAATTTAGATTGGAATCTCCAAATTAACAAAATTTCCAAAATCAAATCCCCCAAAATCTACCTCCTGACAAAGTTAAACCTTATATACCAAGCCATCTTTTCCCGGTGTGGTTTTCCCTTGTCAGTGATACAGACGGAGGGCCTGACTAGGAACAGTACCTAGTCGTTTGGGTGGGACAAAAACGCCTCCCGTGTACATATTACTGTGCAAGTAAAAGACCCCTTGGATGTTTGAATTCGAAATAAGAGTAGACGGTAGTGCCGCTGTCCTGGTATAATATTTATCATAGCACACTGTATGGCGTATTCCCGTCTTCATTAGCCCAGTCTTTGCTGAACAGTAGGACGTTAAACCCCATTCCATTTGAGTGCAGGGGATCACGGTGGCTGCCTGGAGGTCGGGTCTTCGATCCCTGCATTAGCCGAGAAAGTTCATCTCGATTTTTCGACGTGATTTCCCCTTGTCAGTGATGCAGAAGGAGGGCCTGACAAGGACAGCTGTCTAGTCGTTCGGATGGGACCAAAAAACAAGGTCCCGTGTACACATTGGAGTGCACGTAAAAGATCCCTTGGCAGTTGGAATTCGATATAAGAGTTGGCCGTGGCGCCGCTGACCGGGCAAAATTCCCCTCATAGCACACTGTATGACGTATTCCCGTCTTCATTAGCCCAGTCGGTGCAGAACAGTAGGACGTTAAACCCCATTCCATTTGAGTGCAGTTCCCGAATAAATTTACATAAAATTGAAAACATAACGAAATTTGTTATAATTTTAATGTAAGAAAGATATACAAGTTAAATAATTTACATATCAACATTATTTATATACAGTATGAACTATACAGACAGGTTTCAGTTCAAGGGAGATAAATCTTTACCTTACTAACATCCCCCTTACCATGTTATTTTTACATGGGACAAGAAATTAATTCACTAATACACCGCATGCAAACCAACATGCAAACGTTTGATGTTAATGATCTTGAATGTAGAAAAAATAGTAAGACCGGTGACAAAAAGGACTTATTGGATATTTTCAAGTCTGGAAATAAGGCATCTGTCACTGACAATGTCAGACACAGATTCAAGCTTTGTCAGGTACAGAACCTCTGATGTCTGTCATTTTGTCAGGAACTGATTTGTCTTTTTTAATGCTATTAATAATACATGTACGAGTTTGTACAACACTAAGTTGTAAATGTCAGGTACTATTTCATTAGTGCCTGAAATTTTTGTCAGGTACATTTAAAACCGTTATTTCCAGGCCTTGATATTATACGAATAGACCACAACCGAAATTCTTATTAGGTCATTTTACCACAATCGAAATGCTAATTGATATATTTTATGGTTTACGGCACCTTCATTTTGTACAAAATACGAAGCATAATATAATCTGACGTGGACATGCCACCTTTAAACATAATGGAACCGTTGTTACTATAATTCAGATAATCAAGTATTTATACAAAATACGAAGTGTAATATAACCTGACGTGGACATGCCACCTTTAAACATAATGGCACCGTTGTTACTATAATTCGGATAATTAAGTATTTATACAAAATACGAAGTGTAATATAACCTGACGTGTACACGAAACCTTTTAATGGCACCGGTGCTACGTTAATCCTGATAATCAATAAGTATTTATACATGGTTTACCAACACCTTGGTTTTTAATATTCCGCTGATATAAACGTGAAATGGATATTTACAAGTAATGACATCCTTATAATATATTGGACAGGGCCTCGCAAAACAACATGTCGACCGGGGCAACCATTCCGGACGGTTTGCATGGCATCCATTAACAACAAATATTACTTTAACCCCAGAAGAATGATTGAAGGTTGTTTCAGGTTTTGTTGTCATATAAATGTCACCTTCTCCTTTTTAATTTTCGACTCCATTCAACCGAATCAAGAATTTGTGTGTCATCGTAAGATGATATATTTGGCATTTTAGAACCGTGATAAAATACATTTGTATGGAGAGCTGAACGGGATATAATTTGGCCCCAGCATTGTTTTAAACAAAAGTGGATTTAATAAGTGACAATTGGTTTTAATAGATTTATCTGTTGCAAATGACCCACGATACTGTTTGACAAAGTTAGTTTTATCTGTTGCAAATGGCCCACGATACTGTTTCACAAAGTTAGTTTTTTATCTGTTGCAAATGACCCACGATACTGTTTCACAAAGTTATATTTATCTGTTGCAAATGACCCAAGTTACTCTTTCACAAAGTTATATGTATCTGTTGCAAATGGCCCACGATACTGTTTCACAAAGTAGATATAAATATGATACATTATTGTAAGCACTATTATCACCCTTCATGAAATGGGCCCCTGACAAGTTACAAAACATGTATGATAAACTATATACACTATAAAACAAACTTTAAAATCAACAAATTGAATGTTCCTGGTAAAATCCACCATATGTCTAAAGGACGGTTCATTGTTTAACATTACCGAGTAAGTCAGCCTGCGGAAGAGGGGTTTATATAGGCTTTGCCTGTTCCCCAATCCCCTCAGTTTTCTGAATAAATATTGTTTATATTAAAAAAAAAGTCAGCCTGTGTTCGAATGATGCCCAGGTGGAAAGTGGGTTTAATACTAATATATAATACAAATGATAATAATAATCTATTTATAAAGCGCTGAATATCCAACAAAATAAAACAGTTAATGTCGCCTTGTCTTGGATTAACTATTCATGGTGAGTTTGTTCGATGTTCGCGTATATGTTGGATCTACAGAAGTCAATTCGGCGACAACTTGTAAGAAAAGAGAGTGCACCATGTATGTGTTAGGCTTGTACATTGCACGCTGTATTGTGACAAAAGCAGATCACTGTAAATAGGTTTTAAATAATGACTGCATACAGTGTGGTATCATTGCGTTGTAGTCCACTCATCGCTGAGTCCTTCCACAGGGTTTTTTACGAAGTCAGAATTATCTGCCCTCGATTGTTGATTTTTTCTATGAACCAATCAGAATTACTCCTAGTCGTAGCGTCAGAGGTTGTGTTCACCACAATCATTATTGTTGTAATATAATGCGGGATTTTCCCCTTTGCCCACTCGATTTGTGGTCGATAACATAGCAGAAGTATCAAGGGAGGATAATTTGACTGTGTGTCTCCCCTGTGGATGAACACAGAGTTTGGTGGATCAGAACGGAACGACACCACTGGGATATCGAGAATGTATATATCTATAGACAGTAAATAAACAACCAAATAAATAAACAGCTTTCTCTCCCGGCTTAAGTCTAAGCCAATTTATCAACATTGTTCACGTTCGCCTCAAGGGCAATCTGCTTTATACAGCAAACAGAATATCAGCAAATCACAAATTAATTAAACTTGGCCAAGTGTCTTTTGGGAAAATGTGATCCAGACGCCGAATTTGCACAGGACCAAAATAATGAAACTAAGTCCAATGTATTTACAGCGAGTTAGTCCGATGTTGTCTTGGGGCGGATTAAACACAGGCAAGGCTAACAAACAATATTAACAAAAAATCACCAGAATAGCACTAAATACGAAGACCACAGAGAATGATATTTGGGGTATATCTGAGTTGGACGTGGCACTGCCCCAATAAGGATCACAGATAGGTGGCATGAAGGATTGGACCACTCCGGTCATAACATCTTTCACATTAGCTGGACAAAATGACGATAATGGCTTCCTCATACACTCCACTATTCTATCAGCAAATCTGGAAGGTAAAAAAGCTTTATTAACCTAAACTAACATGAATGTATGAAATGGGGTTTAACGTCCTACGCTTCTGTATCTAATCTGGGCTAATTGAAGACGGAAATACGCCATACACTGTGCTATGAGGGAAGCAACTGAATTCTAACTGCCAAGGGTATTTAAGGTGCACGCGAATGAGTACACGGGACCTTGGATTTTCGTCCCATTCGAACAACTAGGCAGCATCACTGACAAGTTGAAACCACGCCGAAAATCGAGATGAACTTTCTCGGCCAATACAGGGATCAAACACCCGAACCCCAGGCTAGCGAGCCAATATCTCACCCACTTAGCCACGTGATCCCCGATTTATGGTGAAAGGAATACTGGACTATATCGTGATAACTCCGATTAATGCTGGAAGGAATACGTGATAAAGTCCGATTAATGCTGAGTTCTGGTATTGTCGTGTTCACTGTAAAAACGAGTTAATGACGTCGGCTTGTATTTGGCGGTTGCGTGGACTGGTGTTTTTACTTTAATATTTTTTGTCTTTACATGCAATCGGATTAAAACACAGATCCTATTTTGTTTCGTTTGTATAGCTCCAAATTTCGTTTTACTTGTCTTTACTACTGTAGGATCTGGAAGAGCTGTTATCATTGACGTTAAGGCGAACTTTAGGCGTGTTCTGTACGGAACTGTGGGTAATCCACTAGTAACATGCTAATTGCTTATTCAAATGGTTGGCGCCACAGGGTCAAAAGCTGCTCGTATGACCCCTAGAAACGGCCAGATATCCATGTAGTGTAGACCGTAGAAAGTATAAAAAAAATCGAAATAAAATATAGATGTAGGGGCTGTTTCACGAAATTTAAACTAAGATAAAATCCAAAATCTAGTGATTGGATTGGACAATATTAGATCAATTTTAGCTCTTAGCAAATCAAAAGAAAAGTATCTACAACAATTTGGATTTATCTTTATTTAAAACTTCGTGAAACAGGGCCCCGTATTTTAATCCAATTGCTCTACCAGCCAAGTATTTTTTTTTTAAATGATCAACTTACATGCAACTAAATGTCATAATTTCATCTGGACTCGTTTCACCTCCCATAACTTTAATCTTTAGCTTGCTTCGAAATTCTGTTGATTCCCGGGATACACAAACTTGGCTCTGTACATTAGCATCACGTATACATTTATCATTTACGATTAAAGCTGAAATTATAAACATCATACATATTGTCATTTATATTCTCGGCATGTCGGGTTTTAAATATATATATAGGTCATTGGTCTTTAGCAGTGAGAGGAAACCGGAGGGCCAGGAGAAAACCAAAGAGGTTGGACAGGCGACGCTACTCATTGCCACGTACAACAGGGGATTCGAAACCACGCCAGTTGACCCAATGACAGGCTTTATGATACAGCACGTACGGCCATCCAACCTCCCGGATTTGAAATATAGACTTCGAGTATTACCAACAGTAAAAATCATTTGGTTGGAAACGTATTTAAATTCCCGGTGTGTCTGATTTTTTAAAGTGAAAGATGAATTATGTAAGATTTAGACGGACATACGTCATACAGTGTGCTATGCGGAAAAGTGTGTCAGGGTAGCGCGGGTGCCAAACCATATACGGGACCTCGGTTTTTCGTCACATCCGAACGACTAGACAGCTGTCCTTATCACGCCCTTCGCCCTGCACCACTGATATGAATACTGAATTGCCCGTTCGTGGTCTATTAGTTCCAAAATAGTTAATGAAAAATAAATATATTGATAATTTTATTCAAATTGCTTTATTGTCAGCGACGTTTGAATTGGTCCGCCATGATGAAACTCGCATAAGGAAGAATTAAGGTGAAAAATAGCCAAAAGGGATTCCAAATTAGCCTTGAAACAAAGGAAGGGTTAAAGCAATATTTTGATATTGCAGTTTAATAAAGACAATGGGAATGGGGAGTGGACAACGTCCGATAGGAATGGGGAGTGATCAAGGAGCTTTATTTTTTTTTCTAATAGTTGTGTTAATAATGGATACGAATAAAATGTAATTCCGTTGAGTGCAACAGATAGCAGAGCAGGACGGTGTATCGTCAAACGCATTAGAAAGACGCTCTTTTGAGTCAACCAATATGGCGTCGAAGACTTCACAAAAATGACGTCATGCCGCCTCCACGTCATTAAAGCTCCTTGGGAGTGATCATATTCCGATAGGACATTGTTCCTCAAGGATCTATCCAGAATCCTGTATCCGAGTACTCCTGTGAAACTATCTAAAGCTTAGTGACACTTCTTCATCATAAACATAGGGTTGGTCATAACTCTATAATTCCTAGCCAATTAAGAGTCTGGGCAATCTATCACAAAGCTAGAGATCATTTCAGAACCATTCAATATTTTGATCGAAGCCACCAATTTCCGATGTCTGCCAGCAAATGTTTTGATCCACAGACAGTGGTATAATAATAATAATAATAATAATAATAATAATAATAATCGCGTCATTTTACATGGGTAGCAAATTAGGCCTGAGGCCTTTTTACAATTTGGCCCTTGGCACAGATCGTGCGAATGATTTCGATCATTACTGTAGGAAGAAACCGAAGAACTCGGGGACAACCTGACTGATCGGATGGGAGACCGAATATCCCTCTCACTTACAACGATAAAGTTCTTGCCCTGAGCTGGGATTGAACCCTCGTTGCATTGGTGAGACGCCGCCTCTCTATGAAGGGGTGGAGACGGCCATGCACTCTCTGTGCAGTATCCTGTCCAATACAGCTAGGTTATTGCCTACTGGGAGATTATACCGCGATGTTGAACAAACCTCACAGGATTTTCTCGTATTTCTTTTCACTTCTTGAGACCAGGGGCCTGGTTCACGAAATTTTAACTGGGATAAAAACCAAATTTTAGTAATTTGATTGGATAATATTATTAGATCGATTTTAGTGCTTAGGCAATCAAAATTGAAGTATCTACTAAAACTTGGATTTTATCTTTAGTTAATATTTCGAGAAACCGGGCCCAGACCTAGTTACAGTAAAATGAACGGTAAACCTCGCTTCTCCCGTGCAAATTGTCAACGCAACACAATCCAGGCCATTCCGATAGTAACCAGACTAACTGTGCATTGGTTTATTGTTTGTAAAGGTCATAACAGAGTAGAGTTTACATCGTTCGATCAGTTATACAACAGTTTTACTACCCCATTGCCTCATTCACAAAATTTAATGTACCAGGAAAACATGGACGCTGGGCACGTGATTAGGGACACCATCTTCACACAACTGTCACGGCATAAAGAAATGTAATAGCAACATGATTAAGCTGTTATTTTTACATTGATAAATTACATAATTGTAAAAACATCAGACATCCAAGGCTATAACACAATCAAAGGTTGTTAAATTGAAATAAAAACGACGCATTCGTCAACGTTTTAATTCAGATCAACACTTTTAGAAACACATTTAATTACAAAATGGAAATTAACTTCTACATTGGGTCAGATCAGAACAAAAAGTTAGTGTTCACGTTTGTGTCAGTAAAAGAGTTAACCTCTCAGGGAGGGGGTGGCCTAGTGGCCTAGAGTGCCGCGCTTCGACCTATAGCTTGCCGGCCACCCTGTCTTGCGGCTGTGGTGTAAGCGTATGTGGCATGGAGATAGGGGCGCCTTCACAACCTCGTGGTTTTCCTCCGTGCACCCCGGTTTCCTCCCACTGCTACAGACTTCTACGCGCAAGCGAATTATTGAAATAAAATAAAACCTATGCTACTCCCAAAATGTCCTAGTTGTGTTGAATTGACGTTAAAACCCATTTCTCTCTATGTTCAGGTTACAAAAAGTAAGTGTTAAAGTTTGAGTCAGCAAAAGAATTATCCCGAGCCCCTTGATGTTCAGGTTAGCAAAAGGGTTATATTCTGGACAAATCTGAAAATTGAAACTCCACAATAATTACTTCCTGGACATTATTAGTGGAGAATCCATTAGTGTATCTGCGACAACTTTATTTTTTACTTATTTTCTTGTCTTGACCTCAACCAAATTTGTACAGTTGTCTTGGATTTTAATTGTTCAAGTGAAGTGAATCCAACACTAGTGTCGCGTTAGTGCTTCCATATTCTCGTCTCATTGGAGTTCTCCTATTTTGTGATATGGGATGCAAAAGTGTTATCTAATGTTCATAAAATCTTGTTATTTATTCTTCTTCTAATTCATAATTGAAAGTCTTTCAGTGTGTATACAAAACACACAAAATATCTGTTGAGTCCCTTTTTTTTAAAAAGATGACAAGAAAATGTCGAAGCAGGATAAGCGCAGGTCAATTTTATTCACCGTTAATGAAACTTTAATTGGGGTCAAAAGTTAGGAAAATAGTTACATTTCGTCATATATATTTACTTCAACATTAAATTTGACTTCACTCAATGTTTCCATTATCACGCTATATCTGTAATCATCAGGACACAGGTCACCAAATATTTCTACGCCGTCACACGAATGTAGGGCGAAAATTATTTTTAGTCTTTCTCCCCCCCCCCCCCCCCTCATTTTGCGATTTATTTTGACATTTTGGTGTAGAATCGAAGAAAAGGGTTTGAAAATACATTTTTCTGTCCGGTTTTGGTGAATATTGATAACTTTGAGGCGGAAGGATACAAGAGTTGAGAGGCTGGTTTGTTTGAAATGTAGGGCCTAAAATGCATGTTTATTTGTCTGCTTCCAGCTTGTGTATCTCAAGTTTTTTATGGTCAACTTCCTACCTAACGAAACTTTGGGAAAAAGTTAGAGCCGCTCTAAGAGACGAGAATTAACATCCAAGTCAATGGGGGGATCCTTATTGTCTGTGTCTGGTTATTCCAACAACCAGCTTGCGATGAGAGTTACTTCCCTTTGGGAATAAGACAAACGACAACCTAGTCTGCTATTTCATCTACTTTAAGTGTAGTTTAATGGACGATTTTGAGACATTAAGTAATATATTGATATTGCGATAGCACGAGGGTACTATCAATATATTACACAATGTCTTACACGAGACCATAAACAACTCCAAATACACCACGTGGGTCCACTATTGCAACATAATGTACGCTTAGTACACGGATGACGTCACACTTGTATTTTAAATATGCATATCCCCCCTGGGACTGTTGTCTGATACGATCAGTGCATTTAAAAGATTGGAATTAAACTGGAAAAATAGAGAGTAATTTATAGCTGGACGGGCTGGTACATCTGCGTAGAGACTGGATCTAAAAATGATACCTGCAGGACGGAGTAGTAGAATAAATGATACCTGCGGGACGGAGTAGTAGAATAAATTAAAGAATTCCCCGCTTAACAGAAACCACAATAGACTTGTAGAAGTAGAGGGTAGTTTTAATGGATCGATGTTTCTCGTGAAATACCCTTTGTTTCCCCCCGAAACGTCGATGAATGAATGAATGAATGAAATGGGGTTTAACGTCCTACTATAATGCACCTAACCTGGGCTAATCGAAGACGGGCATACGCCATACAGTGTGCTATGAGGGAAATTTTGCACGGGCAGCAACTGAATTCCAACTGCCAAGGGATCTTTTAAGTGCCCGCCAATTTGAACACGGAACCTCGGTTTTTCGTCCCAGCCGAACGACTAGACAGCTGTCCTTGTCAGGCCCTCCTTCTGCATCACTGACAAGGGGAAATCACACCGGAAAACAGAAACCTCGATCCACGAATACAATTATACTTTAATTATTCTGCATGGATATAAATATAAAATTAAATATTAAATAATAGGCCTACCGTTTATATTATCACATAGAAGATTCATGCCAGTTCTCCATCTTTCAATATTGACAAGTTTTTCGAGACTGTCTTTCTGTTTGTGTTGTATACAGGCCGTGAAGACGTTTTCCATGCACCTTATAGCTTGATCTAATGTACCATCACTGAAAAAGACAACATACAATGAATTCTAGGGTGCCATCCTAGGAGTAAATTATGTTGATATCATGGGTTACCACTGTGAGTAAATTATGGTGATATCATGGGTTACCACCGGGAGTAAATTATAGTGAGAAAATTATACGGAGAAAATTATGGTGATATCATGGGTTATCAAGGAGGGTAAATTATCGCGACAATTGATAATTACTGATGTAGACATAGCTTGTGGTGAAAATTGAATTAATTGGTCTACTGTATCCCTTTGGTACCCAGACACTCAATAGGCTACCATCTACCCCGAAATATATATATATATAGAGAGAAATGGGGTTTAACGCCCACTCGACACAAACAAGGTCATTTCAGGAATAACATATGGTTTAATTTTATTTCAACAATTCGCTTGTTCGTAGGGGTCTTTAGCAGTGTGAGGAAATCGGAGGACCCGGAGGAAACCCACGAGGTTGTACAGGCGACCCTATCCCTGCTACATACAACCGGTGATTCGAATCCACGCCAGTTGACTCAATGACAGCTAACCATTGCCCCCCCCCCACCGCCGACATCCACCCTACCGTTTTTAAATACATATCTGAAGAATTAGTTGACCCTCAAACCAGTAGAAATATATGGAGTACTTGGTAGTTTTGAAGTTGAATTTATTGATTGAGCGTTTGGGACTATGGTGTCCTTCCTGGTACTAGCTTCCAGCTACTACAGACCTTTTTGTACGAGAGTAGTTGTCGTTTTCGTCTGCTCTATATTTTTAAATATATAAATGGTAAATTACTGGAAATCAGGATTCAACCTTTTTCTCGTATCACATCACCCCTTTAACTACTTAAATGTGGCACTGTTCGGGGTGGCTGATTTTCTAGATCAAATGTCAGACACGATAATACCATATCTTATAAATCAATTAGAACCACAGTGTTTATTAAATACGACGCAGTTATTATTTGTGTTTGCCGACGGGGAAAATGTCAGGACTTTCTACATGTGTCATTTAAAGAATTATGAAATGATTATTTTTGTTCCATTATTCATCCATCAAACCGGGGTAATGATGACAGGGGTTGGAGGTTTCAATATCAATTAAAGGAGCATATTTGCAAAATTGAATTATTTATTTGTGTCTATTGTTTGATAAATATGCCAATATTTGTACCATTTATAAAGTCAATGGGTCGGGCAAATAGTCTTTTTTTTATAATAAATCGAACTACGTCACTGAATAATTGAATTCTAATTAGTTTGAGTAAGTTACCCACACATGCGCATTCAGACATAACTTAGCCATTGAAACACGGTTGTCAAACTTTGACCTTTTTCACAGTGTTCACTGCGCGCAGTGTACAGTCGAAATACGATTATAATAATTGTAGCGATATTCGGACCTTGTACATAAAACATTAAAGTATTTATAAACGCATTAACATCGAATTAATGGTTCCAACGGCGCATGTTTGATTAAGAGGTCCACCAATTATCCAAGGGTAATTGGAACAAATAGGTTCTGAGTCTCTGTTTGAATATTTCAATTGATTCCGAGTTCTTCAGGTTGTTATATGAGATTGAATTCCATAATTTAGGTGAAGAGAATTGGAAGGATCGTCTACTTATTTGAAGGCTGGATTTTAGGATGACAAGAAAGGTTTTTATTTTCTGAACGGAGAGATCGACAATAATGTGGCTTTGATATTAATTCTCTTATGTAATCTAGGTCCAAATAACCATATGTTAGTCTCAAAATGAACGAAATATGATGTATACACGACCTTAAACCTCCCTGTCATAATTTTCCTTCTTAATTTGAAAAAATTGGCTACGAGTTCAGATGTTTAAATTAATTATTGGTTCACGATGACGTATAAATAGCGTCCATTAGAGTATTATGATTAATGACAAATGTAAATGTCGTAATTAAGAAGTGTTTTACTTGTTATCACGATAAAATGAAACATTGTTACTGATTCGTTTCGAAAGATTTTTGTATTGATTCACACAAGCATAATAACCCATTAGGTTTACAACTCACCGACATGCGAGTTAAACGATGATGTAATACCACCATTAATCAATGTCATAGATGTCTCCGATTGGTCGGATATTCCAAGTCACTATCAGCGTGTACAAGAATATATCTGGCATTGAGTTCCATATCGCTGACATTAATCGTAGAAATTCAACTATCGATGGTTCTTTTACGTGCACACCAATTTGTACCAAGAACCTCGGGTTTCCGTACCTACCGAACGACACTCAATGGGATGGCCAATCCCGGCCTTTTATAAGAAAATAAATTGAAAGTAGTATATTTTTAGTAATTAGACTATTGCCTGATCGCGACACATTCCTTTGCTCAAACGGAAAAGTGTTTTTGTATGATTTAAATTGTGTAATCATTCAAATAAAAGCAATTGAATGCCATTAGATAAGAAAAAAAGAAATAGTCCGTACATTCCCTTGTTTTTATTCATTCTATACTTAATAAAAACATAGTAGTGCATGGACTTTTTCCTTCAAGGCGACCATGTTTGTATTCATTTGAACCGCTCATTACCCAGGATCTATATCCGGTAGTGACGTAGAAGGCGTCGTTCCCTTTCCTGTTATTATTGAGATCAGTAAATCATGTTCTCCTATTCGACAACATGGCGGCCATAATACTCTACCCGGTCTTCATGGGACAATATAACCAGATAAACTCACTCAGTGGATTGGCTCATGTAGATAAAATCAAAAACTGGAGAGGGAGAGAGAGGGGAGAGAGAGAGAGAAATTTCTAACCATAATATCGTAATATCAAACATGATTATCTTTCGATCATCGCAGTATTAGTGTCACGCGTCTTCCTGAATCGGTATTAAACGGGATGTATTACACAATCTAGATAACACTGACATTACACAGGGCAAAAAACAAGGAACCATCTTATTTTGACACATTCATTTGATTATAAACATGTTTCCGTTACTTCGAGCATTATGTCACAGATTATTGATCCATCAAGACGTTGACGTTAAAGCTTCAATTTCATATTTTTAAGTTATATTTTTAAAATTTATAAAAAAAGACTTAAAATAGATGGTATCCATACACAGTCCTACCTTGTTAAAGAATACTCCTATTAATCATATAACTCACTATTGCCAGCTGAGAAATTGGCAAAAATATCATTTTCAACTTCAAATTCCAACGTTTGAATATAGATTATGCATGGAGTGAATGGGAAAACAAGGGAGGTTCTTGTGTTATTATTTACCGTGTCAATGATTTTAAGGGTGGGAAATAAAACCCATGGTATTATAATAGTGAGTTGATAACCTATTGAGCAAAAGGCATAGAAATAATTATGTTTCGACTTTTTTAAAGAAAATATGAAATTCTCGCTTTAAATTAAATACCAACATTTTATGGATGTTTCAGTTTGGCTAATGTTCGAAATATAGAGGAGAATAAAATTAAAAGAAATGAAATAAAATCAAGTACGAACAATCCAAACCATTAGACAAAATTCGAAGTCCTAAAAAAACGGGCCAGGAAGAAATGTTATTCCTGGGGTCACGCTAGTGTGTCGGCAATACGTTTCATTTATTTTGGACAGTGGACATTTTGAATTCCATACAATGTTGGGGAACAAAATAATTCCCGCAATATCAGTCTGATTAAAATACAGATTGTTATAGATTTGATGGCCTACACTTCATGGAGATCTGACAAGTTATAGTGGGAGTTCACGTCAGTGGTCCTACGAGCGACTGTTGACTCCATGATGTCATACATTTGATTAACCAATCAGTATTGATGTTACTAGTGGATTACCAAGAGTTCCGTGCAAAACGCGTCTAAATCTCGCCGTAACAGACCGTTTCATCGAATTTCCGGCGTGATTTTCTTGTCAGTGATGCAGACGGAGAGTCTGACAAGGACAGCTGCCTAGACGTTCGGATGCGACGAAAACCGAGGTCCTGTGTACACATTGGCGTGTACGTAAAATATCCCTTGGCAATTGGGATCCCGTTGCTGCCCGGGCAAAATTTCACTCATAGCCAATTATGACGTATGCCCCTGCTTCAATTAGCCCAGGTTAGGTGCAGAAGCGTAGGACGCTAAACCCCATTTCATTCATTCACTCTCTCTGCATCTTGTCCCTTTATTCAACCCGTTAGGGATATAAAAATATACATTGTATGATTACCTCTCTACATAGAAAGAAAAATACATTTTATCCTCCAGTCGTGTTAAACATGAAATTGATTTGACTGTGGCGATTTATTCAATCTACTTACTGTAAGCGGTTACTAAAGCCAGGTTGACACTTGCACGACTCTTGGCCACGTATTGTCATGCCCATCAGTGTCTTCATTGACGAACTGGCACGACGAGTTTACGCATAGTTTGCGCATTGTTTACGCACTTCCCGCATCAGCACGACGAGTTTGCGCAAATCGGACGGTGTCGAGCCGACTCGATTCCTGCCAATGCGTGCCACGGAATCGTGCAAGTGTCAGTCTGGCTTTAGATTGATACATCGCGGTATGAATGGGAGATCATAACACACCGTTAGCATGTTTTTACGAGATAACTTGTGTTAGACAAGAGACCCAATTTATTACCATATAAATAATTCTTGGCGTCAGACATCACAATAAAAACTCTTGGAATCTATTTCGACGTTAATACATCTCACTGAGTCTGTTTGAGACAATCCATTCATGATACAATATTGATGGGAAAGTTGCATCTCTAAGAGGAACAGGGGTCGACAAATGGATCAATTCCTACCGGTATTTACAGATATATGAAGCAATTCTCTCAAGATGATACATGGCAATTTTTATTAATGTGTTTATTAATGTTAAACTTGTCAAGCGTAAGGGTCTCCTTTCTGTCTTCGATACGTTTCTGAGGATGGGTATTTACAGATATGAAGAAATTCGCTGTGTTAAGTAATGTTAAAATTATCAAGCTTAAGGGTCTCCATTTAGGAGATAAACACCTCCTGTTTCGCATTTAGAGGGGTGTTATTGTCCAATAGACATGTCCTGAGATCATTAGGACCCAAGACGCGTTAGCGTCGCGGGTTCTAATGTAAAATCTCAGGACATGTCTATTGGACAATAACACCCCTCTAAATGCGAAACAGGAGGTGTTTATCGACATTGTAACATGCTATTTTATAAAATTTTAAACGAACTTATTTTATTGTGTAAACTTCAAAATTCGTCTCACTGCAAATCGGTTTTAGTGACGTAAAAACCATTTTGACGTAATGAAAACGTCGTGACGTAACAGGATAACAGGCTCGTCTCATTAGATTTGGCTCGCTTATTGCTTGGTTGCTATAGTAGCAGTATGAGTATAGACACACACAAGGAAAACTGAAATTCTCACTTCATTTTTTTAAAAGTACTTTTTGAAATAAGATTTATGTTTTTGTTATAGTTTTTGGTATATTTTATTGTTTGTAGCTGTTACCTGACAAGGGGGTTGGTGTTTCAAGTTCATCTTCGGACATATCTCCGAATATTTCATCTAATTTAACGAGATCAAAATTGATTATCGCCATTGTGGTTATCTCCATTAAAGTAGTACGCATAATATTAATACGCAGTGATTTTGCTAATTTAGAGGGGTGTTATTGTCCAATAGATGGTGCCTAATTGACCAATCAAAACGCACGATTGACCCTGAAGCATGTTACAATATGGCTTCAATACGCTTCGGACTATGGATTGGTCCTCAAATACATTGTTTAAATGGCATTTGGTAACTGGATGAGAATGACACGGGGAATACAAGTTACTTAAACCCTTGAAATAAACCCTTCAAGTAACGTATGTCCCATGTAACAATTGAAATAAACCCTTCAAGTAACGTATGTTCCGTGTAACAATTGAAATAAACCCTTCAAGTAACGTATGCCCCATGTAATTTTGTCATGTGTTATGGATGTACATCTAGATTGGTTCTCGAAGTAGTAACATGGCTCGACGTATTATCGTCCATCTATCGCCCATCCTAAAAACAGTTGGAGTTTGTATCATGAACACAATTATCATCCCTACTAAACTCACTAGGAAGACGAGTATTATTTCTACAATATATCTTGTCTATGGCTGAATGATAAGCGTGGGTGCGCTGTATCATAAAGCCTGGCGTGGTTACGAATCCCGGGTTGTACGTTGCAAGGAGTAGGGTCGCCTGTCCAACCTCGTGGGGGTTTTCCGGGCCCCCCGCCTTCCTACCACTGCTAAAGACCCCTACATGTAAGCCAATTATTAAGATACAATTTAAAAAAACATATGTTAGTCCCGAAATGACCTAATTTGTGTCGAGTGGCCGTTAAACCCCATTTCTCCCTTTCCTAACTCCCAACAGTATAAAACTGAATTTAATCCGTAAACAACAATCACAACTTACTTGCAGACTTTTTTGGCCCTGTCTGTATCCGTCACCAGTGTACTTCCGCCCGCCATTTCGGGGTTTAATCCCATATTAGTCAAACAGGTGGAGATTTCTGACTGTGGATTTTGTGGGCATGATTGTTGCAGGGTGACGCTTGCTGAAAGAAACAAGTACAGAAATATTTATTACAGATGTAATCTATTTAATTTATTCCTCATCTGTGTTAAAGTTGCATCACTAATCTTTGTCATGACCCCTTTTTACGTCTACAGTTTTTCAACCCGATTCTATATTATATAAATATAGATAAAGAAAAGAGAATATGCTGCAGATTTCGGACAAAATGTTTCTCTCTGAGCCGAAATATTAGCGATTCAGTTTAGGTTAGCCTCGATCGCCATTACTACCGCTTTACTCCCACTGCTAAAGACCCCTACGCGCAAGCCAAATATTGAAAAAAAAAATAAACCATATGTTAGTCCCGAAATGACCCAGTTGTGTTCAGTGGACGTTAAACCCCATTTATCTCTCTCTCTGACACAGTGCTATTATTGAATATAATTACGACTGTGTGGCGTTTTGACTAGTCTGAATAATTAACAATTAGTTAATGATCGCCAATTAGTGACTTGCTTTTGGAAATTGTGTATATTAATGTCTGATATTTGCTAGCTTGTATTGGGTTATATATCTGACGTAGTGCAGTTAAACCATATTGGCGGACTGTCCGCAAGTAAGCTTTTATTTAAAAACTGCTGATCACAAATGAGCATAAGGCCGGGATTCCATGTGTACGCAGTGCGTGTGGAATGCGTGTGGAATGCGTGCGAAATGCGTGCGGAATGCGTGCGGAATGTGTGTTGCTTGTTGCGTAACGCGTATTGTCAGTTTCCATTTGTGCGTGAGTGGCGTATTATATGTGGATGAGAAACGAATATCGTCATCCCAAAACTGGGGGATTCCCCGTTTCCGGTCTCCGTATACACGCGTATTGCGTATTCGGACACTCTTGTGAGCGTCCCGAGAAACACGTACTACGCACTGCTTTACGCATAACGTGTACATGGAATCAACTCCTACCATTTTAGTGCAAAGTGTTAAATACGCATTACGTATTACGTATTACGTATTACGCATTCCGCATTACGCAGTACGTACACATGGAATCCCGGCTTTACGCGCTTTTTGAGAACCGAAAGTCGGACTATTAACGTGAGCCGCATGGGAGCTGGTTATATTTAACTATTGCATGTCTGTTGAGATTTAAACTATAATTAATCTATCACATGAGTAACAGTTTACATGTTTCTAATTTCATCTCTACTTGAACAAGTCTACCAGAGCGTCATTAAAATCTTAAAGTCGAGTAGATGTGTATGTTTTTTTCTCCTGTGAATTGAAACAAACTTACGAGAAATCTCCCAGATGAGCTATAATACTGTAATAATGATAAAATGTTATTAAATCAGTTTGCTTCGGCATACATTTTATCTTAAGGTCGTTGATTGTGCAACAATGAATGAATGAAATGGGGTTTAACGTCCTACGCTTAAGCACCTAACCTGGGCCAATTGAAGACGGGCATACGCCAACAGTGTGCTATGAGGGAAATTTTGCCCGGGCAGCGGCGCTACGGCCTACTCTTATATCGAATTCCAACTGCCAAGGGATCTTTTACGTGCACTCCAATTTGTACACGGGACCTCGGTTTTTCGTCCCATCCGAACGACTAGGCAGCTATCCTTGTCAGTCACTCCTTCTGCATCACTGACAAGGGGAAATCACGCCGGAAAATCGAGATGAACTTTCTCGGCCAATGCAGGGATCGAACACCCGACCTCCAGGCTAGCGAACCAGCGCCTTATCCACTTAGCCACCGTGATCCCCAGATTGTGCAACAACGTAGTACAGCTTTACAACTGGGCTAATACTTTTGGAAATAAACTGAAATGAAATGGGGTTTAACGTCCTGCTGTTCTGCTCCCAAACTGGTCTAATGAAAACTGGCATGCGCCATATAGTGTGCTACGAGTGAACTACAGCCTACTTTATATCGAATCCCAACTGCACAGGGTAATTTTACGTGCACACCAATGTGTACACGAGACCTCGTTTTTCCATCCCATCCGAATGACAGCTGTCCTTGTCAGCCCCCCCCCCCCCCGGAAAATCTGGATGAACTTTCTCGGCCAAAGCAGGGATGGAACACCCGACCTCTAGCCTAGCAAGCCAGCGTCTTTCCCACTTAGCCCCCCCCCTGATCCCTAGATAGATATATATATATATAGAACTATAGAAAGAAATAAAACAGGTATGTGTCTGTATGACGAGGATTGTATTGTTTAATACACGCCTACCACCGAGAATAGATCTAAGCAACGTGATAAATTACCTCCTTCCATATTTAATAAATCTGGTATGTCTTGTGGTACGTTTTCATTACGATAGAGCGGGGATCACGGTGGCTAAGTGGATAAGGCGCTGGTTCGCTAGCCTGGAGGTTGAGTGTTCGATCCCTGCATTGGCCGAGAAAGTTCATCTCGATTTTCCGGCGTGATTTCCACTTGTCAGTGATGCAGAAGGAGGGCCTGACAAGGACAGCTGCCTAGTCGTTCGGATGGGACGAAAAACCGAGGTCCAGTGTACAAATTGGAGTGCACGTAAAAGATCCCTTGGCAGTTGGAATTCGATATAAGAGTAGGCCGTAGCGCCGCTGCCCGGGCAAAAATTTCCCTCATAGCACACTGTATGGCGTATGCCCGTCTTCAATTGGCCCAGGTACGGTGCTTAAGCGTAGGACGTTAAACCCCATTTCATTCAATCATTCATTACGATAGAAAAAAAACATGGTGTTGTGTTTTTTAATTTATGAAATATGTTTAAACACACACACTTAAGTAGACCTCTGGTTCACAATAATATAATTTAATTATATTCAGTATAGATATGAAACAACTTATGTATTTATTTTTCCAAATATTTAGTTGATAGAGAGTCTGGCCTGGCATAATTATAACACACGTTTGTTTTATTAAGTATAGATGAAAGAAAATGACTGGGCGTACGGGCCCTGTTTTTTATTTTTACCGCGGTGCTGGCACCAGTCGCCGCCTACTATACATGTATGTTTTCGTCGCATTATCTTTCCTCTAAGTGTGTGCAGTACGTGTCTGACAAAAAATCAACCATGTATGATCAGAATCAGTCGTGGACGTGTGTGACCAGAATCAACCGTGTGTGACCAGAATCAACCACGTGTGACCAGTATTAACCATGTGTGACTAGAATGAACCATGTGACCAAAATCAACCGTGTGTGACAAAACATTAACCGTGTGTGACCAGAATCAACCGTGTGACCAGAATCAACCATGTGTGACCATCTGTTTGTGGACAGACTCAACCCTTTATAACCAGAATCAATCGTGTGTAGCCAGAATCAACCGTGTGTGACCAGAATCAACCGTTTGTGACCTTAACTTGACGACCCTCGCTGGAAATCAGGGGATTATTCTGGACGGAGCAAACTTGTCCCAGTCAATAGAATCTTTCAATAGAATCTGGTTTAAATTCATTTAGACTAATATACGGTATTCATTTATTTCCACCGGTACATTCGCAACGAGAGGTGGGATGGGATGCCCAGAGAGAGGTATTTCCGCCTAACTTCTTCCAAATATTTTACGGGCTCTCTCAATTGATACGCGGAACCTGGATTGTAACTGAAGGGGGGGGGGGACTTTTCTTGATAGTCGTTCACACTCCCCTAAAAAGTGTGATGTGAAAGTCAACAAAACCTTGATATAAGTAAGCTATAATACGAGATTGTGCACAACAAGTAGCTACAAGTTTTGATATTTACGTTAAGATTAATAACACTCTACCATCGAATATTTTTACCAATTTAACATTTATTTTATTCAAATGTGTATCATGTTTTAGAAGTAGTAGAAAGATAGAAATATAATTTAGATAGATGGCCGTATGGGTGGTCTTACTTATAGCATTTTAACATTTAGAAAGATCGAGATAAGATGTGTGAAAACATCTGTTATTTTATAAACGGGTTGTTTCTAATGAATAAGTTGAAATGCGAGAGAGAGAGAGAGAGAGAGAGAGAGAGAGAGAAATGGAGAGAGAGAGAAATGGGGTTTAACGTCCACTCAACACAACTAGGTCATTTCGGGACTAAAGTTGAAATGCAATTAAAAGATATTTTTTTCATATTCTTATAAATAACGATAGGTTTTTGCAAACTATTCGCCCACATGATGGCAAGACATTGTAACGAAAGGTGAAACACGGTAGTATATGGGTAAGCTTACTCTTCCGGACACCTGTTACCACTGTTTGTCGTGTATTTTGTACATGGTGAACAGTCCATGTGCTGATTACACTATTTTGCCAGATTACACTATTTTGCCTACACCGTTTTTGAGGACTTTATTGTTCGTACTTGTTTTTATTTTATTTCAGAAGGCATGAAATTTTTAAAATCAAACTCAGCCTAGCTCAAAACAATTAAAATTCGAGAATCTCATTGCAAAATACTAAATTCTAATGTTATGAATGCTGTATGGATAAAACTCGTCCTGTCGTGGTTTGAAAGTTCAAGTGAAATCGTGTTTTGAAATATCACTCAGCAAATCTCGTCAAATTCCGGTGCCCTACATCTAGACTCGGATATGTACCTACGACCATACATTTGCGATGCGGCTACCGGTTTACTTCAAACAGGAAAACGTGTCGCTTTTACAAAAAAGTCCTAAATTGCGTCTTTTGTAGAGTGTGTATTGTCTCAAGGCTGCTGGTTTGATAAAAACCCTGGTAATTCCACAAACCCAATGCTAAACGTGAAGTTTGTTGATATAATACTCTCCACAGAAATCTCCAGGGGGGCAGCCATTTTTTGCATTCGGAACCATTAAAATAGATCAAATATGGCGGAAATGGTCATACATCCGAGATAAAGATGCGTAGAATTTGTCGAGGTTTGCCGAATGTTGTAATGTGTCTCCCTTTGGTTGAGTTACTGCCCCTTGAAATAATTGAACATTTTATTGGCGTCCTCTCGTCCTGCCATTGACACTCATCTAGGTTGATGAAAGGGGGTAATCAGAGACATCCATGTTGATTAAATTCTGCTTTTTCGAGGAGTCCATCAAACTATTTATCTAAATCTATACACATGACGAAGACCACAATTAGTCCCCCGGTCGGATACTTCCATTCAAAGTTAATTACTTCCCGTTCAGGTTCAAATCTGTTATCTCGTGTTCACCGAATTAATACGTAGAATGAGTAAAACCATTATCTGGTATTGTTAGAATGACTAGAGCACACGAGTTGAATAAATCCATTACCCGGTATTGTTAAAATGACTGGGGTATATCCTCCTACAAATGAGTGCTATTAAATCATTATAAGTAAGACGCGATGATCTGAATTGGATATCGATTTATTCCAGCCACAATATTGAACGATTTTTGTCGAAATCATAAAGCATATTTGAAATTTTTTAAAATTAACTGAACTGGTTTAACTCTTATTTTTTTTTGGATATGGCGGCCATTTATAATATTGTAAGTCATTCGGCAGACCTCGAAAGATTCCACGCATCTTAACCTCCCGGAGATTCTAAACCACTCAATGGCAGGCTTTATCATACAACACGCAAGTGCTAACCGTTCTGCCATCCAACCCCCCGAATATCGGAAGGCGAATATTGATAAACTGACCAGCTATGACCGAATCTGATTGAGTTGTATCCTCTATTTAAATGGTTTTATCGAGTAACGCTAATCGACCTTTATTAAATGACCCCGTCTGTTGATTGGGGATTTACAGGAATAATTATTCCAGTTAAACGGAATTCCATGCCATTGATTCTAATCAGGCGTCGTTTATTTTTTGATTTGTTGTCTCACGTCACCATGACAACTAGGTCAGATCTATATCAACATGAATATTTATTTTGATTTTTTTGATTATGAAATGCATTTAATTCATACGCCTTATCTTTAAACACCTTATATCTAAAAATCGTGCATTCACCAGACGTTATTGCTATTTAAGTTCAAATTTCACACGAATTACTCCGCCAAGGTCATAACGTCCGATCTGTATTCTGATAGTGTGGAATTAAACCTTCGTGCCGTGCATATATAACATCACGAATTTGATTTATTTCATCTTATCTCCGAGCACATAGAATTGTGTGTACATTAAATCATATCTGATCGTTCCATGCTTCCGTCCATTATACTGTAATTACACACCACGTCTCCATCGCTCTCAGTTCAAAGCTGTATTAATCCTTGTCCTGTACAATCTTTATCTGATCTCAGCCTGTTTATCCAGGCCTTTTACCATAATTAGTATCTGGCCCGTACAATTAATACACGCCACGGTCACAATACACAGCATCTGAATGACGAATTAGTGTTTCAAGGACGTTTAAGATATTTAGTATTTGACCCACGAAACCAAGTACGAACAATCCAAACCATTAGACAAAATGCGAAGTTCTAATATAACGGTATAGGCAAAATAGTGTAATCAGCATATTAATTCGAAGTCCTAAAATAACGGTATAGGCAAAATAGTGTAATCAGGCAAAATAGTGTAATCAGCATATGGACTTTTCGACATTTAAGATATTTAGTATTTGACCGACGAAATTATTACGCACCGTCGCCAGAATAGACAGCATCCGAATGACGAAAGAATATTTCAAATTGCGTGTTGGAGAGTTAACGCTAAATAATATAATAAATGTCTTATTTATGTTGATGTTAAAGAAGACAATTTCAAACTAACTATTTTGTACACGAGGAACAGTTCACTTGCTTGAATACACTATTTTGCTTGAATACACTATTTTGCCTATAACGTTTTAAGAACTTCGAATTCTGTCTTATGGTTTGGATTGTTCGTACTTGGTTTTTATTTTATTAAATTCCAAATTGTTTTTATTTTTGTTCTGTGATTCAGAACTAGCTTACAGAGAAACGTGACCGCTGGGGCAACTATAGAGACGTTTGAATGTCTGATCAATCAAGCGTGTGGATCCAGGTCGATTTTTGACTCCAGAACTAATCACAAAGAACACCCGAACTCGGTAAACCCTGGATATATAGAATATAGGTTTACTGGAGTCAGCCCACTTCTTTGAACTACAATCATTGTTGTTTTTTCTCATAATAAACTTGGTTTGACTGTTTGTTCAGGGTTCCAAGTAGACATATTCTCTGTGTTTTTGTTGTGTTTCCGAGAATTAAAACTAATCCTGAAGTCGGTTCGTCTTGTCAGATAAATCAGTTGGTGTTTCAAGCAAGAATTTCAAATTTTCTAAGAAAGTCAAAACATAACTCTTTCTATGTCTTCTACTCAATAGGTTATCAACTCACTATTTATACGACAATGGGCATTATTTCCCACCCTTAAAAATCATAGACACAAATAACAACACAAGTACCTCCCTTGTTTTCCTATTGACAACATGGACGGCCATTTACCAAGTGAGAATGAGGCCGTAGCCAGCTCATAAAATTTGGTCGGGCTGCAGAATTTTCTTGGAGGGGCTGAGGATGTAGCTCATAAGAACACACTATTGTTGGCGAAATATGGGGCGGGGGGGGGGGCTAATACGTTTTTTGGGGGTGAGTGGGGGTGGAGAAGCCCCCCCCCCCCTCCTTGGCTACGGGCTCGACTGAGAACTTGAGTGTTTTTTTTTAAAAGAAGCATGGTCTTTTCGACATTTTGTTGATGTTATAGTTTGATTAGTGACGGGAAACGGTCTCTCGTAAAATTGATTTCTGATTTAAACCTTCTCTTGTGAAATTGATTTCTCATTTAAAGATGTAAACTTTTAATCAAGTGTAGTTGACATCGACATTTCCTATTTTGTAGCCTAATCGAAAGGGTCGTCGTGATCCTGTAAAGTGTCAGGAAGGCGAGAGATCACTACTCCACTTGTGACTTTGTAAGGTTTCTGAAAGCCCCGAAGGTTCAGAAATAGCAGTTGAAGTTTAAGATCATGCATAATGAAAAGTACTTTAATACTTTAAAGGAACAATAACACTCTGGCTGGCTTGACAGGTCCAGAAATTTTTTTTTAGCTTTAAGTGTCCTACTTGTTGTGTAAGTTATCCATTACATCCTACTTTACTTGTCCAGAGGGTTCGAAAATATGTCTAAATCCAAGTTACATTTGAAAGTGTTCACGTAAGGCCTTTCAAATCATACAGTTGAATTTTTCCAATTTTTTCAATTGGGTGTGTTAAGATGAAATTTGTATCATGAATTAATTGGAATATTGAAATATTGTACAATTTGTTGATCAGAATAAAGATTGGAACATATTATTCAGTTACAACAAGAGTGGTATTGGGGCTTTAATTGAAAACTGTTTTGGTCCATCAATAATCCGGATCAATCTACCTATTTATCTACGTCGGTTGATATTGATTTCACACTTATAGCTAAATATAGTCATCTCATTGAAGATGGAGGTGGTTTTATAGTTTGTGATTAATCATAGCATAGTGACCTACAATAGAATAAAGAGATCACTTGGCTAAGTAGATGAGACGCTGGCTCACTAGCCTTGAGGTCGGGTGTTCGATCCCTTCATTGGCCGAGAAAGTTCATTCAGATTTTCCGGCGTGTTGTCCCCTTGACCTTGATACAGGACGAAGGGCCTAACAAGGACAGCTGTCTAGTCGTTCGGATGGGACGAAAAATCGAATCCTAGTGAAGTAAAGTCAAGTTAAACGAAATTATGAACTTTAAAAAAAGAAACGAAATAGGATCTGTGATAGTAATAGAATATGACTCTTTCCCTCTTTCTATGTTGTGTTTATTTACATAAGAACGATCCATATTAGAATAGTATATATTTCGGACTTTTTGTAAATTTAATGAAATATATAATTAAACCAATGCTACTTCGCCAAAATCATGAAGTGCACTTTATGGGAAGTTTATGCGATATACAATAATGTTGTCTGAAAGAAACAGAATGTTGAGATTCCCCGCCGAGATACCACTTACTTATACATTAAAACGATTCTATTAGCATAACTTTAATTAATATGTTTTATTCATTACACACCACAACATTAACAACGATTTTATTAGCATAACTTTAATTAATATTACTTATACATTATATACCACAACATTAAAACGATCTATTAGCTTAAACATAATTAGAATGTTAATTATAGGGTTATTAAAATAATAATAATATTGTTGGTAATGACATAACACTTTGTATGAGTGATTAAAACTTTTACCATGACAACACAAACTTGTAGCTCATTACCGGGGATGTACGTAATCGTCAATACAGGACGACCGTACATAAACAACATGAAATGGGTGTTAACGTCCTACTGTGCTGCTCCGACTGAGCTCATGGAGACGGATATTCGCCTAGAGACATTGAAGCAATAAAACAAGCTTATATCAAATCAATCGAATTGGTCCAGGGGAGGGGGGGGGGGTCTAGTGCTATTTTTAATTTGTTTTGGTTATTTATTTTAAAATTCTCTGCATGCCAATCAAAAAGGGAATATAGGAAGGGCAGAGTATAAGAGAAAGGAATGTACATGTAGTTTGAAATATATATCTCTTGATTTTTAAACCAAGGTACTGTACATAACAATAAAAGAAGATGGCTGACCTGAAACATGCGTATGTATCCGCCACAGTTAGCGGGGAGTGGAGCAATCGATTTGGCACGGTTCCGCAAGCATAAGAACATTAATACACGTGATGTCGAGTGGCCGAATGGTTAACGTGTGTGCGTTCCATCATGTGGCGTGGTTTCGATTACACGATTGTACTTGACACGGAGTAGGGTCACGTGTCCACTCGGTTTCCTCTCACTGTTAATATACGCGCAAGCGAATTAACGAAATCAAATTAAATCATATGAAGCAGTGGGCGTTAAACCTAATCTATCTATCTCTCCCTCCCTTTCTCTCTCTTTCTCTCTCACGATTGAAACAATAACTCCTTGTACCATTCGCCTAAAGCTGCGTTATCGTTGTGATCAAAGAAATCAACCATTACAATAAATAAATACATTTACAAAAAATAGTATCGTTTTCATAAGTTAACATTTCATTTGTAAACGGGTAGAAACACATCATATGCACTAATTCTAGAGATACTTTCTTCTTTATAGCAAGCCTTGAGGTCGGATGTTCGATTCCTGCATTGGCCGAGAAAGTTCATATCGATTTTCCGGCGTGATTTCCCCTTGTCAGTGATGCAGAAGGAGGGCCTGACAAGGACAGCTGTCTAGCCGTTCGAATGGGTCGAAAAACCGAGGTCCCGTGTACGAATTGGAGTGCATGTAAAAGATCCCTTGGCAGTTGGAATTCGATATAAGAGTATGCCGCTGCCCGGGCCAAATTTCCCTCATAACACACTGTATGGCGTATGCCCGTCTTCCATAAGCCCAGGTTAGGTGCATATTAGTAGGACGTTATACCCCATATCATATGTATTTCAAGAGATACTTTCCGTGAACCCAAAGTTATTAGATGTTAATTTAATAGTGTAATCAACGTTTGTTCAACCATTGAAAAATGAGGTTACGTAATTTGACGTGGAACATCCCGATACAGTCAGGGAATGTCAAATCAGTCTGCTAGGCAACAGCCGTGAATTCCATAGTGACCATTATGTCGTCTTCAAAGGAAATAAATTAATTTTATTCACAGGAACTATAGCAGATCGCCGGAACCAATTGATGCAAGACACGTGCGCAGCCGCACGGGGACCTACTTATCGAAGAAATGGACAGACAATAAAGTATATTGGCAATAGCACCGGAAGTATTGCAAAATCAAATTTATGAAATCATTTGACTTTAGATATACGATATGTGATCTGTCGAATATGCAAATCCATGAAATACCTTCCTTGCACTACTTTGTCTGCAATAACGTTATTGTCGGTAATTTGTAAGGATCATTACACGGAACTATATCCATAAATTACCACATTCAACGGCCCAATCACTACTCCCGGTCTGATGCCAAAAGGGTTTCTAGCAGACGGTAGGTCGGCCAAGCGGTGCTATACCCACAAATTACACACGTATCCAGATAATAATTCAAATTAGCTGGTCAATCCCTACTTCCGGTCTAACGCCATAATGGTGTCTAGCAGACGGCTTCCGTTCCGTTGTTACTGTTTGACATGCAATGTCAATAAGAAACTATTAACGCAACAGGGGAACAGACATGTGTAACGTCCTACTGTTTTGGTCCTACTGGGATTATGAAGGCGGACATACGCCTTGCAGTGTGCTAGAAATATTGCCCCAGCAGCGGAGCTATTTGTAATTCAAACTGTCAATGATCTTTTACGTGCACGCCAATTTGTACACGACAAATCGGGTTTTCGGCCCATCCGAACGACTATACCACTATCCAGCAGAAACCACAGCTAAATATCCCGGTGAGCTTTCTCAGCCAACGCAGGGATCAAACAGGGTTCTTCCAGATTAGCGAGCAATTGTCCGAATCTCTGATGTGTACAACCTACTCACTGAGCCACCATGACTCCCGAAAAATAAAATAAATAAAATAAATCAGTGCGTTAGAAACCTATTTTTCACATGAATACGACATTAAGCATCAAAGTATTTATATATCGCCTAAACACGCATGTTTGAATACGAGATCCACCAATTATCCAAAGTGTAATTGGAACAAATAGTTTTGAGTCTTTGTTTGAATATTTCAATTGATTCAGAGTTCTTCAGGTTGCTGATAGGGAAGATTGAGTTCCAGGGTTGGGGTACTTACTGGTTATTGATAGAATCGGATGACATTTCAGAGAGAAAAAAAATCAAATCTGCTTTTGTTTCTATAATAAGACGGTGTCTAGTTGTTGTTCGGGTGGACAAAAAGTCTGGTCCCGTATACGAAATGAAATGAGGTTTAACGTCCTACTGTTATGCATCTAGCCTGGGCTAATGGAAGACGGGCATACGCCATAAAGTGTGCTATGAGGGAAATTTTGCCCGGGCAGCGGCGCTAAGGCCTACTCTTGTATCGAATTCCAACTGCCAATGGATCTTTAACGTGCACGCAAATGTGTACACGGGACCTCAGTTTTTCGTTCCATTCGAATGACTAGATAGCGGTCCTTGTCAGGCCATTCGTTCTGCATCACTGACAAGGGAGAACCATGCCGTAAAATATGGATGCACTTTCTCGGCTAATGCAGGAATCGAACACTCGACCCTTCAGGCTTAGTGTGCACGTAAAAGAACCCTTGACAAATGGATTTTGTCGAAGAGTAGGATGAAACACTGCAAGATGTATGTCCATACTCAATATATCGATCTATGTAGAAATGAGGTTTAACGTCCTTATGTTATGCATCTAACCTGGGCTTATGGAAGACGGGCATACACCATAAAGTTTGCTATGACTATGAGGGAATTTTTGCCCGTGCAGCGGCGCTAAGGCCTACTCTTGTATCGAATTCCAACTGCCAATGGATCTTTTACGTGCACGCCAATGTGTACACGGGACCTCGGTTTTTCGTCCCATTCGAATGACTAGACAGCGGTCCTTGTCAGGCCCTCCTTCTGCATCACTGTCAAGGGGAAATCACGTCGGAAAAATCGAGATGAACTTTCTCGGCCAATGCAGGGATCGAACACTCGACCTTCACCGTGATTCCCCATTTTATAATGTATTTTAATACTAATAATTATTTAATTTTTCAAATAGAAATTACTCTACTTCTTTTGTAAAATCAGGATATGGGGGCGAATGGTTAGCACGGCGCGCTGTATCATAGGGTCTTGTCATAGAGTCAACTGGCTTGTACGTGACAAGAATTAGAATGGCCTGGCCAATGTCGTGGGTTATAACCGGGACTAACATATGGTTTAATTTTAATTCTCTATCCCTCTCTTTTAAAAAATGTCAATAAGAAACTATTAACGTAACAGGGGAACAGACATGTGTAACGTCCTACTGTTTTGCTCCTACTGGGCTTATGAAGGCGGACATACGCCATGCAGTGTGCTAGAAATATTGCCCCAGCAGCGGCGCTATGGCTTAATCTTATTTGTAATTCGAACTGTTAATGATCTTTTACGTGCACGCCAATGCACCACTTACGTATACCACTGACAAGGGGGGAACCACAGCTAAATATCCCGGTGAACTTTCTCAGCCAACGCAGGGTTCAAACAGGGGTCTTCCAGATTAGCGAGCAATTGTCCAAATCTCTGATGTGAACATCCTACTCACTGAGCCGTAATGGCTCCCGACAAATAAAATAAATCAGTGCGTTAGAAACATATTCCTCACATGAATACAACATTAAACATTTAAGTATTTATATATCGCCTAAACACCAAATGAATGGTTCTAAAGGCGCATGTTTGATTAAGAGATCCACCAATTATCCAAAGTGTAATTGGAACAAATAAGTTTTGAGTCTTTGTTTGAATATTTCAATTTCAGAGTTCTTCAGGTTGATGTTAGGTGAGATTGAATTCCAGGGTTAGGGTACTACCTGCTTATTGGTAGAATCGGATGACAGCTCAGAGAATAGAAATCAAATCTGCTTTTGTTTCTATAATAAGACGGTGTCTAGTTGTTCGGGTGGACAAAAAGTCGGGTCCCGAATACAAAATGAAATGAGGTTTAACTTCCTACTGTTATGCACCTAGCCTGGGCTTGTGGAAGACGGGCATATGCCATACAGTGTGCTATGAGGGAAATTTAGCCCGGGCAGCGGCGCTAGGGCCTACTCTAGTATCGAATTTCAACTGCCAATGGATCTTTAACGTGCACACCAATGTGTACACGGGACCTCAGTTTTTCGTCCCATTCGAATGACTAGATAGCGGTCCTTGTCAGGCCATTCGTTCTGCATCACTGACAAGGGAGAACCATGCCGGAAAATATGGATGCACTTTCTCGGCTAATGCAGGAATCGAACACTCGACCTTCAGGCTTAGCTTGCACGTAAAAGAACCCATGACAAATGGATTTTGTCGAAGAGTAGGATGAAACACTGCATGATGTATGTCCATACTCAATATATCGATCTATGTAGAAGAATCGGGTATTAAGCCCTATTTCATGTTACTCTGTTTCTATTTTAGGTCTTTGTAAAGAATTTGTGGTAATTGCAATCTGTACGATCGTTTGAAGTGTTTGATGACATCACATGGTTTATTGGTTTCTCATCTCGCAGATTGTTCAGTAAAACTAACAGCATGTTCTGATGCATTACGACAGAATGGAAACAGAATTAATCAAACATGCACATGGCGGCTGATTTAATCGTATTGAACGACAGACATGGGAGATTATCAGATTAATTTCCATCTTTTATCCTGGTTTGTATTTTGCTATTATTCGATGTAATTAATGAATAAATGAAAGACATTTACGGTGCTGACAACACGGTTCTGGCCAAACAGGTACCCATGACAACACGGTTCTGGCCAAACAGGCACCCATGACAACACGGTTCTGGCCAAACAGGCACCAAGACAACGATTGGTGAATTTATATCATAAATATGTTTTCTTACAATTCTTTCATTTGTTCTGCTAGAATATGTATGATCCAGCAGCATCCAAATACAGCATGTCATCAATACGATCAACGGTTACAAGTGGTCGTCGTATCTGGTCGCTCATCAAATAATGGATATGAACGTCGTTGAAACGGAGCAGTGTTTAACGTCCACTCAACACAACTAGGTCATTTCTGGACTAACATGTGGTTTTAGTTTTTCATTTCGATAATTCGCTTGAGCGTAGGGGCTTTAGCAGTGGGAGGAAACCGGAGTGCCCGGAGGAAACGCAACACTCTAGACCACTGGGCAATCACAATCGCCCATAATGAACAGGGAGCCAAGCATTACTCGATACAAACTAAGTACAAGCGTTTGTTTCTATTTTAAAATGCAAAAATATAATAGCTGGCCATATCCCTTGTTGTTGTCCTTAATGTTTAATGTCCGCTCCCACCGAAGGCTATATCGCAGACAGGTCTTACTTTAGTACATTCGGCGCATGGAGGAAACCCGGAGAAGATGCCCTTGGGTCGGTTGCTCAAAACTAAGTTATTTTAACGACCCGTTAAACTCTAACGGAAAACTCTTGGTAACGTGTTATTTGCATTAAATTAACTACAGAAAACACTATTGAATACTTTATTTTTTTAAATTTAATTAGCATGTATCTGTAGGATAAATTTGCACCACAGAATGTTTGGGGCCTTTATTTAAAGCAACAATCTTTCTCTGCGTTAAAGTTAACGGATCGTTAAAAGATAACGGAGCTTTGAGAAACCGGCCCCAGATCGACAAAACAAGTCTCAGTTTAGGGGTGACCGGTTAGCTATAGGTCGACACTCCAGACCATTAGGTCATTCCAACCCCACTCGGTATTCTTTTAATTAGTTTACATGGCCATCGATCACATGACTTTTATTCATCCGCTCATCAATTATATCATCCGTGAAAATAAAGAATCATTTGTGTATTTTAACTGTACCCGTGTTGATATTATCGATACCCAGACAAGCGAAACTCTGATCAAAACATTTACATAATTCGTCTGAAACACGTCTTACAAAGGACGTCTGTAGAAAGTTACAGCTCGCTAAATCAATACAGATTTATGAAAAGCGTGAAAAGAAAAAGAAAAAGTGGTTTGCATGGAAATAGAAAATTAATATTTTTAAGGTTTTCATGTTAAATCGATAACTTCAATTTGTCGATAACCAAATGTCAGCATTTATAAGTAAAGATCAATTTTGAATTATTAAGCTGACAGGTGTCCGTTTCACTCAAACAAAAAGCTATATTACCAATTGAGATTCGTATAGAGCAAAAATCTATATAACCAATCAAGACAAATTCCAAGTTGCGTGCATCATTTTCAAGCTAATCAAAAACTATTAGAAATATTTATTGTGAAGAGTTTGTTTTACAATTTACAATTTTTAAAAGTTTAAATTTGTTATTGGTTTTTATTTTAAGTTTCATTTACCAGAGCTGTGATTTTACTCGAGCCTGGTTTTTATTTACGTCATCTTCAATAGAAGGTTTGATCTCGCTTAAACTCTGTAAATTGCTTATCAGTCCTGCACTTAATACCCTGCATATTTTGACACTCATTTTGATTGGCTACCGACCTAACTGGGGACCCTATCAGGTTACTCTATCATCGAGAAATACCACGTCGCACGCTTTTCAGCTAAACTGTTTAAACGAGGAGGTCGCCATGTTTGATTTAAGTGTGTTTGTATCACGAGCTCTGATTAGACGCTTTCCTTCAAATGTCTGCGTCGAAGGGAGATAACGTAGCTTTAAGTTCGGGATTCGTAGATGGGTCTAGCAACGTCTCTTTTTTAAAAGAGAGAGATAGAGAATTAAAATTAAACCATATGTTAGTCCTGGTTATAACCCACGACATTGGCCAGCCCATTCTAATTCTTGTCACGTACAAGCCAGTTGACACAATGACAAGACCCTATGATACAGCGCGCCGTGCTAACCATTCGCCCCCATATCCTGATTTTACAAAAGAAGTAGAGTAATTTCTATTTGAAAAATTAAATAATTATTAGTATTAAAATACACTATAAAATGGGGGATCACGGTGAATGTCAAGTGTCCGATCCCTGCATTGGCCGAGAAAGTTCATCTCGATTTTCCCGACGTGATTTCCCCTTGACAGTGATGCAGAAGGGGGGCCTGACAAGGACAGCTGCCTAGTCGTTCGGATGGGACGAAAAACCGAGGTCCCGTGTACACATTGGAGTGCACGTAAAAGATCCCTTAGCATTTATAAGAGTAGGCCGTAGCGCCGCTGCCCGGGCAAAATTTCCCTCATAGCACACTGTATGGCGTATGCCCGTCTTCAATTAGCTCAGGTTAAGTGCATAACAGTAGGACGTTAAACCACATTTCATTCATTCATTCATTATAAAATGTGGTCGAATACAACATTATATTATGATTTTATCTGTAATGTGTCTGTGCCTGACTGAATAACTCTATATGTTATCTTAATAACCTTTGTATAGTTGCCAGGAATAATGTTATTTTAGTTTATCTACACCCAGTGAAATATGCGTAAAGTGAATATTTCAGCAAATATTATCTAAATCAAAGATGCAGAAATGTGACCTTAGTAAATAAATTCGGTTAACTTGTGTAAGATAATCGGCGAGTGATCCTCCTCTATCTCTTCAAACATTACAACATGAAACATTTAATCATTCAAGATCAGTAACACTAGCTGACGTCGACAATAAAATAGGGTTTAACGTCCTACTGTTTTGCTACACAGTTTGCTATGAGGAATAGGTGACCGGACAGCAGTCTACGTCCTACTCTTATATCGAAGGGAGCTTTAACGTGCACGCCAATATGTACGCGAGACCTCATATTTTTTAACCATCCGAACGACTAGACAGCTGTCCTTATGGACCCTCCTACCTGCCCCACTGACAGCGAACACCACACCGGAGAGTCCCGATAAACCGGGTGCAAATAAAGAAAATGAAGATGATGGTAGCCTGGTATGTGAAGATGTCTAGCGATGCGCTATAACTGACGATGATGGTATATATCCTGGTATGTGAAGATGTTTAGACAAGAACCAGCGGTATGATTGAGGTAATTGCAATCTGTACGATCGTTTGAAGTGTTTGATGACATCACATGGTTTATCGGTTTCTCATCTAGCAGATTGTTCAGTAAAACTAACAGCCTGTTCTGATGCATTACGACAGAATGGAAACAGTGGAAACAGAATTAATCAAACATGCACATGGCGGCTGATTTAATCGTATTGAACGACAGACAAGGGAGATTATCAGATTAATTTCCATCTTTTATCCTGGTTTGTATTTTGCTATTATTCGATGTAATTAATGAATAAATGAAAGACATTTACTGTGATGACAACACAGTTCTGGCAAAACAGGTACCCATGACAACACGGTTCTGGCCAAACAGGCACCCATTACAACATAGTTCTGGCCAAACAATTACCCATAACAATGATTGGTGAATTTATATCACACATATTTTTCTAAAAATTCGTTCTTTCGTTCTGCTAGAATCTGTATGATCCAGCAGCACCCAAATACAGTCTGTCATCAATACACTAAGTCGTCGTTGTATCTGGTCGCTCATCAAACAATGGATGCGAGCGATCTAAGAGTTGTTGAAACGGAGCAGTGTAATGAACAGGAAGCCAAGCATTACGTAATTCCAGTACAAACATATAGTTCCGGGACAAACAATTTCTTTTTAATAATTAGCTTGCGCGTAGGGATCGTTAACTGTGGGTGAATTCCTGGAGACCCGCAGGTCTAGGCAACCCTACTAGTCACGTACAAGCGTTTGTTTCTATTTTAAAATGCAAAACTATAATAGCTGGCCATATCCTTTTAGTGAAGCCTGTACTAAGACAGGCCCGGGACTGTACAGGGCAGTGGACGCTTACGGCAGGCCCCTGGATCCATTCACTTGATTTGATAATTGTTTAGTTCTTGCAATGTCTATTTTCTGTCTTGTCTGCAGGTTTATCTTGTAGATTTTTTTGTTTTGTTTGTTTTGCGTGTAGTGCAGTCCTCCTGCATTTACTATTAATGTTTAACGTCCGCTCCCACCGAAGGCTATATCGCAGACAAGTCTTACTTTAGTACATGCGGCGCATGGAGGAAACCCGGAGAAGATGCCCTTGGGTCAGTTGCTCAAAACTAAGTTATTTTAACGACCCGTTAAACTCTAACGGACAAATCTTGGTAATGTGTTAAATTAACTACAGAAAACACTATTGAATGCTTTATTTTTTATATTAGCATGTATCTGTAGGATAAATTTGCACCACAGAATGTTTGGGGCCTTTTTTTTAAGCAACAATCTTTCTCTGCGTTAAAGTTAACGGATCGTTAAAAGATAACGGAGCTTTGAGAAACCGGCCCCAGATCGACAAAACAAGTCTCAGTTTAGGGGTGACCGGTTAGCTATACGTCGACACTCCAGACCATTGGGTCATCTCAACCCCACTCGGTATCCTTTTAATTAGTTTACATGGCTATCGATCACATGACTTGTATTCATCCGCTCATAAATTATATCATCCGTGAAAATAAAGAATCATTTGTGTATTTTAACTGTACCCGTGTTGATATTATCGATACCCAGACAAGCGAAACTCTGATCAAAACATTTACATAATTCGTCTGAAACACGTCTTACAAAGGACGTCTGTAGAAAGTTACAGCTCGCTAAATCAATACAGATTTATGAAAAGCGTGAAAAGAAAAAGAAAAAGTGGTTTGCATGGAAATAGAAAATTAATATTTTTAAGGTTTTCATGTTAAATCGATAACTTCAATTTGTCGATAACCAAATGTCGGCATTTATAAGTAAAGATCAATTTTGAATTATTAAGCTGACAGGTGTCCGTTTCGCTATATTACCAATTGAGATTCGTATAGAGCAAAAATCTATATAACCAATCAAGACAAATTCCAAGTTGCGTGTATCCTTTTCAAGCTAATCAAAAACTATTAGAAATATTTATTGTGAAGAGTTTGTTTTACAATTCATAATTTTTAAAAGTTTAAATTAGTTATTGGTTTTTATTTACAAAAGTTGTGATTTTACTCGAGCCTGGTTTTATTTACGTCATCTCCAATAGAAGGTTTGATCTCGCTTAACCTCTGTAAATTGCTTATCAGTCCTGCAAATAATAACCTGCATATTTTGGCACAAATTTCGATTGGCTACCGACCTAACTGGGGACCCTATCAGGTTTCTCTATCATCGAGAAATACCACGTCGCACGCTTTTCAACTAAAATGTTTAAACGAGAAGGTTGCCATGTTTGATTTAAGTGTGTTCGTATCACGATCTCTGATTGGACGCTTTCCTTCAAATGTCTGCGTCGAAGGGAGATAACGCAGTGTTAAGTTCGGGATTCGTAGATGGGTCTTGCAACGTCTCTTTTTTAAAAGAGAGAGATAGAGAATTAAAATTAAACCATATGTTAGTCCCGGTTATAACCCACGACATTGGCCAGGCCATTCTAATTCTTGTCACGTACAAGCCAGTTGACTCAATGACAAGACCCTATGATACAGCGCGCCGTGCTAACCATTCGCCCCCATATCCTGATTTTACAAAAGAGTAGAGTAATTTCTATTTGAAAAATTAAATAATTATTAGTATTAAAATACATTATAAAATGGGGGATCACGGTGAAGGTCGAGTGTTCGATCCCTGCATTGGCCGAGAAAGTTCATCTCGATTTTTCCGACGTGATTTCCCCTTGACAGTGATGCAGAAGGAGGGCCTGACAAGGACAGCTGCCTAGTCGTTCGGATGGGACGAAAAACCGAGGTCCCGTGTACACATTGGAGTGCACGTAAAAGATCCCTTGGCAGTTGGAATTCGATATAAGAGTAGGCCGTAGCGCCGCTGCCCGGGCAAAATTTCCTTCATAGCAGACTGTATGGCGTATGCCCGTCTTCAATTAGCTCAGGTTAAGTGCATAACAGTAGGACGTTAAACCCCATTTCATTCATTCATTCATTATAAAATGCGGTCGAATACAACATTATATTATGAGTCTATCTGTAATGTGTCTGTGCTTGACTGAATAACTCTATATGTTATCTTAATAACCTTTGTATAGTTGCCAGGAATAATGTTATTTTAGTTTAATTACACCTAGTGAAATATGCGTAAAGTGAATATTTCAGCAAATATTATCTAAATCAAAGATGCAGAAATGTGACCTTAGTAAATAAATGCGGTTAACTTGTGTAAGATAATCGGCGAGTGATCCTCCTCTATCTCTTCAAACATTACAACATACACGTGTGAAACATTTAATCATTTAAGATCAGGGGCCTGTTTCGCGAAATTTTAACTTAAGATACAATCCAAATTTTAGTACATACTTAAATCTGATTGGCTAAGCGCTAAAATCAATCTAATAATATCCAATCGAATTACTAAAATCGGATTTTATCATAGTTAAAATTTCGTGAAACAGGCCCCAGTATAACACTAGCTGACGTCGACAATAAAATGGGGTTTAACGTCCTACTGTTTTGTTACACGGTTTGCTATGAGTAAATAGGTGACCGGACAGCAGTCCTACGTCCTACTCTTATATCGAAGGGAACTTTGACGTGCACGCCAATATGTACGCGAGACCTCATTTTTTTTAACCATCCGAGGGACTAGACAGCTGTCCTTGTGGACCCTCCTACCTGCACCACTGACAAGGGAACACCACACCGGAAAGTCCCGATAAACCGGGTGCAAATAAAGAAAATGAAGATGATGGTAGCCTGGTATGTGAAGATGTCTAGCGATGCGCTATAACTGACGATGATGTTTAACCCGGTATGTGAAGATGTCTAGCGATGCGCTATAACTGACGATGATGGTAGCCTGATATGTGAAGATGTATAGCGATGCGCTATAACTGACGATAATGTTTAATCTGGTATGTGAAGATGTCTAACGCTGCGCTATAACTGACGATGATGTTTAACCTGGTATGTGAAGATGTTTAGACAAGAACCAGCGGTATGATTGAGGTAGAAGTTGGCGAGTTTGTTCAATAAATATAGAGAGAGTTGGCTGAAAGATTAAACGATCAGCGAGATCTGTTCATTGTTTGCTTTTCAACAACTGAATGAAGATAGAAATACTCAAGGCTAGCTCAATAATTGTACCTATGTTAACCATGTTTTTTATCTAACGTACCAGCCAAAGAATGGGTAAAATTGAGCGTGTCGTCCGCCGCATGATCACAGTGAGTTGGCCAAACGGTTGACAAGTTTACATACTATGTGCGGATTACGTCAACCCGAAAAACAAAGGAATGGTTACAATTGAGCATGTCGTCGGTCGCAGTAAGTTGGTCAAAAGAGGGAGAAGTTTAAATACCTTGTACACATTACGTCAACCCGAAAAAAACAAAGGAATGGTTACAATTGAGAATATCGTCGGTCGCATGATCAGACATCACAAAGAGTTAGCCAAAAGATGTAGAAGTTTATATACTGCGGATTACGTCAACCCGAAAAACAAACGTTGGCATCTGGACCATTTAGCGCGGCTGAGGCTATAAAAGGCGTTGGACAAAGAGTTGGGAATTTTGAAATATTTTATACACAGTTCGGCATTTGGACCACCATAGAAGGTTTACATGATAGCAGAAGTTGGCTAAAGACATTAAGAATTTACAGCATGTTACAGAGATTACGGCGTGGCAAGATCTAAGCCAAAGCATTAAAAATCAGTTTACATTTCCGATAGCCAACATATTGCACTTTCAAACGAGCCAAGTTTTCATTTTTTTAAGAAGAATATTCCTTTCAAAGTCTTCCAGGGATTATATTCTTTACAATATTCAACATATTGCTCGAACTTCTGTATGTATCGTATCTCTGAAATACCAATCCAGAATGTACAACTTCAGTACGCGATTAGTAACGTAGTGCTAGAAGATTTTTACAGAATGCAAGCAGATGTCGTTTTCCTCCATAAAAACTCTATGTAGGTTATTAAATAATATCATTGCCTTTAATATTGTAAAAGTGAATATAACAGAGAGAGAGAGAGAGGGGGAGAGAGAGAGAGAGAGGGGGGGAATGGGATTTAACGTCCACTCAACACAACTAGGTCATTTCGGGAATAACATATGGTTTAATTTTATTTCAATAAGTGGGGAAAAACCGGGGTGCCCGGAGGAAACCCACGAGGTTATGAAGTCGCCCCTATCTCCATGTTACACACACACACCAGGGCTCGAAACCACAGCCGCAAGCCATAGGTGGCCGGCCAGCTAGAAGTCGAAGCGCGGCACTCTAGACCACCGGGCCATTACGACCCCCCCCCCCCCCTATATACCAGAGATCCAATATTGAAGTTTCATTAAGTGACGATAAATGGTAAATTTGACTCTTCCGGACACCTGTTACCACTGCTTGTCGTGTATTTTCTACATGAGGAGCAGTCCATTTGCTGATTACATTATTTTGCTTGAATACACAATATTGCCTATAACGTTTTTAGGACTTCGAATTCTGTCTTATGATTTGGATTGTTCGTACTTTTGTTTTATTTTTTCAGTAAGCACGATATTTTTAAAATCAAACTAAGCCTAGCTCAAAACAATTTTTTGTTTTTATTTATTTTAACATTATTTTTGTTTTTTATTTATTTATATCTTCCAAACGTACCGGCATCTAGTGCACACGGCACGTGTAGGGTTAAACTTATTTTCGATTGGTGGAAGACCATTTATGAAAGACGCCCATTTGTCTATTAAAGCTCTTCGATACAGGTATACAAGAGGGAGAGAGAGGAAGAGAGAGGGAGAGAGAGAGAGAGGGGGAGAGAGAAATGGGGTTTAACGTCCACTCGACACAACTAGGTGATTTCGAGATTACATAAGGTATAAAATGATATAGTATTGCTTAAAATCTATTGACACTCAATCGGCTTCAAAGTTTATTTATGCCTTTACTGAATTCTAGCTCTAACGTATTTAACAAACATATATACATTTAAAATAAACTATATAATCTATAAAATATACATTCTTAAAAATACATAAAATATCTCAAATAAAATATGTGTATATATTTGGTCAACGGTAGATACCTAACAAAGATTTGAAGAAACGGGAATTAGGGAAAAAAAGAAACACGAGTTATCTTTAAATATGAATGAATGAATGAAATGGGGTTTAACGTCCTACGCTTAAGCACCGTACCTGGGCTAATTGAAGACGGGCATACGCCACAGTGTGCAATGAGGGAAATTTTGCCCGGGCAGCGGCGCTACGGCCTACTCTTATATCGAATTCCAACTGCCAAGGGATCTTTTACGTGCACTCCAATTTGTACGCGGGACCTCGGTTTTTCGTCCCTTCCGAACGACTAGGCAGCTGTCCTTGTCAGGCCCTCCTTCTGCATCACTGACAAGGGGAAATCACGCCGGAAAATGAAGATGAACTTTCTCGGCCAATGCAGGGATCGAACACTCAACCTCCAGGCTAGCGAACCAGCGCCTTATCCACTTAGCCGCCGTGATCCCCTATCTTTAAATATAGATTATTTTGCGACACAAACTAGTTCATTTCGGGATTGGCGAAGGTTCAATCTTCGCGTGCAATAGAGTAATTTGAATGATATTTTTAAATTATTATTTTTACATCATCTACTTTCGAACCACTAAACTGGTTTAAAAATAAGCGTCGGAACGGGCTATTAAAATGTTTAATTTGGGTCTGTTGTTTACGTCTAAATATATTTTAGTAATCAGGTAATTCCGTCATTACCCAGACACCACGCGGCACGGGAGGGTTGGATGGCCGTGGGTTTAGCACGTGCGCGCTGTATCATACGGCCTGTCATTGAGTCAACTGGCGTGGTTTCGAATCCCCGGTTGTAAGTGGGGTCGTCTGTCCAGCCTCGTGTGATTTCTCAAGATTCCCCTGTTTCACCCACTGCTAAAGACCCCTACGCGCAAGCGAATTATTTAAATAAAATTAAACGATATGTTAGTCCCGGAATGACCTAGTTTGTGTCGAATGGACGTTAAACCCCATTTCTCTCTCTCTCCCGACGACAACGCTGGTGTTTCGTATCAAGTAATATGGCGGCGGTTCGACCAACTAACTCAACTAGCAGACCTTTACATTTGAAGTACAAGTAAACATGTCTGTTAGAACAATAACAGTTAATCTGTAGTCGGCATGTTCTTTTATCGATTGATATATCAGATAGTTTTATATATGGTCATTTCGCACGGTCATATCATACAATCATATCGTACAGTCATATCGTCATATCGTACAGTCATATCGTATCATACAGTAATATCGCACGGTCATATCGTACAGTCATATCGTACAGTCATTTCGTCATATCATGCAGTCAAATCGTACAGTCATATCGTACAGTCATATCGTACAGTCATATCGTCATATCATGCAGTCATATCTTACAGTCATATCGTTATATCGTCATATCATACAGTCATATCATACAGTCATATCGTATAGTCATATCATACAGTCATATCGTACAGTCATATCGTACAGTCATACCGTACAGTCATATCGTCATATCATACAGTCATATCATACAGTCATATCGTACAGTCATGTCGTCATATCGTACAGTCATATTGTAAAGTTATATCGTACAGTCATATCGTATCATACAGTCATATCGTCATATCGTACAGTCATATCGTATAGTCATATCGTCATATCGTACAGTCATATCGTCATATCGTACAGTCATATCGTCATATCGTACAGTCATATCGTCATATCATACAGTCATATCTTACAGTCATATCGTACAGTCATATCGTACAGTCATATCGTCATATCTTACAGTCATATCGTACAGTCATATCTTACAGTCATATCTTACAGTCATATCGTACAGTCATATCGTACAGTCATATCGTACAGTCATATCGTCATATCGTATCTTACGGTCATATCATACAATAATAACGTCATATCGTACAGTCATATCATACAATAATAACGTCATAGTGTACATAATACACGTCACACAATCGTATATACTTTTATATATCGTGATATGACGAACAACAGTCATTTTAATACAATATCGTCACTCCTTACATTAAAATACAGTCATTAAGTCCACATTGTTTTTGAAGAAATAGTTTTCAAAATGTCAAATATATATATTCATCTGTATAGAAATCATGTTACTCATCCGTCCTTAGTTTAATGACAGCTTTAGGGAAAAGACAACCTGATTTCTTCATGCGTTAGAGCTTGATATAGATATGTCGAGTGGACGTTAAACCCCATTTCTCTCTTTCTCACTGAATTTAATGACAGCTTTAAGGAAAAGACAACCCGATTTCTTCACGCGTTAGAGCCTGGTATAGATATGTCGAGTGGACGTTAAACCCCATTTCTCCCTCTCCCCTCTCTCTCTCTCTCTCTCTCTCTCTCTGACAGCTTTAAGGAAAAGACAACCTGATTTCTTCACGCTTTAGAGCCTGATATAGATATGTAAATAGATCATCCATGTGGTCTAGTCTTCCAACAAAACTTTCCCCCTGGGATTATCGAATCATTGCTTCATTTACATTCTTATATACATACTGATCGAATAATAACTTCGTTAATGTCGTCGGTACAACGGTTATTTCTAGATACGGAGAGAGATAGAGAGATAGAGAGATAGAGAGAGGGAGAGGGAGGGGGAGAGGAATGTGGTTTAACGTCCATTCGACACAAACTAGTTCATTTCTGGACTAACACATTTTATTTCAAAATTCGCTTGCGCGTAGGGGTCTTTAACGGTGTGTGGGGGGACAGGCGACTTCTAGTTGGACCGTATGGGCCAAACATACTATTACGTATTAGAATTTATTTAGAGTTATTCTTCTAAAAGTTTTTCTTTAAACCGGTTCCATGGTAATCTTCCAGGGTATGTTTTTTTCTTACTGGATTTCAGGGGTTGGATGGCTAAATGGTTAGAACGTGAGCGCTGTATTATAAAGTCTGTCATTAAGTCAACAGACGTGGTTTCGAATCCCCGGTTGTACGTGTAGGGTCGGCTGTCCAACCTCGTTGGTTTTCTCCGGGTCCTCAAGTTATCCCCCACTTCTAAAAACCCCTACGCGCTGGCGAATTATGGGAAAACAATTGAACCTTGTGTTTGTCCCGAACTGACCTAGTTTGTGTCGAGTGGACGTTAAGCCCCATTTAAATCTCTCTCTCATTGGAATTGTGGGATATTCTCATTCAACGTACATGCAAACATAGACGGTTTATAAACAAGATAAAGTCCTCGACTTCGGTTATGATGTGGAGAGAAAAAGACTGCAAACCGAGCCCTCGAAAGAAAGACTTCTTTTTCTCGGGACATCTTCTTCAGTCTTTCTCTCCCCAGCACAATCTCAGTCTCGTGTTTTATCCCACACATACATCACGTGAATTATCTCCACTTCCCTCGAGATGTTATAACATGTATTATTGATGAGTAGAGCCTATATTAAAGTCTCATCCTCTACAATCACTCCGTGTATATATACATCAGCCTTAGGCCAGCAGATCAACAACACAAAGCCTTCAATTTATCATTATTATAGTTTTCTGATTCAAACACGACCTTATGGCACGCATTATAAAATATTTTAGAATGATGCGCATTTTAAAATATTTGAGAATGGTGCGCAGTTTAAAACATTTAAGAATGCTGCGCATATTATTGTATTTGAGAATGGCGCGCATTTTATAGTATTTAAGAATGCTGCGCATATTATTGTATTTGAGAATGGCGCGCATTTTATAGTATTTGAGAATGGTGCGCAATTTATAGTATTTTAGAATGGGGCACAAGTTAAAGTATTTGAAAATGGTTCGCATTTTAAAGTATTGGGGAATGGTGCGCATTTTAAGGTATTTGGGAATGGTGCGCATTTTAAAGTATTTGAAAATGGTGCGCATTTTAAAGTATTTAAGATTATTATATATGAGACAAAATAATATATATAATATAGGAATAGTTTTAGCTCTTACACCGTTTTAATATTATTAAGTGGAAGTGATACGAGCCATTATATTAGATGAAAAGTAAAAAATATAAAGATAACTACTCATAGGTATGGTATACACAAAAATATAAATGTTTTTGAAAAAACAAAACTACAATATAATTATATAGATGAAAAGTTAAAGATAACTATTCTTAGGTAATAAATACACAAAATATAAGTTTTTGAAAAAAGAACTACATTATTTGTCGATTATTAGCACTTTCGCTTATTTTATTAAGCTCTTGAGATAATCAACATTTTGATAATTTATATATATATATTATTAGAACTGATATCCCCGCTATCTATAATATCATACTATTTATACATTCAGGGTTTAAACATGTCAGAAACACGATAAGAGATCGTGTAAACAAGCACCTGTTCTGGGACATCAGTTATCTTTCATGGCACCAGTCTCAGGTAAGAGGGTAAGAACACTACTTCACATATCGCTTTAAACCTACACAGATACAGATCTGGGTCTTCCAGGAAAGATATACATCGCGATCGTCCAGTTGCACTTTCTTTAACCTACAGAGATACAGATCTCGATCTTCCAGGTAAGATAAACCTTGCGATCGTCCAGTGACAGTTACTTATAATCCACATGTTTCGTTAACCCGTGGCATTCTGGCTTGGATAGAACCGACTTTCACCACTGCATTATTTTTAAGATCGCGTTGCCATCGGGTGTCTTCAGCTTTGGTTGCAAAGCATGTATTTTAATCTTCGGTAATTCCTGAGGGTTGGGATGGCCTAGTGGTCTAGAGTGCGGCGCTTCGACCTCTAGCTGGCCAACCACCTCTAGCTTGCGGCTGTGGTTCGAGCCTTGGTGTAAGCGTATGTGGCATGGGGATTGAGGCGCCTTCTCAACCTCGTGGGTTTCCTCCGGGCACTCCGGTTTCCTCCCACTGCTAAAGACCCGTAAGCGCAAGCGAATTATTGGAATGAAATTAAAACATATGTTCAATCTGATTAAAACACAGATCCAATTTCGTTTCGTTTTTTTATAGTTCAAAATTTCGTTTTACTTTTTACTACACTCTAGGATCTGGGAGGATTGTTATTTAACTCGCGTTCAGCTTGAAATGAGGGGTCAGCCAATCAAATTTTCTGTCGAATCGGGAGTTTGAACTCTCTTGCATGGAACTGTGGGTAGACATGAACTCCGACAGAAATCAAAACAAAGCAAAAGTATAGCCACTTGTAACAACGATTCTGATTGGTTAATCGAATGACTGACCTTACAGGGTCAAATGTCGTTTGCTACGTCATAGAACGTGACCCCCCACTGTTAGTTGTTAGATCTACATGAGCGAGGCCATCGAAAGTATAAAAAAACGAAACGAAATATAGATCTGTATTTTAATTAGATTGAACATATGTTAGTCCCGAAATTACCTAGTTTGTATTGAGTGGACGTTAAACCTCATTTATTTCCCCCCCCCCTCTCTCTCTCTCTCTCTCTCTCTCTCTCGTTAATTCCTCCACAATGCAACGTAAATGAAGCGAGTTGCTGGACAATGATTTTATTACGATCAATTTCAGATTTAGGGAGACGAACAGAGGTACATGTACAATGAAGGTCATAAGACGGGCACAAGATATCAATCAGTAGCTAGCATCGTTATGTATTGATTTATTGATTTCTATAATGACGGATTGATATATACCACGGTAGCTCGGAGGGGGGGGGGGGTCATCCTCGGTTACCCAGTGTACACATTCCGTTCTACTCCACTATACCCTGGGTTAATCCATAGGGATTCCACGATTTCAAATTATCTGCCCTGGCTGATTGTGATATTTTTATCGTCCAATCCCATAAAGCGTTACTTGGAAGGGAAATAAAGGAAGGGAAGTAACTCTCATCGTTTTCCAACAAAGAATACCCCAACATGGCTGCCGAAGTTCGTTCTTGCACACTTTGCAAATATGTAAACAAGTTGTATGACGTAAAAAACGTCGCTAAAGGGTCTTCGGAAGACTTATTTGTAAACTGTTCTTTGATTGGCTCGTACAGTTTAACTACATTCTGATATTTTGAAATCGTGGAATCCCTATGGATTAACCCAGGGTATAGTGGAGTAGAACGGAATGTGTACACTGGGTAACCGAGGATGGGGGGGATATACGTTATAACCACCAATTACGGTGTGGGAATAAGGCATCGTATTGTAGCGGATTATCAATGAGGCTGATGAGGCTGCAACCTCAGGCCCAAAGATTTTGTAAAAAAAATTCTTTTAGACTTGTCTGATACGATTAAAAACGCAAAGACGACGAATGTTAGCAGGGGGGGGGTTGAGGCCCAACGGGAATTAACATAGGCCCTGACCCGAAATTAATAAGGCCCACGCCCTTTTAAATAGGCCTTCCAGCAACTGTCGCCTCGGCCCTTGGTGGAGCTTAATCCGCCACTGAGTCCGTATATCTGGTCTGTACTATAGCCCAGTGGTCTCAGACCAGTTTTATAGGGCCGGGTAGTGTTGGAATAAGGAACCGTATATTGGGTCTGTAGCCCAGTGGTCTCCGACAGTAAAACAAGCAGGGTTGTTCATTTGTCAAATTATAAGTATAAAGATTTCAATATATTTATATTATATAGTACCAACACATGGCCTATGTTTTTCCTGGTCATTTTTAATTTTGAGTGAAGTCTGTTGTGTTACTTCAGACCCGGGACTGTACAGCGCAGTGGACGCTTACGGCTAGCCCCCGGATCCATTCACTCTTTTTTGAATTGTTTATTTGTTTGTTTGTTGTTTCGCAGTATGATTCGTAGCTGTCCTTATTTGGCATCTCACAGTTCCCGTAGTCCAAGTCGTTGTTTAATAAAAAATTAACGTCCAATATATTAAGTAAAGATATTATGGACAGGTTGATACAATTAAATTATTTACACTTTATGGGTTGAAAATTTGTAAAACCACTAAATAAAAACGTCCGTGTATATCAAAAGTCACCTTAAAATTGGTAGTCCAATGGCGTACAGAACCTAAATCCCGTTCTGATGCCGGGGAATGGTGTACAGTATCTTAATCCGGCTCTAATACTGAAGAATGACAATGGCAGATGTTCCGGAAATAGCGATTTTAGTTAAGAACACACACTGTGTCTGGTTAATATACACGCAGCCATCTTAAAATAAACATATTTAATGGGGTTCATGACACCTGTTTAGTTTGCCGTATTGAGGTACTAATTACATATATATAGATCTGGGTCTAGAGTGCCGCGCTTCGACCTCTAACTGGCCGGCCACCTCTGGCTTGCGGCTGTGGTTTCGAGCCCTGGTGTGAGCGTATGTGGCATGGAGATAGGGGCGCATTCTCAACCTCGTAGGTTTCCTCCTTGCACTCCGGTTTCCTCCCACTGCTAAAGACCCCTACACGCAAGCGAATTATTGAAATAGAATTAAACCATATAATAGTCCTGAAATGACCTAGTTGAGTTGAGTGGACGATAAACCTCATTCCTATCTCTCTCTCTCACTTATGTGGAAGCAGACGTTAAACACAAGGATACTGCTACTACATTCAAAGGATATCTTAAGTCTAAGATAGTCACTTAACTACTAGCTTTCACTTAAATATACGGAACTTCGTGTAAGTTAGGACGCAAATGATATTCAAAGGCACTGTTAAGTATCAAATTTTCCCTTAAAGTTAAGCTGCCTTAACTTTTAAGTGTAAGTCAAAGGCTAGTTAAAGTGAGAAATATCCTTTTAACTTTAAGTGACCTATGGGAGGTACCTTAAAGTTAAGTGAGACTATAATAAATTCTTTTAACGCTGCAGTAACACGAATCGCGATTTAAAAAGTTAGGGTATTCAGATTGAAACAGTGACCACCTCTTGCTTGCGGTCGTAGCTGGTCCCAAATTTCCTTTTTCGTCGTCAGCGTTGATGTTGTGATTCCAGAATAGAATAACAGGTTATTACCATCGAGATAGTTAAGGATATCTTTTTCCGATCATCTATCATTTTGTATTCTTTGAATAGCATTTAGTAATTGGAACATAAATCAAATAACCACTTTAATGGAATAACAATTGTGAAATCTTGAAACGTCGCAGTGAAATAAACCATAGTAATTGTTATTCAATAAAAGTCTATCATGTTCGTGTTGCTTAATCATATTTACATGACTGTCATATAATAAAGTTATTTACATTTGTGAAATTATTTATACTACCGCTAGAAGCAAGGCATGATTTCCGTTACCCCATATATACATAATCGGTAGGTAAAATATAACGCAACATGCATCTTTCGAACACACAATGTATCGTCAACGCCAGGCCTTTGAAAATCTAAAATATAGGTACTTATTTATCTACGTTAAAACCTCCACAGAGCTGATGTTAGATTTAACAAAGGATTTATTCTGATCAAATTGTTAAGTCTAAACCCTATCGATTAGTGTTCTAGTATCGATTAGAGGGTTTGTCTGATTAAAAATACACATCTATATTTCCTTTCGTCTGTTAAAGATTCGATGATTTGATCGGTTGTAGTGGAATGTTGTGTCTGGTGTCATACGACGGGTGGCTCTTGGCCCTATGACGTCAGACATTTGATTAACCTATTAGCCTTAATGTCGCTAATGTCATACCCACAGCCCCGTGCACTTTGCGCCAATAACTCGTTGTAACAGACCGTTTCATTGGCTAATCACTCACATCATTCAGAACGTGGGTTGTATAACAACTTTTCCAGATACTAGTGTAGTAAAGACAAGTTAAACGAAATAGTGAAGTATAAAAAACGAAATGAAATTGAATCTGTGTTTCAGCCAGTTGTTACAAATTTAATTGATCTAACATGCGCCGTCGATCATGTGATATGTGAGTGAAGGGTGGGGGGTACAAGTGGTCCCCGGAATATGAATCTATTCTGCTGATTGATAGGTAACCGTTTCTCACTTACAGTGTCCGTGTGTTATTTGTCCGGTTTGCGGTTTGTTTTCCTTCTTGTTTGATTCATTGCCATGTTTCAAGTCATCCGAACACTTCACGATACAAGCTGTGGTGTTTGATTTATAAATGATTTGGATACGAGACAAGATTCCGAATCACCCAGAGGATCAGAATAACACCATCACGTGACAAAACAAACCGACATTTATAAACACCTCAAATACAACTCCCAATGTAGATCGTTCAATACGATATTATCTCGAGTAGTAATAATAGTAATACACTTTATCGTCGTCCTTATCTTGTAGTCTTCCTCAAAACCTTGACCATTATTATAATAGGACGGTGTTACGCGGATGTGATTTAACCCCTTACTCTGAAGTTTTGAGAAAACACCGAAAATAGAAAGTAGAAGTCATTCAAATAAAGAACAACCCCCAGAAAACTTTGATTACTTTGACATCAGGAAATATAATATAGGACTAAAATGTACGAAAATAATACTTGAAATATGGAATAGTAACCATAGCAACGAATGTATGTGATTAGGTCATTTTTGCGTAACTTCTAACCAAAATAAACTTGACACCATTATGGTTAATTCAAAACATTTTAAGAATAATTTGTTGTGTGGAAAAAATGTACACAGTGAAAAGCAACACATATATTATAATAAATCTATGAAGTTAAGTCTATAGGATTAAAAATATTTTATTTTCAGCAGATTGTATAGATTCATGGAAAATTTAAATTTGATTACACAATGAAAGGCAACGTGTATACTTATAACCAAAGAATGTTTTGGCGTAAAAATGTTGGCTCAAACCTATACAACAGATTGTATAGATTTATGAAGTTTTCAATACACATAATATATTTCATATCCAATAAAATGAAATGGATGATTACTATATTAAAATAACGTTTTATTAGAATATTGTGTAAGAGAATATATATCTGCTGCTTTATTAGAGGCGTAGTGGGTTGGTGGGTAGGCAGTGTAGGCGGTGCTCGCAAAAACAAATAAAACTGGAAATTGTTTATAACAATCAAATCCAGTGAGATTCCCAGCTAGGGTATTGGAATTCGTATAACTATGTGCCCTCTGTTCCGAAAAGGCGCCCTCTTAATGTACGTACAGGGGGGTTGGGATGGTCTAGTTCTCTAGAGTGCCGCGCTTCAACCTCTAGCTGGCCGGCCACCTCTGGCTTGCGGCTGTGGTTTCGAGCCCTGGTGTGAGCGTATGCGGCATGGAGATATGAGCGCCTTCTCAACCTCGTGGGTTTCCTCCGGGCACTCCGGTTTCCTCCCACTGCTAAAGACCCCTACGCGCAAGCGAATTATTGAAATAAAATTCAAACCATATGTTAGTCCCGAAATGACCTAGTTGTGTTGAGTGGACGTTAAACCCCATTTCTCTCTCTCCCTCCCTCTCTCTCTCTCTCTCTCTCTCTCTCTCTCTCTCTCTCTCTCTCTCTCTCTCTCTCTCTCTCTCTCTCTACAATACATGCACCATGCACCATTCGCTGGACGAAACCAGAGTACCCGGAGAAAGCCCACGAGGCTGGACAGGCGACCCTACTACTTGTCACGTACAACCGGGACCGTTAATGTTGAGTTATTGACCGTAAATAAAATGAAAGATGGATATTATACGCCATACAGTGTGCTATGAGGGATATCTTGCCCGGACAGTGGCGCTACGATCTACGCGCATGTCGAATTCCAACTGCCAAGATACCTTTTACGTGCACGTCAATGTAAACATGGGACCTCTGTCCTTGCCAGGCCCTCCATGCACCACTGACAAAAGGTAAATCACGCCTGAAAATCTCTATAAACTTTCTCGACCAATACGCGGACGTGAAATCTAAATATGCCCTGCCTTGTGTACACCCACAATTTTCTACCCACTGAACCATTTGTAAAAAAAGTATGAATAATCTCTATTTTATGTTGATTACACTATTTTGCCTGATTACACTATTTTGCCCGATTACACTATTTTGCCTGATTACATACACTATTTTGCCTGATTACATACACTATTTTGCCTGATTACATACACTATTTTGCCTGATTACATACACTATTTTGCCTGATTACACTAATTTGCCTATAGCGTTTTTTTGCCTGATTACACTATTTTGCCTGATTACATACACTATTTTGCCTGATTACACTATTTTGCCTGATTACATACACTATTTTGCCTGATTACACTATTTTGCCTGATTACACTAACTTGCCTATAGCGTTTTTTTGCCTGATTACACTATTTTGCCTTATTAAACTATTTTGCCTATACCGTTTTTTTTTTAGTCAAATGGTTTGGATTGTTCGTACTTGGCTTTATTTTATGTATTCTATATTTCTGTAATTATGGTAATCTGTTATTCTACAGTATGTATATATATATGTTTGGCTAATGTGTAATTATTATATGCATTAAAACATCTGATGACGTTCGAGAAAGAACAGACAGTAAGCTTATGATGTAATTAATGTATATTATTAGAATACAGTAGAGTGGTGATTTGTTTAGACTGGACGTGTTTACTAAAATATCTCGCTAACTTAAAGCGGTGGACACACTAGCCGAATGATTCGGCCGAATCAATCGGCGTTGAAATTCGCCTAGTGTGTCCACTGTTATTCGGTCGAATTTCTAATCGGCCGAATGATTCGCCCGAATCAAACATGTTTGATATATTTGGCCGAATATTTATTCGCCCGAATTATATTCGCCTGGTGTGTCCACTTCGCCGAAGCATTCGGCCGAATGTAGAATTCATTAGACAATCAGCACTCCTATCGAGAAACCACGTGATTGTTTGAAGACATAGACGCCGCCGTTTTTAATCATGTGACGTGAAAAGTGATGCAATCGACTGGTGAATCGGCCGAATAAGATTTGGCGCCGATTGATTCGCCAGAACGATTCGGCCGAATGATTCGGCTAGTGTGTCCACCGCTTAAGACATAAAGGCGAATACGTGGTTTATCGCTAATATTTGGGACCTAGAAATTGACACAAACGGATCATACGCATATAATTATGTAATATGAATGTCTATCAACTGATTTATATTCAATCGTTTCTGTTCTTACTTTAATTTCAAATCAGTTTTGTTCGGAGAAATACGCCAGACGTCCAACCGAATGGCAATATCTAGCATCTGGTTATTCCAGTCTAGACGATAGTATTTATTCCACATGACTTGTGGAATATATTTAGCCTCGTTTTTCGAGTTCCTTGTTACAAATGGTGCTGAAACGCATTATGGTACACGATTCGTGTACCGATCGTAAAATATTTATTTTGTCTTGCATATTTGATATCAGAAGCCCATATCTGTCCCGCTAAGATTATAACATCAATGTTGATTTGAACTGACAAATAATTCACGTTTTCATTGTGGATGCTGTTGCGTTAGAGACTTAGCTCCTTTAATTATATTGAGTTAGAGACTTAGCTACTTTAATTAGTGTCTGTCTGCCGTATAAATAGAAGTACTTGTACTTTATCTTCTTTGATTATACTGTATATTTATACCTTGCATGTGTATCTCATCAGGGTGGGTTGGATAGCCGAATACTTAGCACGTGCGTGTTGTATCATAAAGCCAGTAATTGAGTCAACTGGTGTGGTTTCGAATCACCGGTTGTACGTAGGGTCGCCTGTCCAACCTCCTGAGTTTTCTCCACGTCCTCCGGTTTCCTCCCAATGCTAAAGACCCCCTATGAGCAAGCGAATTATTGAAATAAAATTAAACCATATGTTAGTCTCGAAACGACCTAGTTTGTGTCGATTGTACGTTAAACCCATTTTTTCTGTCTCTCCCTCTCTCACCCTCCCTCCCTCTCCATCTCTCTCCCTCCCTCTCTCCCTCTCTGTCTGTCTGTCTGTCTGACTCTCCCTCTCTCTCCCTCCCTCTTTCTCCCTCTATCCATCTCTCTCCCTCCCTCTTTCTCCCTCTCTCCATCTCTCTCTCTATCCCCCCTCTCTCTCTCTCTTCCTCCTCCCCTCTCTCTCTCTCTCTGCCCCTCTCTCTCTCTCTCTCTCTCTGTCTCATCAGGTGTTACACACATAGACATAGCCTCATCCACGATCCATATTTAGATATATAGGCCTACTTAACAAAAAAATACAAACTAGACGTTTCTCCTTAATCACACTAACAACTTGAGATTTTTATCGGTTGATATTAAAACAAAATTCCCTTCTTTACGTGGATTGATGTGACTTGACTTCGGGGACATTCATATTAGACTTAATGAGAAATACACGTTGGTTAAGTCATCCCGGAGACAAGGGGGTTTCGACTTTCAATTACCAAATGCCATTCATTTCAATTCACGACAAATACAGGATGTTTCACTGTCTCGTTGAACTGGAATCCTAACTCAATTCAAAACACAATTTAGAATTCAATGTCGATCCATTTCAATCAATATTGATATTGTTATCTTGCCGAGGATATATAGGATCCTAGTATCTAATATTTAAAACACAATGACATAATGTTTTCGACGGCCATTTGTAATGAACAAAGAAAAACATATCCAAGAAGACAGATCACAAAATAAAACGTTGTATGAGTAATAGTATCCCTTTTATTTCCGAGTTTTGGAATTGAATAAATTGATACAGGTTAATTAGACATTGGCTCGCTTACCTGGCCGGGAACGTTCATGCAATACGGGTCGTTTGGCAAGGGACAAAACACGTAAAGGGACCCTTGACATTAGCCCAGTCGGTACATACACGTCGGATGTTAAACCCCATTTCATGTTGGAATCGTTCGAAATGTAACAGGATTTGATCACTGGTCCAGAAGCTATAAGCTCTTGAATATCAATCATTTTAATTTGCTAATATTGATATTATGATATTGATATCAAAAAGAAATCATGGGATTATGCACATGCCGTGGCGAGATAAAAGACAATTGCAGATATGACCATGTGTGCAAAGGCTATATATTCAGGAGTTCACTGACAGTTAGTAAGCGAGGAGCCGGGGGAGGGGAAAGGCTTTGCTAGTGTATGGACTCACCCGAGTTCATCCGCTGCCTTGGCAGAGGAGCAGATTTGTAGATGAAATGTTATATTGTTATATGTGTTCCTGTAGATGTGTTCCCGTAGTAGTAATAGTTCCAGTATTATGTATTGCTGTTGTATTCATGTTGAATGTATGTTACCAAAGCTGTTTTAGATACCTGGTGTAAATAAATCCTTTATCTACAAAACTGATATTTTGTTATACACTAATAGTGTTACAAATACTGATATCAAATCATTGCGGATTATAATACTGATATCAAATAAACATCGAGTATAATAATTGTGATATTCGAAATCGTTGAAATAAGACAGTCACGTGCGATCTGTCTAGACGCAGTCTGTAACTGTTACATAATTACGAGTATTTACAAACATTTGTAACATGTTATAATTCCAAATCCCTACAGTAAAACTGTGTTACAAACAAATTGTGAAATTCCCAATCGCTAGAGTAGATTAGAGCAAAACTTCAGATAATGTAATGAATAACCACACGCTATGGCACTAGAAGTAGTCTATAAGTTATATATAATTAACGAATGTCAAAAACTGAATTCTGAAATATTAATAGTATTTACAAACATTCTTGATGTTTTGAATCTGAAATTCCAAATCTGTGAGTAGTAACTTCAGAAAATGTTATAGGGAGGGAGTGCCGATATTGACACTTCGTCTAGCAAAATAATGTGAAACTCTTCATGAATTGCTCCGAGAAAATGTAAAAAATATGAATAACCTTGTCTGATTCTATACAATCTGTAAGGAGAAATTTCCCAGAATGTGTAGGGAGTGTCGATATTGACACTTCGTCTAGCAAAACAATATGAAACCGCTTTATGAATTGCTCTGAGAAAACGTAAAAAATATGATAACCATTTCTCATTCTATATAAGTAAAATTCCAAATCTGTTGGGTACAATTTCAGATAGGGAGTTCCGACATTGACACTTCGTCTCGCCAAACAATATGAAACCGCTTTATGAATTGCTCTGAGAAAACGTAAAAATATAATAACCTTTTCTCATTCCATATAAGTAAAATTCCAAATCTGTTGGGTACAATTTCAGATAGGGAGTGCCGACATTGACACTTCGTTTCGCAAAACAATATGAAACTCTTCATGAAATGCTCTCATAAAATGCAAAAAATATAATAACCTTTTGTAAATAAGTAAAATAAACTTACCATAGAGAACCAAGATCTGAAACACTGCTAGTAAATTCCACATGTTGTTAGTATGTACGGTACTAATATATCGCCTGCTATTATTCACTGACTTGGATACAAACTATACGCTACTATAACACACACACACACACGAGTCGACTGCTCACGTCAAACATGCGTTGCTAATATCTAAGTTTGGCTGTGAAGTAGGTGGCATGTATAAAACCGTTTACTACTTTAAATCGCTTTTAGTTTACTCGGTTACAAACACTTCACAGACCCCCGAGCTTCTATACTCTCCTCTCCAAGAGCCTTTTTTCTCTTTGATTCGGTGGCTGTGGTTTTCTCTCTCTTTGATTCGACGGTTATGTTTTTTCCTCTCTTTGATACAGTGGTTATGGTTTTTGCTCTCTTTGATTCGGTGGCTGTGGGGTTTTTGTGGTGTGTGCTGCGGGGTTAAGTGGTGTATCGCCTCTCTCTGTCTCTGTACCAAGACTAGAATAGACGAAACAACATTCACAAATTAAACATGATAAGATGGTTACCCGGCTGTCCTTGTCGATTCATTCACAGAAAACAACTCTTTTGTCTTGGCTTTTTGTCATCACCTCAGCCGTTAAATCATTCGCTAGCTAATATTAACTTACTTTGATATAAGCTCCACCCACCCAATCCGGTATTCTCTCTTATCGGACGGATAGATTTACCTACCGTTTTATTCTCGTCTTTTAAACATACATTACGCAAGAACTAAATCTGTCTATTGAAGGTCTCTCTTTAAGCCTCAAATGTTATATGAACTATTAATTAGACATTTATTAACATGGCAATGAATGAAATGAAATGGGGTTTAACGTCCTACGCTTCTGCACTTAACCTGGGCTAATTGAAGTCGGGCATACGCCATACAGTGTGCTATGAGGGAAATTTTGCCCGGGCAGCAACTGAATTCCAACTGCCAAGGGATCTTTTACGTGCACGCAAATGTGTATTAACATGACAAGACCTTAATCAAGTCTCGATGCCACCTTGTGTGTTCGATTTGCATCGGTGTGGAATCAGATCTTACTATTCAACGCTCTTTGATGATTTTAATGTAAAAATGGATAATCGCGACTATGTTTGTTATCGTACTGACTCTAGTAATGCATATCGAGGCTAGGCCTAAAATTCAATCGCTAATATCTCGGTTTAAAGTCGAACAATTTACGAGTTTGTCTTAGTATAACTGGCGAATAGTTTGGATACGGAGTAATTTAAACATTCCAAATGTTTTGCCTGAATTGACGATGTAATAATATTGAAATTGTTTTCAAATATGTACATATTTAACATTTAGCAATTTGATTAAAACAAGCGTTGATAGAACAGAGCTAGTGTGTATTGGGTAACCACGAATCAATAGGAAGGTTTTTTTAAAAACGGGGGGGTGGGTTGGATGGCCGAATGGTTAGCATGTGCGTGCTGTATCATTAAGTCTGTCATTCGGTCAATTAACGTGGTCTCGAATCCCCGGTTGTTAGGGTCCCCTGTCCCACCTCGTGGGTTTTGTCCGGGTCCTCCGGTTTCTTCCCACTGCTAAAGACCCCTACGCACAATAGAATTATGAAATGACTTAGTTTGTGTCGAGTGGACGTTAAACCCCATCTCTCTCTCTCTCTCTCTCTCTCTCCCCGGTCCTCCGATTCCCCCCGACTGCTAAAGACCTAGTTTGTGTCGAGTGGAAGTTAAGCCCCATTTCTCTCTCTCTCTCCCTCCTTCTTCTCTCTCTCTCTCCCTCTCTCTCTCTCTCTCTTTAAAACAGAGTAAAATATACAAGAAGGTCAAAAAATGGGGGGGGGATAAGTGCATCGTCTGCCTTGATAAATCTGACATGTCAAGAGAAATACAATTGTTTTTCTCCGCATGAATAATAATAGTATGACATGGTGTGTTAAAATGGCGTCATGCTTGCGCTCAGATGACTAATCTCCCTTTGTTGCTCTTGAATACGGAAATGATTATAGTGAATAGGGTTTCCGTTACTGTTGAATAAACAATTGTTTAAGCTGTTTCTAAATTTGGATGTGGTAAAATGGTGTTTTTTTGTTTTAAACACAATCTTATATTATTCTCCTATTTTACTCTAATTTCCTGGTTCAACTCTGCATATGTTTGTATGAAATGAAATTTTGGGGTTTTGAGGGTATTGGAACAATTTTCAATGTCATTAAGTTCTAATGGTTTGTTGTTGTTTTTTTTATTTTTGTTTGTTTGTTTGTTGTTTTTGTGTATTTTAAAGATAAAATAGAAACTGTTTACAAAGTATAAGATTATGCACTTGATATAATTAATTATTATTTGAATTAATGTCTATTGTAACTCGCCATTTTAATATAAATTACCAACCTACGTAATGCGACCTACGTGTGTTTTCTTTTCTTTGATATTCGAATTTTATGTTTTTGCAAATACAAGGCTAAGTAAACAATGGTGCACTATATACACTTGTTTTTGTTGTGTTTTTTTAGATTTTAAAGTTCACGTTTTATTGTACATTATAGACCGAAATGTCAACACCAATGTCGTCCGTGTCTTAAACAAAGGCAGGCCTCTTAAAAGAGGCTCCGATCTGAATAAAATACATGTATAAATTTCGTTTCGTTATGTTTTAATTTGTATACGTTCTATGGCTTTCGTCCTGTTGTGTAGACACATAAACGGAAAACAATGTAACAAATTACCAAACCAGACAGAATTTGTGTTTGAATCCGATTGAAGGTTTTAAACCTCTTAAAGGTCGCCATATCTATTATCAATACTATTCTTTATTTCTTTAAGTCCCGGGTATTGACGCTATGGCCTATTCTTATATCGAGTTCAATCTGCGAGCCGGATGTTTCTGCTTTCCATAAATTCCAAACTCAGTAATACATTTATTGGAAATAACCACCTGATAAATACTTTTGAAGAAATGTAACTTTAAAGGAGCTGAATCGCTAACATTTGGGACCTAGAAATTCACAAAAGTGGTCGCAACGCATATGATATTGTAATATAAATGTACATAAACTGATTTACATTCAACTGGGGCTGAAGCGCATTGTGGTACACGTGTAAAAAAAATATTTTTTCTTAAAAATCGGATATCAGAAGCTCATTTTTTCCCCGGTAAGTTTACATCATCGATGTCGATTTAAATTTACCAATAATTCATGTTTTCGCTGTCGAAGATTTTGTAGGATTTTTAGTTACGGACTTAGGTCCTTTAAACATGCATCATACAAGAGATAAATCTGCTTACTGTAAGCCTTTCTTTTAGGCCTTTCTTTAGGCCTGAAATGTTATTTAAATTATTAATTAGGCCCTACACATTTTTTCACTTATCAAGACCATGACCAACTCCCGATGCCATCGTAAACATGGATAATCGAGACTGTGTTTATAATCATATCAACGTTAGTAATGACGATCGAGGCTAACCTTAAATTAAATCGCTAATATCTTGGTTTAGACTGAAGCAACTTGGCTGGAATTTTGAGCATATTCTGTTTTTATTATCTATTTTTTAAAACAATTATAGCGAGAACTATCGACTCTTTATCCCATTTAATCCTATGCCCCTTTAATACTGATTGCGTTCCTTTCAGGATTTAGGGGGGTCGGGGCTGAATGGCTAGCACGTGCGCGCTTTATCGTACAGCCTGTCGTTGCGTCAACTGTCGTTGTTCCGAATCCACAGTTGTACGTGACAAGGAGTAGGGTCGCCTGACCAACCTTGTGGGTTTTCTCTGGGTCCTCCGGTTTCTCCCCACTGCTAAAGACCCATACGCACAAGCGAATTATTGAAATAAAATTAAACCATATGTTAGTCCCGAAATGACCTAGTATGTGCGAGTGAACGTTAAACCCCCTGTCTCTCTCTCTCTCTCTCTCTCGCTCTCTCTCCCTTTAAAGATTTAGAATTTAAAAACATTCGAGAATTATTCTGAACTCGACTAGTTTCCAAGGTAATCCTATAACACGACTTAGGTTTTTTTTCAATTCTGGATAAATCTGTATCGCGGTTTGATGTGAAGAACGTTATCATATAAAACTCACACCGGAGATTTGTTGTACGCGAAGAATTGAGGAGGAAGTGAGATATAGAGTGGTTAATATGGAAATGTCAGGTGCTATTTTATACAGTTTAGCGATAATTCTGATAATTCCACAAATACCAAACATAATGTCGGCTGTACTGTATTCTTATATTACACTTGATTTGTTCTTAAAATAGGGTTTAACGTCCTACTGTTCGGCTCCGACTAGGTTAATGTATACAGGCATACCCAATACAGTGTGCTATAAGGGAATTCCAACTACCATGGGATCTTTTACATGCACATCGATATATACTCTGGGTCGGGGTTTTCGTCCTATCCGAACGACTAGACGGTTATCCTTGTCAGCCCACTGGCCTGGACCGCTAAAACAAAAGGAAACCACTACTTTGCCCGGGCAGCGGCGCTACGGCCTACTCTTTTATCGAATTCCATCTGCCTAGGGATCTTTTACGTGCACTCCAATGTGTACACTGGACCTCGGGTTTTCGTCCCATCCGAACGACTAGGCAGCTGTCCTTGTCAGGCCCTTCTTCTGCATCACTGATAAGGGGAAATCACACGGAAAAATCGAGATGAACTTTTAGGCCAAAGCAGGGATCGAACACCCGACCTCCAGGCTAGCGAACCAGCACCTTATCCACTTAGCCACGTGACCCCCCCCCCCCTTCCGTAACCATGGATATAAAATGGATGGGGATGTTGTAACCCCTGTTACAAACAACTCGAAACATTTCACTTTTACATTTTACGTTTGAACTTTCTAAAGAAATAAAAAAAAGTCGTTGAAAAATGTCACATGTGTTGGTATTATGAAGGTGGCTGTTTTCTTGTTAACACCCAGACTAAATATTCGACATAGAAAGTCCTGTTTATTAGCGGGTTAAAATTCTACACATCGGCTGTTTATTAGACAAAGGTCAACAGAAAGCCAATCACAGAATTTAACACAAACAAAGCGAGAGAGAGAAAAATTGGGTTTAACGTCTACTCAACACAACTAGGTCATTTCGGGACTAACATATGGCATAATCTTATTTTAATAATTCGCTTGCGCATAGGGGTCTTTCGAAGTGGGAAAGGCGCCCCTATTTCCATGCCACATACGCTCACACTAGGGCTCGGAACCACAACCGCAAGTCAGAGGTAGTCGGCCAGCTAAATTTACCCTAAGTCCCTGTTTCAGATAATAATTTAAACAATAAGTTTAAGTCAATAGAAGGCTAGGTCTCGCCAAAACTACGTACATCTTATCTAGCTCTTCACGGGGTTGGGATGTCCTAGTTGTCTAGAGTGCCGCGCTTCGACCTCTAGCTGGCCGGTCACCTCTGGCTTGCGGCTGTGGTTTCCGAGCCCTGGTGTGAGCGTATGTGGCATGGAGAAAGGGCGCCTTCTCAAACTCGTGGGTTTTCTCCGGACACTCCGGTTTCCTCCCACTGCTAAAGACCCCTACGCGCAAGCGAATTATTGAAATAAAATTAAATCATACGTTAGTCCCGAAATGACCTAGTTGTGTTGAGTTGACGTTAAACCCCATTTCTGAAATTTATACATGTGATAATCGAGTTCCAAAGTTCAAAGTTCGTCCTGTGTCAAGGTTTCCGTGGAGGTCACGATGTCACAACCTCTGATTGGGTGCTACTGTTGACGTATCTGCAGATAACGTAGCTATAATGTCGGGAATTGCAAAGTATTTAAGCAACAGTTAGATGTTGTAAAACTCGCGGCCGTTGCTTCAGGAACATGCTTTCTCAGATAAAATTAAGCTTACTCCAAGTCCATGTTTCCGATACAACTAATGTTCATCTCAAGTCCGTGTTTCAGATGCAACTTAAGTTCACCCCCCCCCCCCCACCGCCCCAAGTCCATGTTTCTCAGATACAAATTCAGTTTACTGTAAGTTTAAGTTAGAATATGCGATTGAGAACGTCGTGATACGCATTAAATTATACGCAGGTATCACACCTTAAAAATCACTTCTTAAAACTCACGTATTTGTACAAGCTTTTACATAATTTATCTCTGTTTTATAATTTTACAGAGGTTCCATATCTTATAAACAATTTTATTTTAGATTAATATTATCTATTATACTTTTTATTTATATGATTTTATTTCATGCCATATGATTTTCTTCTATTATTGTTAAGCGCATTCGAACACTTTTTAGCGGAATCTGCACTATATAAATTATGTAATAATAATATAATAAAAATGTATAGCTTTTACCATAGTAGCCTACATTAGTCAAGAAGATGGAATTTATTTTAGATATATAAATATATTATCATCCTTTATGATTTATTGTACACGGTCTAATGTAAATATCAAATATGTATATCGTCTCTAGAGATACACAGGCTCCAGTCTCATGGCTTATTTCAGAGTCTACTAATCTTATCAGGTGCTTTTTATTTAAATATACGATAAATTGACAATATTCATATTTCGTCTTTCAATAAAATGTAGAGTGTTTATAAGATAAATCCACAAACCATATCTAGAAGTCTTCAGAATTTACAAGTAGGACATTCTTCGTGTAAAGTGGGCCAAATTCTAAGAAAGTTGTAGGCTGAACGGCAACACTTTGTACCGGAAAACACCGAAAAACACCGGAATACAACTTGAAAACCGGAAATCACAGAAGACCGGAAAACACCGGATCAACATCAAATACCAGAAAACACATTAAATAACGGAAAACACATTAAATACCGGAAAACACCCTAAATATGTAACCCGGAGCCTGTGCGGGGATTTAGGGTTAGGGTAAGGCTATGGTTTTTCCGGTGTTTTTCAGAGGACCAGCGATGGCTTAGGGTTAGGGGTAGGATAAGGTTTTTCCAGTTTTCAGAATACAGTTTTTGCACTTTGCACGAGATGGCCAGTGAACATGTTCTTCGTATAATCAGGAGTCATAATCCATTATGTTATGGTCCTACATGCGTCAACATCGAAGGAACGATTATTTTGAGATATAAACATATATTTAAAGTTTCATCAAAATCGGGTAAACATTGTGACGAGATTTTTCGTACAATCGTTGACCATACATAATTCAGAAAGTTACAACCCGATACGCGCGCGAATAACATGATTTATAAAGCGACATTTCAAGTTTCATCAAAATTTGATAAAATCCGGGACATGTAGGGTGTCGACAAGCTAAAAACGCGATGTTTCGTTCAATCTGGAACGATAATTCAGGATGCTAGGGTCAATGGCATGCCATTATCGAAAGAAAGCGAGATTGTGGCGATAATATCAACCTATATTCCATGTCTCGTGAAAATCGGCTACGATTCTGACCTGACCTGTGGAGTGTCCACAAACAAATAGTGAACGGACCGACAAACGGACGGAGAGGGCAGTGGCATAATACGTTCACCTAAAATGGCACACTGATCAGCAGTAAATATTCGCTAGGCCGCTACAGTCACTGATAAAGATGGTTTAAACAGAATTTTATTCGGGAGAACATTAGTATTTACAGTTTATCATTTAAGAGAATATAAGAGAATAGGATGCACTAACAAGCCGCTACAGTCACTGATAAGGATGACATCGATGCGACTTAATGAGTCGCAATTATTAACTTTTTTCATCCGACAAATTAAATTCTAAAACATTTTTTTGTGTATTAGAAAATGAAATAAAGACGTTTGAAGTATTTGTAGGTAAAAATTATTTCCTATTTAGTGTAAATGTGTATAAAAATGAGTACAAGGCAGCATTCTGCCCGAACCAGTAACGTCTTATCGAAACATTGCACGCGGCAATTGACGCCGCGTGCTGTGACGACACGTGTTGAAGACAGTCATCTTTAACAGAGATATTACTTGCTAAAATTGTGGGCGTATAAAAGAGAGAGAGAGAGAATGGGGTTTAGCGTCCACTCGACACAAACTAGGTCATTTTGAGACTAACGTATGATTTTTAATTTTTTTTTCAATAATTCGCTTGCGCGTAGGGGTCTTTAGCAGTGGGAGGAAACGGGGTGTCCGGAGGAACCCACGATGTTGAGAAGGCGTCCCTATCTCCATGCCAAATAAGCTCACACCAGGGCTCGAAACAATAGCCGCAAGCCAGAGGTGGCCCGCCAGCTAGAGGTCGAAGTGTGACACCCTAGACCACTAGGCCATCCCAAACCCCCAAGATTATATGACTCTCTCTTTAATATTGACTGAGGTATGGTCCTTTGAATCTGGGTACTATCGATGACTCGATTTTGGTGTATTGGGTTTATATCCTCTAGTTGGACAATATTATTCAATATTGGGGGATTTGGAAGACTTTTTTATGCAAAATTCCACAATCAGATTTTTCGCCAAACATCTATTATTAAGGCCAATTTAAAATATCGGGGAATGTTAAATATATAATAATACAATAATAATGAACATTTATATAGCGCTATTCCACACTGACTGTATGCTCGTAGCGCAAAAGTTTAGTTTTCTACAATTCTGGTAACATTTACAACAGATCGTCGGAATAGATAAGTCTTCTGCGATGATTTGAAAGTTGATAGGGTTGGGCACTGTTTCAAATGAGTAGGCAGATCATTCCAATGTGAAGCTGCCAAATATGAAAATGATTTTGCTCCAACAAACGTTTTTAAATTGTAAGTTGGTAACTGTAGCTGAAAGTTATGTTTTGATCTTAGGTTCCTATATGTTATAACATAGTATGTTTTCATAATAATCTCATCCCACAACCACTGGTCCACTCGACGTGCAATGACCCGCCCTCCCACCAAAACAAGGGCGCGAGTGAGCTATTATCTTAGATTCTGGATAATAATGCCTATGTAGTATTCTGCGTATAAATATCCCTTGGGCCACTGGACGTTACAGACATAAAACTATTAGAAAATGAAAGTAAACTGATGTGTGAGTGTCATTGTAGAAATTATCTTCATGGATTCCTTTGTAATAGTTTATTAATAAACGTGTCGATAATTATATCAATATGCTATGTCGATAATAATATTATCTGTGCTATATATTACCCAAGTTGTATTCAATGTAATTATTATATAACTTGTAGGTAAATAATTCCGACCTCTACGTTATCATAAGAACAGACACTAAAAATACCAATAAAATTACGGCTGGCGAGCCTTTTCAACCATAGCGCCATACCTATGGAATAACCCTCCACAACACCTTCGTCAGCAAAGGGAACTAAGAACATTATAAAGCGTGGTCTTAAAACCTATTTATTCAGCAGGCAACTTTTACCATAAAATTTTTACTTTAAAATTTAAACTTATAACTCATTTTATTTTGTTTTTATCATTTAAATTATAAATATCTTTTACATTATAATTTATTTAATTTTGTGATTATGTCTACTACTTAACTTTTAACTCTAGTAAAGCGTTTCTGAAACGAATTGTGTTGAACACTATATAAAATACACCATACAGACAGTGTCTCCGTCTACTCTTCGAACTAATTGTCAAGGGTCCCGTGCGGGGGTTGGATGGCCGAATGGTTAGCACATGCGTGCTGTATCATAAAGCCTGTCATTAAGTCAACTGGCGTGGTTTCGATTCTCAGGTTGTACGTGACAATGAGTAGGTTTGCCTGTCCAAGCTAGTGGGTTTTCACCCCCACCCCACCCCCGGCTGCTAAAAACTCCTACGCGCAAGTACATTATTTAAATAAATGATTTGTTAGTCCCGAAATGACCTAGTTTGTGAAGAGTGGAGGTAAACTCCATTTCCTCTCTTGGTTAATGTCAATTTGTGCTAGACCGACTCCGTCTTCGATCTAGCGTGCGTCCTCCGATGAAATCAACACGTTGTAGATGTGTACAACCGCTAGAGCTAGATATTTTAATTTAGTATGGATATATTGAAATACCAAGGAAGACTGCATGTACAACACAGACGAGAACAACTATACAAGACCATGTACAAAACAAAAACCTCCAAACAATTTGATAATTACGGACAAAGTGAATTTTGGTCGTTATAGTTTATGCCCGTCAAGCTCAGGTCCGGAGTTCACAAAGCATTCTCAGACATAACTTAAGAATTTAATCAACTTTCAATCACTGTTTATAAGAAGCATCTTTGATCCAGACATACAAAACGTTGCACATAGTTTCTAATTGATGTATTTGATACATTAAAACAACAAAATCAATGATAAAGGGCTATATTTTAGTTAAAATAAGGCGAACAATTTTGTGTAAATTCAGTATGAGAATGATTTGTGAATTGGGGACAGACATAAACAAGAAATATTTAAACACCACCTACCACCAGTTTTGATATTAAATCCAACTGTAAAATGAGCTGCTGTTTACTACTTGATCACAATGTTCCCGAACTAGAAATGACTAATCAAACTGTAATCGCATAATAATATATGTTTCTTAATTAACATCCAACCAATGAAAAACTGTGTATCTAATGTATAAAGGTTTAATTAATGAGAGTGGGGTAATTAACAATTAACGGAGGGTTGTTTCGTATAATATAAGCTATATGACTCATGCAGACATCACACAATGTTTTTCCTGATCATTTCCTAAGTCTGTGTTACTTCAGACCCGGGACTGTACAGCGCAGTGGACGCTTACGGCTAGCCCCCGGATCCATTCACTCTTTTTTTAATTGTTTTCTTGTTTGTTTTGTGTTGTTTCTGAGTTTGATGTCTTGTCGTTATATTTGTCCTTTATGTAAATCATGTGTCGCAGTCCCCCTGCACTAACTATTATAGAGACCAATTGGTTACATCTAAGGAATATTCACACAATGGTGCAGATTTATGTGAAAATCGTACAGTCATTTATTCTTTTATGGCCATGAAAAATTGAAAATTGATTCCCATAAAATTGCCCTTTTCCAGGACATTTAAGATAAATTATGGATTTCCGTTTGCTCTGATACATTACTTTTATGCCTTTGAAAATATTTCTGTTTCAGCCTAAAGATATAAATTGAAGGAAAAACAAAATTTGAAAATTTGGTTTCCGTCTGGCGCTGCTTATTTACAACGGCAGCTACATTTTAACACCCACGGGTTAATTCTGGGTCAGTCGGATAATTATTACCCAGTATTTACGTTAAGAGTTAGATCTAGGACGGAAGATACTTTAGATCTAGGACGGAAGATACTTTAAGGAAATTCATGTTTGATGTGTATTTTCAGCTGATCAGTACAAAATGTTGAAAACTAAAACGTTTTCTAAAAAATGCCACATTCCCAGAATTCGCTCTCAGACAGAATTATAAAGTCTCAGAAACAAAACTCTGATTTATTTTATTCGATACATTTATTCAAATTTAAAAAAGGTCAAACATTTTACACCAAATTGCCTATTTTGGAAAACTTCCATGGTTCTAGCACGTTCCGTCTTTTCAAAATATCTTTACTCCACTCCAAAATATCCAAACAGAAAAAAAACATAAAAAACGATACCTTTCCACACAAGCACCAAAGTGTAAAACCCTTATTAGTATTATTGTCGCGAAACAAACGGACGAATTCTCCTTCACCGAATGCACCAAATTTGTAAAGTACCTGTCTACCTTAATGCAAAATGCAACAACGCATGCGTAGTCTTAATGTTTTATGTTTTGAGGAAAGTGACAATGTCTAAATATGTGAGAATACTGGATTTTATGGGACGTCTAGTCATTTATTCTCAGGGAAGAAATCAAACTGATGAAAATTCCAGGTATGTCAAAAAGTTTCAGCCATTTTAATTTAAAACTGAAGAAATGACAAACAAATTTAGAGTCGGACAGAAGGAGGTATCATCTAGACAGTTTGCGTTTGGGCAAATAATATTAATTTAATTGGAAACAATTAATTGATTGTAAGTCTACTAAATTTTATTCACAATGAATATCAATCTCGAACCAGAAAAAATTTGGAGAAAGAAATTTCTCTGGTGACAGTGGCTAGCCATTTTCCCGGAAGGGTTGAATCACACGACTGTCACGTGACATGTATTTATTTTAAGTGTCTGGATGACCGAATCACCTAAAAAAATACACACGCGTAGAAAAAAAGATCTTTACGAAAACTTAAATTTTTACATTTAGGATCCACTTTTGTTATATCAGTGAGTTGACTTTGACTCAAGAATCATTTCACAACAAACAAAACGACGATCCGACATCTTGTTTTCGAGAAATCGACCCAAAACAGATTGACCAACCAGAGGTCAGAATGGGCGGGGCTTACCTGTAAAATCATTTGAAGATAACGGACGGTCTTGGGCCCCAGAGGCCTCCGGCGCCGCGGCTGACTCTGGGAACGAGATTGAATGAATATATCACTGATTATAAAATTTTATGAAAATGGCCACCGCTTGTTAATAATGTCCATATTCAATTCACGTTCCAAATTTTCATGTCAATAATATTCCTGATTAAATTACTCTTTTTTGTTTATTCGACAGATACTAAAATAGAAACATTCTCGATGAGAACATTTCGGGGTGTCTAATTATCGTTTGTCGTCTTTATAAAAATGTCAAAAGAGGCATCGCAAATTGCGTGTATTATTAAGTCTTGTGTTTATTATGCAGGCCGTGGGGAAAACTCGTGCAAGTTTCGCGCTAAATTTAACCATTTTCACTTCATCTGTGTTGCATACAATAACTTATGAATATGGCATGGTACATATTACGATATTACGGTAACAGAATTCAAAGTGTTGATTGTCTGAGGCATGATCACGATCTACAAAATGCCACCAGGAATTAGTAAAGATATTTAAGGGTGTGATTCAAGACCCGTAAAACGAATGTCGTTCTTTTATTCTGAATGATTCGAGTCCGTGCTTCATAAATATCTTCCAGCAAATTAATTGTTATTCTTGTACACTTAAACACGATTCCAGCATCTGTAGAACAAATATAAACCTTAGCATGTCTTCAAGTCACAGAAATATGGAAAAATTGTTTATGGTCGTGAGTAAAGTTTATTTGAATGAACATACAATGAATTACGCTTCACGATTTTCAAATCAATTGGCGGCAAACACAACCCTATTAAATTCATGGATATTTAGACAGAACGTGACTATTTTCAAGTTTCTTTTAACTGTAATAATTGAATATTTTCCAGTCTCGCTACTTCGCTTGTTTCTTCCGTGGGGTTTAAAATCTAAATTTGTAGTAGAAATTTATTTTACCGGTGAATTTGGATGTTCCGTTAAGTTTACCTCGTAGGCCTAATCATTGAATGACTGTCGAGCACATGGACTGCACATGGACTTTCATACCATGTGCCACGAGGGACATTTTGCCCAGACAGCGACACTACTGTTCGGACAGCATAGGAGAATGTTAGCTCTCATTTCATGTTTTTATATAAACCATATTTATTCAGGAGGCGTGTAGTTTTAAGTAAAACTAAACAATCTGCAATCTTATTAAGACATAGAAATAATAATGTTTTGACTTTCTTAGAAAATATGAAATTCTAGCTTTACAGGGACTGTCCCGAAAAGAACAGAGCCTCAAAAATAAAAAAAGTCCGAGTACGCATGAAACTGAAACGCCAAAATATAGAAGAAGGGTATATATACAGCTGACTCAAAATTTCAGCTAAAAATATTGAGTCGTTTGGACGTGAGTGTTAAAACAGCTTATCTGGACACGTAACCCTTTGAAGATTTCGGGTCAATTCTTTCGTTGGGTTTAATCGATTTCCGTTCCTTTAGAGGTCTACAGGGTGAATGGTCCATGGTCTGTACTTGATAACAAAAGGTAAATGTCATCGACACAAAAGTCTGGTTTTATCAAATCACCACATAATACAGTTTGGGATAACGGATCCCATTTCAAGATGAAAACTGGTGGGTTTAACTTGTATGAAAACGTATCACATATATTGAGTTAGTTGCTCGGCCCTAACGAAGGGGATCTTAATTGATTTTAACACAAAATTAAGCAGTTGTATTCTCAAAAACATTATCGGGATTGTCCCTTTAAGTTAAACTAAACTAGCTGCAGACAGGTTAAGCGTGTCTTATATTGATGTAGACTAGGACAATAGGGTTCAAACAACAGGTTATGAAGTAGAATATAAAGTCGTATTGGACCATAAAATAAATCGAGATTTTCAAATAAATCATGTTTCATTCTTCATCACATAAACTATCAAAATTTGTCTGGGTAATTTATCTACTCATTTTCTTGTCTGGATAATATATCTACTCATTTTCTTGAGATTTAATTCGATTCCTAGATCTGTCATGTTCAGCTCCAAAATACGTTAAATAGAAGTTTTCACGTCACGTGACATGACAGAATAACAAGATGTATGGTCTGGTGCTAGTCCAGTCAATTTAAGTAGTAAAGAGCGAACCTGCTATCCGGAAAATAAAAATTAAATGAACTGGGGTTTAACGCATTACTTGGCTAATGAAGACGTGCATACGCCATACAGTGTGCTATGGGGGATTTGTTGCCCGGGCAGTGGCGCTACTGCACACTCTTATATCCAATTCCATCTGCCAAGGGATCGTTTACGTGCACGCCAATGTGTACGCGGGACCTCGGTTTTCCGTCCCATCTGTAAGACTAGACAGCTGCCCTTATAAGGGATCCGTCCGGCACCACAGTCAATGAGAAACCGCGCCCGAAATTCAAGATTGACTTACTCGTCCAACTCCGTGATCGATCCCGCCCCCATCCCCCCGAGCCAGTTTTTTACCCACTTAATCATCGTGGCTCCTGCTTTCCTGGAGCACCCCATCCCCCCGAGCCAGTGTTTTACCCACTTAACCATCGTGGCTCCTGCTGTCCTGGGGAAACCAGAGTAGATCTTTGTGTTGGGCGAGGAAACTTCCTCGAGATTTCCCAGAACAGTTTCTCCGTATGGGCCTAACATGGAGCCACGTCTAGTCGTTCGGAAGGTACGACAAACCACAGTGCACGTAAAAGAACACTTATACACTTACAAAAATAAAACCTTGTGGTGAGGAACTTTTATTTATTTTTCAAAATTACTTGAGGGGAAGGGGGTTGGATGACGTTATATCATAAGGTCTGACATTGTGAGTCAACTGACATGGTTGCGATTCCCAAATTGTACGCGGGTTTTCTCGGAATCCTCCAGTTTCCCCTACGCTCAAGCAAATTGTTGAACTAAAATTGAACCATATGTTAGTCCTGAAATGTCCAATTTTGTGTCGAGTGGACGTTAAATACCATCTCTCGTGTTTTTTTTGTATCCATTTCGTTATGCCTTTAAATTGTGCAATATTTTCGGAATAAATACTGTTTAAACCAAAAGAACAATTGGAATTAAATTGCTACCCGACTAAACTGTCCCTCATTAGCCCCGGTTTGTGAAGAACAGTGTGTGGGTAAAGCAGTATTTTATTAGAGAGGGAGAGAGAGAAATAAGGGTTTAACGTCCACACGACAGAAACTAGATTATTTTGGGACTAACGTATGGTTTTCAATTTCTATTTCAATAATTCGCTTGCTCGTAGGGGTCTTTAGGAGTGGGGGGAAACCGGAGTGCTCGGAGGAAACCCACGCGGTTGAGTAGGACTCTATATCCATGTCACATACACTCACACTAGGGCTCGAAACTACAACCGCAAGCCAGAGGTGACCGGCCAGGTAGAGGTCAAAGCTCGGCACTTATTTTATTAGCGTCAAGGAATTGGTTTAAGATTGATGTACACCGAGATCTCAATATAAAAATGGGGTAATATTGGTTAATATGATATTTATATGGATGGAATCAGTCAGCTTAGTCTGGCAGTTTATAGATGATTTTATTATATAACAGAAGCCTGGTGAATAAACTAGGGTAATGACATACCTTTACGTCTTTACTGTAAAATCCGCCGGCTTTTAGGGTAGCTTTATTTTGTAGGTTTTGATGTTTGATGACAAAGCACCACTGTTATTTTCAACTTATTTATAATGTTATCGACACATCAACTGTAATTTGACAGTATATGAATATTAATATTGACAGGATCATGACAATATTTCAGAATATTTTCCAACGCTCCATAAAGATATTGCCAGATGGCGGTCATTTTTGGCGAGAAAACGGTACGATGTGCGGATTTTGAATATGTGATAGTGTTTGATGTCAATATATTTCTGGGGGCGCAGATATCTTTTAATAGAATAGACCCCTTATATTAATAGAATAGACCCCTAGTTAGCCTATCTAATATCAACATTATGTTGTTTATATTAATAGAATAGACCCTAGTTAGCCTATCTAATATCAACATCATGTTGCTTATATTAATAGAATAGACCCCTAGTTAGCCTATCTAATATCAACATCATGATGTTTATATTAATAGAATAGACCCTAGTTAGCCTATCTAATATCAACATGATGTTGTTTATATTAATAGAATAGACCCATAGTTAGCCTATCTAATATCAACATCATGTTGTTTATATTAATAGAATAGACCCTAGTTAGCCTATCTAATATCAACATGATGTTGTTTATATTAATAGAATAGACCCCTAGTTAGCCTATCTAATATCAACATCATGTTGCTTATATTAATAGAATAGACCCTTAGTTAGCCTATCTAATATCAACATCATGTTGCTTATATTAATAGAATAAATCCCTAGTTAGCCTATCTAATATCAACATCATAACTGACAAGTCCCCAGATACTAAAAGAAGGTCCAGCCTACATCCGTTCTTTCCTGCTTGGGAGCATTCATTTTAACAATTTTACATGTAACCCGATGACCTATGACCGTTAACCTCAAAATGCAAAAGACAAAAGACAAATGTCATTTTGCAAAGTTGCTTTGTTGAAGTGTATATTTGAAAATGTTGTGCACATCGGTGGATTTTTTCCCAACAACATATGTAATTTGACATTTGACTTTTACTTTAGAGAGAGAGAGAATGAATGAATGAAATGGGGTTTAACGTCCTACTGTTATGCACTTAACCTGAGCTAATTGAAGACGGGCATACGCCATACAGTGTGCTATGAGGGAAATTTTGCCTGGGCAGCGGCGCTACGGCCTACTTTTATATCGAATTCCAACTGCCGAGGGATCTTTTACGTGCACTCCAATGTGTACACAGGACTTCGGTTTTTCGTCCCATCCGAACGACTAGGCAGCTGTCCTTGTCAGGCCCTCCTTCTATATCACTGACAAGAGGAAATCACGTCGGAAAATCGAGATGAACTTTCTCGGCCAATGCAGGGATCGAACACTCTACCTCCAGGCTAGCGAACCTGCGCCTTATCCACTTAGCCACCGTGATCCCTAGGTCATTTCGGGATTAACATATGGTTTAGTTTTATTTCAATAATTCGTTTTAGCAGTTGGATGAAACCGGAGTGCCCGGAGGAAACCCACGATGTTTCGAAGGCGCTCCTATCTCCATGCCACATACGCTCACACCAGGGCTCGAAACCACAGCCGCAAGCCAGAGGTGGCCGGCCAGCTAGAGGTCGAAGCTCGTTACTCTACACCACTAGGCCACCCCCCCCCCTCTTTTACTCTAACGGTATTATGTATTCATCATTATAAGTATAACGACATATGTATTTTGCATCATAGGTATTTTCTATGATGTATAATAACACTCTCTACATAATTTAGTTTTGGCCATTAAATCCCGCCATAGTGTTGTGGGAAAACCAACGTCAAAGTTTACGCTTTAACTAGACTATCCCTCCAGTAAGAAACTATCTTTTTCACAATATAGTATGCTTACATTCGTATTGCTTGTAGCATATGACAGACTATATGACTCATGCAGACATCACACAATGTTTTTCCTCATCATTTTCTAATTTGAGTGAAGTCTGTTTTACTTCAGACCCGGGTCTGTACAGCGCAGTGGACGCTTACGGCTAGCCTCCGGATCCATTCACTCTTTTTTGAATTGTTTTATTTGTTTGTTTGTTGTTTCGGAGTGTGATGTCTTGTCGTTATATTTGTCCTTTATGTAAATCATGTGTCGCAGTCCCCCTGCACTAACTATTAAAGAGACCAATTGGTTACATCTAAGGAATATTCACACAATGGTGCAGATTTATGTGAAAATCGTACAGTCATTTATTCTTTTATGGCCATAAAAAATTGAAAATTGATTCCCATAAAATTGCCCATTTCCAGGACATTTATAAAAAATTATGGAGTTCCGTTTGCTCTGATGTATTACTTGTATATGTCCTTGAAAATATTTCTGTTTCAGCCTAAAGATATAAATTGCAGGAAAAACGATATTCGAAAATTGGTTTCCGTCTGGCGCTGCTTATTTACAACGGCAGCTACATTTTAACACCCACAGGTTAATTCTGGGTCAGTCGGATAATTATTACCCAGTGTTTACGTTAAAAGTTAGATCTAGGGCGGAAGATACTTTAAGTTAGATCAAGGGCGGAAGATACTTTAAATCTAGAGCGGAAGATACTTTAAGTTAGATCGAGGACGGAAGATACTTTAAGTTAGATCTAGGGCGGAAGATACTTTAAGTTAGATCTAGGACGGAAGATACTTTAAGTTAGATCTAGGGCGGAAGATACTTTAAGTTAGATCTAGGGCGGTAGATACTTTAAGTTAGATCTAGGACGGAAGATACTTTAAATCTAGAGCGGAAGATACTTTAAGTTAGATCAAGGACGGGAGATACTTTAAGTTAGATCGAGGACGGAAGATACTTTAGATCTAGGACGGAAGATACTTTAAGTTAGATCTAGGGCGGTAGATACTTTAAGTTAGATCTAGGGCGGAAGATACTTTAAATCTAGAGCGGAAGATACTTTAAGTTAGATCAAGGACGGGAGATACTTTAAGTTAGATCGAGGACGGAAGATACTTTAGATCTAGGACGGAAGATACTTTAAGTTAGATCTAGGACGGAAGATACTTTAAGTTAGATCTAGGGCGGAAGATACTTTAAGTTAGATCTAGGGCGGAAGATACTTTAAGTTAGATCAAGGACGGAAGATACTTTAAGTTAGATCTAGGACGGAAGATACTTTAAGTTAGATCAAGGACGCAAGATACTTTAAGTTAGATCAAGGGCGGAAGATACTTTAAGTTAGATCTAGGGCGGAAGATACTTTAAGTTAGATCTAGGACGGAAGATACTTTAAGTTAGATCTAGGGCGGAAGATACTTTAAATAAATTTATATTTGATGTGTATTTTCAGCTGATCAGTTCAAAATGTTGAAAACTAAAAAGTTTTCTCAAAAATGCCACATTCCCAGAATTTGCTCTCACCTCAGATAGAATTATAAAGTCTCAAAAAACAAAACTCTGAATTATTTTATTCGATACATTTATTCATATTTAAAAAAGGTGAAACATTTTACACGAATTTACCTATTTAGGAAAGTTTCCATGTTCCGTCTTTTCAAAATAGCTTTACTCCACTCCAAATTATCCAAACAGAAAAAAACATATCAATCCGAACAAAAACGATACTGTTTCACACAAGCAACAAAGTGTAAAACCCTATTAACTATTATTGTCGCGAAACAAACCGGCGAATTCTTCTTCAATAGACATTTCTAACCGAATGCACCAAAATTGTATTATATAGTCTAAAAAATTTTTTTTTCAGAAAGTGACAATGTCTTAATATGTGAGAATACTGGATTTTATGGGACGTCTAGTCATTTATCCTAAGGGACGAAATCAAAGGTATGAAAATTCCAGGTATGTCACAAAGTTTCAGCCATTTTAATTTAAAAATGAAGAAATGGCCAGCAAATTTCGAGTCGGACAGAAGTAGGTATCATCTAGAGAGTGCCGGACTGGTGGACGGACGATATTTTCGATCGTTTGCGTTTGGGCAAATAATATTAATTTAATTGGAAACAATTGATTGATTGTAAGTCTACTAAATTTTATTCATAATGAATATCTATCTCGAACCAGAAAAAATTTGGAGAAAGAAATTTCTCTGGGTAGCCATTTTCCCGAAAGGGTTGAATCACACGACTGTCACGTGACATGTATTTATTTTAAGTGTCTGGATGACCGAATCACCTAAAAAAATACACACGCGTAGAAAAATAGATCTTTACGAAAACTTAAATTTTTACATTTAGGATCCACTTTTGTTATATCAGTGAGTTGACTTTGACTCAAGAATCATTTCACAACAAACAAAACGACGATCCGACATCTTGTTTTCGAGAAATCGACCCAAAACAGATTGACCAACCAGAGGTCAGAATGGGCGGGGCTTACCTGTAAAAACATTTGAAGTTAATGGACGGTCTTTGGCCCGAGAGGCCTCCGGCCCCGCGGCTGACTCTGGGAACGAGATTGAATGAATATATCACTGATTACAAAATTTTATGAAAATGGCCACCGCTTGTCAATAATGTCCATATTCAATTCACGTTCCAAATTTTCATGTCAATAATATTCCTGATTAAATTACTCTTTTTTGTTTATTCGACAGATACTAAAATAGAAACATTCTTGTTAAGAACATTTCGGGGTGTCTAAATATCAAAATGTCAAAAGAGGCATCGCAAATTGCGTGTATAATTGGGTCTGGTGTTTATTATGCAGGCCGTGGGGAAAACTCGTGAAAGTTTCGCGCTAACTTTCACCATTTTCACTTCATCTGTGTAGCATACAATAACTCATGAATATGATAGCATGGTACATATTACGATATTACGGTAACAGAATTCAAAGTGTTGATTGTCTGAGGCATGATCACGATCTACAAAATGCCACCAGGAATTAGTAAAGATATTTAAGGGTGTGATCCAAGACCCGTAAAACGAATGCCGTTCTTTTATTCTGAATGATTCGAGTCCGTGCTTCATAAATATCTTCCAGCAAATTAAGCCGTGATTCTTGTACACTTAAACACGGTTCCAGCATCTGTAGAACAAATACAAACCTTAGCATGTCTTCAAGTCACAGAAATATGGAAAAATGGTTTATGGTCGTGAGTAAAAATTATTTGAATGAACATACAATGAATTACGCTTCACGATTTTCAAATCAATTGGCGGCAAACACAACCCTATTAAATTCATGGATATTTAGACAGAACGTGACTATTTTCAAGTTTCTTTCAACTGTAATAATTGAATATTTTCCAGTCTCCCTACTTCGCTTGTTTCTTCCGTGGGGTTTAAAATCTAAATTTGTAGTTTTTACCGGAGAATTTAGATGTTTCGTTAAGTTTACCTCGTAGGCCTAATCATTGAATGACTGTCGAGCACATGGACTGCACATGGACTTTCATACCATGTGCCACGAGGGACATTTTGCCCAGACAGCGACACTACCGTTCGGACAGCATAGGAGAATGTTAGCTCTCATTTCTTTCTTTTTTTGATAAACCATATTTATTTAGGAGGCGTGTGGTTTTAAGTAAAACTAAACAATCTGCAATCTTGTTAAGACATAGAAATAATAATGTTTTGACTTTCTTAGAAAATATGAAATTCTCGCTGTAAAGGGACTGTCCCGAATAGAACAGAGCCTCAAAAATAAAAGTCCGAGTACGCATGAAACTGAAACGCCAAAATATTGAAGAAGGGTGTATATACCCTGACTCAAAATTTCAGCTAAAAATATGGAGTCGTTTGGACGTGAGTGTTAAAACAGCTTATTTGGACACGTAACCCTTTGAAGATTTCGGGTCAATTCTTTCGTTGGGTTTAATCGATTTCCGTTCCTTTAGAGGTTTACACGGTGAATGGTCCATGGTAACAAAAAGTAAATGTCACCGACACATTATTTTTATAAATTAAAAGTCTGGTTTTATCAAATCACCACATAATACAGTTTGGGATAACGGACTCCATTTCAAGATGAAAACTGGTGGGTTTAAGTTGTATGAAAACGTATCACATATATTGAGTTAGTTGCTCGGCCCTAAGGAAGGGGATCTTAATGGATTTTAACACAAAATTAAGCAGTTGTATTCTCAAAAACATTATCAGGATTGACCCTTTAAGTTAAACTAAACTAGCTGCAGACAGGTTAAGCGTGTCTTATATTGATGTAGACTAGGTCAGTAGGGTTTAAGCAACAGGTGATGAAGTAGAATATAAAGTCGTATTGATCGAGTCTATTAATGGACCATAAAATAAATCGAGATTTTCAAATAGATTATGTTTCATTCTTCATCACATAAACTATCAAAATTTGTCTGGGTAATTTATCTACTCATTTTCATGTCTGGGTAATATATCTACTCATTGTCTTGAGTTTTAATTCGATTCCTAGATCTGTCATGTTCGGCTCCAAAATACGTTAATAGACGTTTCCATGTCACGTGACATGACAGAATAACAAGATACATGGTCTGGTGCTAGTCCAGTCAATTTAAATAGTAAAGAGCGAACCTGCTTTCCGGAAAATGAAAATTAAAAAAAGGGTGTTTAAGGCATTACTGGGCTAATGAAGACTGGCATACGCCATACAGTGCGCTATGGCATGGGGGATTTGTTGCCCGGGCAGTGGCGCTACTGCACACTCTTAAATAGAATTCCATCTGCCAAGGGATCGTTTACGTGCACGCCAATGTGTACGCGGGACCTCGGTTTTCCATCCCATCTGTAAGACTAGACAGCTGTCCTTATAAGGGGTCCGTCCTGCACTACTGACAATGAGAAACCGCGCCCGAAATTCAAGATTGACTTACTCGTCCAACTCCGTAATCGACCCCCCCCCCCCCAGCTAGCGAGCCAGTATTTTACCCAATTAACCACCGTGGCACCTGCTTTCCTGGAGCATCCCCCCCCCCTCAACTAGCGAGCCAGTGGTTTACCTACTTAACCACCGTGGCTCCTGCTGTCCTGGAACACCCAGAGTAAATCTTTGTGTTGGCCAAGAAACCTTCTCGCGATTTCCCGATACAGTTTCTCCGTATGGAGGGCCTAACATGGAGCCACGTCTAGTCGTTCGGAAGGTACGACAAACCACGGTGCACGTAAACGAACAGTTATACACTTATAAAAATACAACCTTGTGGTGAGGAATTTTTATTTATTCTTCAAAATAATTTGATGGGGTGGGGGGCGTTATATCATAAGGTGATTAAGGTCTGACATTGTGAGTCAACTGACATGGTTGCGATTCCCAAATTGTACGCGGGTTTTCTCGGAATCCTCCAGTTTCCCCTACGCTCAAGCAAATTGTTGAACTAAATTGAACCTTATGTTAGTCCCGAAATGTCCAATTTTGTAACGAGTGGACGTTAAATCCCATCTCTCTTGTTGTTTGTATCATATTCGTTATGTCTTTAAATTGTGCAATATTTTCGAAATAAATACTGTGTAAACCAAAACAACAATTGGAATTAAATTACTACCCGACTAAACTGTACCTCATTAGCCCCGGTTTGTGAAGAACAGTATGTGGGTAAAGCAGTATTTTATTAGAGAGGGAGAGAGAGAAATAAGGGTTAAACGTCCACACGACAGAAACTAGATTATTTTGGGACTAACGTATGGTTTTCAAATTCTATTTCAATAATTCGCTTGCTCGTAGGGGTCTCTAGAAGTGGGAGGAAACCGGAGTGCTCGGAGGAAACCCACGAGGTTGAGTAGGCCTCTAAATCCATGTCACAAACGCTCACACTAGGGCTCGAAACCACAGCCGCAAGCCAGAGGTTACCGGCCAGCTAGAGGTCAAAGCTCGGCACTTATTTTATTAGAGTCAAGGAATTGGTTTAAGATTGATGTACACCGAGATCTCAATATAAAAATTGATTAATATTGGTTAATATGATATTTATATGGATGGAATCAGTCAGCTTAGTCTGGCAGTTTATAGATGATTTTATTATATAACAGAAGCCTGGGGCCTGTTTCACGAAATTTTAACTAAGATAAAATCCGATTTTAGTAATTCGATTGGATAGTATTAGATTGATTTTAGCGCTTAGCCAATCAGATTTGAGTATGTACTAAAATTTGGATTTTATCTTAAGTTAAAATTTCGTGAAACAGGCCCCAGGTGAATAAACTAGGGTAATGACATACCTTTACGTCTTTACTGTAAAATCCGTCGGCTTTTAGGGTAGCTTTATTTTGTAGGTTTTGATGTTTGATGACAAAGCACCACTGTTATTTTCAACTTATTTATAATGTTATCGACATATCAACTGTGATTTGACAGTGTATGAATATGAATATTGACAGGGTCATGACAATATTTCAGATTTTTTTCCAACGCTCCATAAAGATATTGCCAGATGGCGGTCATTTTTGGCGAGAAAACGGTACGATGTGCTGATTTTGAATAAGTGATAGTGTTTGATGTCAATATGTTTCTTGGGGCGCGGATATATTTAAACACGTGGTGCTGTCTCATTAAAGGAGAGGGGGGGTACGAATGGTACTTAACGTGTATCATAAGGTCTGTCATTGAATCAACTGGCATGGTTTCAAGTCTCCGGTTGTATATCATGATAAGGAGTTGGTTTTCGATTTGACGTTAAACCCAATTTTTTTCTCTTTTTGTAATTCTTGTACTGAACGCCTGTTAATGGGATCACTTGAATACTTGTATGTAGTGGGTCGGACGCCCTTCTCCTGTCTACACAGGGTAATATCTCTTCCAGTATGGCACATGCCCATTTTTATTAGCCCCGACGCCCCTCTCCTGTCTACACGGGGTAATCTCTCTTCCAGTATGGTACGGCACATGCCCATGTTTATTAGCCCAGTAAGTACAGAAGAGAAGAGAAGAACCCCCATTTAATCCCCACGTCTCTATTAATATTGTATAAAAACCATGTAATCCCCTAGTCTCTATTAATATTGTATTATAACCAATTAATCTCAGAATGCTATATTTTAAAGAAGATAATATGATACTTGTTAACCAGTACCATGACTTTCACTGAACATGTTTTCTGCAATAACCCCACATTTATATCTGTTAAACTAGTTCAAATGTAACAACATAAATATTTGTATATTTAAAACGAGTGTTCAGTGATCGTCAAACCACGCTGTTCACTTGTAAACTCTTGTATCCTCTTTATCTTCTGTATTATTATGTATATCAACAAACCTGAATTCTACAATAGGGCAACTAAGTAAGATATATTGGGTGAGAGATGGGCACTATGTAAGATATATTGGGTGGGAGATGGGAACTTTGTTAGATATATTGGGTGGGAACTATGTAAGATATATTGGGTGAGAGTAGGGAACTATGTTAGATATATTGGGTGGGAGGTGGGAACTATGTAAGATATTGGGTGACAGGTGGGAACTATGTAAGAATCTAGAATTATATTGAAACACTAATCTGGTAAAAGATTAAGAAAGGCTTCGTTTCTAAAATAACGAAATAGGATAATTATAAGATAGTCAGAATATTTTTGTTAGATTGACCCTAATGGTCTTCCGTATATAAGAGTAATAGGATTACACAAGAAAATGAAATATTGTTATCAGGGTAATCCGTTGATGTCATAAAAAACCGAGAAGGTATTCTGGAATACCCTGTACGTTTATTACTACTAATGAAAAAAAAGTTTTAAATAACTCGATTGACGCTGATTCCATCTCCAGGGTACAGGGATTATATTGGATTAGTCTGTTTCCTAATCCTAATATCCAATCAAATATTGTTTAGAAAAAAAAACAAGATTCCCCCCCCCCCCCAAAATAAAAAACATGTCTGAGTGTGGAATTATCACGTGTCAGGACTGTGGTATACTTCAGTTACGTGATAAATTTGGTGTAAAATCAATCACAAGTTGTAAATCAATCACAAGTTGTAAATCAATCACAAGTTGTGTTTAACTTGATAAAGAGAAAATAGTTTCAATATTCGAGATAACAAATCAATTTCTGTTTAACCCGAGGCCTGAGAATATCGAAGATCTTCAATCATTTTTACGTAATCAAGGCAAATCAAACACAAATATCAACATTTAATTCGATATAGAAAATTTACATGGTTGTTTTGCTCTCTCTCAGATATCTGGACTATATTAAAGGAACCCTACGCCAGATTTTTCGTGAGTAAGTGCAGGAGGACCGCACCACACACAAGACAAGCTCACGGACACGACACAAATATACAACGGTTGTTTGCTCTCTCGATATCTGGACTAAGAGAGAGACACAGAAATAGGGTTTAACGCACAATCGACACAAACTAGGTCATATCGGGACTTACATATGATTCTAATTTTTATTTCAATAATTCGCTTGCGCGTAGGGGTCTTTAGCAGCGAGAGGAAACCGAAGGACCCGGGGGAAACCCATGAGGTTGGTATAATATATTAAAGAGATCCTGCACCAGATGGTTATTAGTTATTAGTAAGGGCAGGAGGACTGCACCACACACAAGACAAACCGATGGACACGACACAATATTCACAAACAATAAACCACATATCAGATCAAATGAATGGATCCGTGTGTGTGTGGCGGAGTGTAATTCAGTAATCACAAAAGGAAGTTTTGTAACAGGGAACCATCTCAAAATCTGTAGGCTTTGGATGTTAATCTGTACCTTTAAAGGCTCAATACCACTTTTGTTGTAACTGATATCTTTTACATGGCTTACTGTCCCTTTAAGATAATAAAAAGATAAAAACGAGTGATAAAAATTAATTACGCCATGTTTCTCTTTGAGTACTAATATCTTTGACGTTTATTGAATAAATACTTGATAAAACTGGCTGTTCAGTCGTTTTAATAACAGTTATAATTTCTCCTCTTTTCTAATTAATTTCAGTGTTATATGTGGTCGAATCCCCGCCCACGTTCTCCTCTCTCTCTCTCTCTTTCTCTCTCTCTCTTTCTCTCTCTCTCGTCCTGTATGCTTGATAGTAGTTGGACATGTGTAATACTTTGGTCTTGAGAACATTTTGGATCTTTACTTTGTCTAATTTTACGTACCTAATTAACATCGATATATTTATACATAAAAAAAACAGTGGTGATTTGGCTAAATCATAAATTATTGTGAAAATATTCATCACATTCTGGCTGTTTATTGACCTATTGTCTATTGACCTGTCTATTGACCAAATAAGGTAATATATATCTCTGTTAGTGGTGGGAAATAAACAAGTTTATTAAGTATTTTCAGTTGAAAAAGTACCAAGGACCCGCCGACATGAGACAAGTATAAATGGTAAATTACCAAGGACCCGCCGACATGAGACAAGTATAAATGGTAGAGTAACAAGGACCCGCCGACATGAGACATGTATAAATGGTAGAGTAACAAGGACCCGCCGACATGAGACAAGTATAAATGGTACCAAGGACCTGCCGAAATGAGACATGTATAAATGATAAAGTAACAAGGACCCGCCGACATGAGACAAGTATAAATGGTAAATTACCAAGGACCTGCCGACATGAGACATGTATAAATGGTACCAAGGACCTGCCGAAATGAGACAAGTATAAATGGTAGAGTAACAAGGACCCGCCGACATGAGACAAGTATAAATGGTAGAGTAACAAGGACCCGCCGACATGAGACATGTATAAATGATAGAGTGACAAGGACCCGCCGACATGAGACAAGTATAAATGGTACCAAGGACCTGCCGAAATGAGACAAGTATAAATGGTAGAGTACCAAGGACCTGCCGACATGAGACATGTATAAATGGTAAAGTAACAAGGACCCGCCGACATGAGACAAGTATAAATGGTAGAGTACCAAGGACCCACCGACATAAGACAAGTATAAATGGTACCAAGGACCTGCCGAAATGAGACATGTATAAATGGTAGAGTGACAAGGACCCGCCGACATGAGACAAGTATAAATGGTAGAGTAACAAGGACCCGCCGACATGAGACATGTATAAATGGTAGAGTAACAAGGACCCGCCGACATGAGACAAGTATAAATGGTACCAAGGACCTGCCGAAATGAGACATGTATAAATGATAAAGTAACAAGGACCCGCCGACATGAGACAAGTATAAATGGTAGAGTAACAAGGACCCGTCGACATGAGACATGTATAAATGGTAGAGTAACAAGGACCTACCGACATGAGACATGTATAAATGGTAGAGTAACAAGGACCCACCGACATGAGATGGGTATAAATGGTAGAGTAACAAGGACCCGCCGACATGAGACATGTATAAATGGTAGAGTAACAAGGACCCGCCGACATGAGATGGGTATAAATGGTAAAGTAACAAGGACCTACCGACATGAGACATGTATAAATGGTAGAGTAACAAGGACCCGCCGACATGAGACAAGTATAAATGGTAAAGTAACAAGGACCCGCCGACATGAGACAAGTATAAATGGTAAAGTACCAAGGACCCGCCGACATGAGACATGTATAAATGGTAGAGTGAGTTTAACCAGACTCCCACCAGACTATTCCAAGAAGCTATAATATATTTGAGAACGAGGAACCGGCAAAGTTATTCCAGTTTACCAATAAAGCTGTGAAACTATTATGTATTGTAGTAGTATTATTTACGATCACAAGAAACACAAAAACTAAAGAAGTCCATAGTAGGCCTACTACACATAGTGTGGGTAATGTTTTGACGTCGTTAGCTAGTACCGCGGACACCAAGAACTTGGCTAACAAGGAATGAATGAATGAAATGGGGGTTTAACGTTCTACGCTTAAGCACCTAACCTGGGCTAATTGAAGACGGGCATACGCCATACAGTGTGCTATGAGGGAAATTTTGCCCGGGCAGCAACATAATTACAACTGCCAAGGGTTCTTTTACGTGCACGCCAATGTGTACACGGGACCTCGGTTTTTCGTCCCATCCGAACGACTAGGCAGCTGTCCTTGTCAGGCCCTCCTTCTGCATCACTGACAAGGGGAAATCACGCCGGAAAATCGAGATGAACTTTTTCGGCCAATGCAGGGATCGAACACCCGACCTTCAGGCTAGCGAACCAGAGCCTTATCCACTTAGCCACCGTGATCCCCCGGACACCAAGAACTGGGTTAACAAGGAAGTCTAGTATAAAGTTGGGCAATGACATCATAGTCTGGTTATTCCATGTATTAGAATCGTGATGCCCATATAAGTCCAGGGTACACTGTGTTGAAATCCAGGGTGGCATCTGTACAACTGACCAATCCGGTAAAGGAAGAACCTGGTGTCGGTTGCGCAAAACTAAATTATTTTAACGATCCGTTAAACTCTAACGGCCATATCTTGGTAACGGACATATCTTGGTAAATTTACTACAGAAAACACTATAGAATACTTTATTTTTTCCTTTAGAAATATTAGAATAAATCCGTAGGAAAAATTTGCAACACAGATTGTCAATTTCCCGGGGTTCAATACTGACTCATGCATGTAACAACTTTTTATAAGACAGAGCGAGTTTAATTTCTTTTCTGATATCCATTTAGAGGCTGGGAAGTAGATATCACTGGGAAGCTGGAAACGCCACAGCCTTCTCGACGGAGAAGCTGGGAAACAAACATCGTTCGGATAGACCACCCCGTTAAGTCGTAGGAGAGCCATAATATGATGTATGGGGGTACGTCAGTAAACTTGTCCTACGTAATGGTGGGGTAAAGAGAATAATGTTAATCGTAATCCAGTAAACCCAAGATGGAGAAAGAGAAATTATATGTAGCTTACTCTTCCGGACACCTGTTACCACTGTCTGTCGTGTATTTTGTACACGGTGAACAATCCATATGCTGATTATACTATATTCCCAGATTACACTATTTTGCCTATACCGTTGTTTTTTAGGACTAATGGTTTGGATAGTTCGTACTCGGTTTTCTTTTATCACAGCGTGGAATCCTAGAATAAATCCCTAGTTAGCCTATCTAATATCAACATGATGTTGCTTATATTAATAGAATAGACCCATAGTTAACCTATCTAATATCAACATCATGTTGCTTATATTAATAGAATAGACCCATAGTTAACCTATCTATCTAATATCAACACCATGATGCTTATATTAATAGAATAGACCCCTAGTTAGCCTATCTAATATCAACATCATGTTGCTTATATTAATAGAATAGACCCCTAGTTAGCCTATCTAATATCAACATCATGTTGCTTATATTAATAGAATAGACTCCTAGTTAGCCTATTTAATATCAACATTATGTTGTTTATATTAATAGAATAGACCCATAGTTAGCCTATCTAATATCAACATCATGTTGTTTATATTAATAGAATAAATCCCTAGTTAGCCTTTCTAATATCAACATCATGTTGCTTATATTAATAGAATAAATCCCTTGTTAGCCTATCTAATATCAACATCATGTTGTTTATATTAATAGAATAAATCCCTTGTTAGCCTATCTAATATCAACATCATGATGTTTATATTAATAGAATAAATCACTAGTTAGCCTATCTAATATCAACATCATGATGTTTATATTAATAGAATAGACCCCTAGTTAACCTATCTAATATCAACATCATGTTGCTTATATTAATAGAATAGACCCCTAGTTAGCCTATCTAATATCAACACCATGTTGCTTATATTAATAGAATAAACCCCTAGTTAGCCTATTTAATATCAACATTATGTTGTTTATATTAATAGAATAGACCCATAGTTAGCCTATCTAATATCAACATCATGTTGTTTATATTAATAGAATAAATCCCTAGTTAGCCTATCTAATATCAACATCATGATGCTTATATTAATAGAATAGACCCCTAGTTAGCCTATCTAATATCAACATCATGTTGTTTATATTAATAGAATAGACCCCTAGTTAGCCTATCTAATATCAACATCATAACTGCCAAGTCCCCAGATACTAAAAGAAGGTCCAGCCTACATCCGTTCTTTCCTGCTTGGGAGCATTCATTTTAACAATTTTACATGTAACCCGATGACCTTTGATCGTTTACCTCAAGATTCAAAAGACAAAGGACAAATGTCATTTTGCAAAGGTGCTTTGTTGAAGTGTATATTTGAAAATGTTGTGCACATCGGTGGATTTTTTCCCAACAACATATGTAATTTGACATTTGACTTTTACTTTAAAGAGAGAGAGAATGAATGAATGAAATGGGGTTTAACGTCCTACTGTTATGCACTTAACCTGAGCTAATTGAAGACGGGCATACACCATACAGTGTGCTATGAGGGAAATTTTGCCCGGGCAGCGGCGCTACGGCCTACTCTTAAATCGAATTCCAACTGCCAAGGGATCTTTTACGTGCACTCCAATGTGTACACGGGACCTCGGTTTTTCGTCCCATCCGAACGACTAGGCAGCTGTCCTTGTCAGGCCCTCCTTCTATATCACTGACAAGGGGAAATCACGTCGGAAAATCGAGATTAACTTTCTCGGCCAATGCAGGGATCGAACACTCTACCTCCAGGCTAGCGAACCAGCGCCTTATGCACTTAGCCACCGTGATCCCTAGGTCATTTCGGGATTAACATATGGTTTAGTTTTATTTCAATAATTCGTTTTAGCAGTTGGATGAAACCGGAGTGCCCGGAGGAAACCCACTAGGTTTCGAAGGCGCTCCTATCTCCATGCCACATACGCTCACACCAGGGCTCGAAACCACAGCCACAAGCCAGAGGTGGCAGGCCAGCTAGAGGTCGAAGCGCGTCACTCTACACCACTAGGCCATCCCCCCTTTTACTTTAACGGTATTATGTATTCATCATTATAAGTATAACGACATATGCATTTTGCATCTTAGGTATTTTTCTATGATGTATAAAAACACTCTCTACATAATTTAGTTTTGGCCATTAAATCCCGCCATAGTGTTGTGGGCAAACAAACGTGAAAGTTAACGCTTTAACTAGACTATGCCTCCAGTAAGAAAATATCTTTTTCACAATATAGTATGCTTACATTAGTATTGCTTGTAGCATATGACAGACTATATGACTCATGCAGACATCACACAATGTTTTTCCTGATCATTTCCTAAGTCTGTGTTACTTCAGACCCGGGACTGTACAGCGCAGTGGACGCTTACGGCTAGCCCCCGGATCCATTCACTCTTTTTTTAATTGTTTTTTTGTTTGTTTTGTTTGTTGTTTCGGAGTATGATGTCTTGTCGTTATATTTGTCCTTTATGTAAATCATGTGTCGCAGTCCCCCTGCACTAACTATTATAGAGACCAATTGGTTACATCTAAGGAATATTCACACAATGGTGCAGATTTATGTGAAAATCGTACAGTCATTTATTCTTTTATGGCCATAAAAAATTGAAAATTGATTCCCATAAAATTGCCCATTTCCAGGACATTTAAGATAAATTATGGATTTCCGTTTGCTCTGATGTATTACTTTTATATGCATTTGAAAATATTTCTGTTTCAGTCTAAAGATATAAATTGAAGGAAAACAAAATTTGGTTTCCGTCTGGCGCTGCTTATTTAGAACGGCAGCTACATTTTATCACCCACGGGTTAATTCTGGGTCAGTCAAATAATTATTACCCAGTATTTACGTTAATACAGGCCCGTATTTAGCGGGGGGGGGGGCAAGGGGGGCAGCTGCCCCCCCCCCCCCCCCCCCTGAGAAAAATCTTTTCCATTGAACACAATACGAGGCCATCGATTTACATGCCCATATCAGTATGGGCGCCCCATAAAGCCGAGTGACAGGGCGCCCAACCAATGTCCCTTGGTTTTATGGGAGCGTCATCAATCATGTCGTAATATATGAGGCGCCCCTCAAATGCTGGGGCGCCTCACAATGAGTCACGCGATGAACATCACAACTTGATGGGGCGTAAAAACGGTGTGATCTGTGTGTACCTTATCCCAGAGGACCTTCCATAATGACATGATTGGTGGGGCGCCTTATTATGACAATATATGATTGTTTGGCCGCACATAATGCATAATGCCTTTATCCATTGCGAGAAATATGTAATGGGCGCCCTTTCTATTGGACGCAATACGAAGTCAGCGACTAACGAGTTCATATTCAGTATGGGCGCCCTTTAAAGCCGAGTGACCTTGCTTAGGCGCCTACTACTTAATTGATGGGACCCCTAAAAAATGTCACTTCTATTCATGTCGTTATATATGAGGCGCCCCACCACCCAAATGATGAGGCGCCTCGTAATGAATCACACGATTAACACCTAACTTGAGGGGGCGTCTAAAACTGCGAGCTGTGGTGTTACTTATCCCGGAGGGGCGCCAATAATGTCGGTTGCACATAATAAATAATGTCAAGCGAGAATGGTTGGGCGCTCACGACTTGGTCAATGGGGCGCCCAATACAGCATGATTGGGCGCCCCTTGAAGGGCTTGTTTTATATGCGCCCGTTATACAGCGCACCTCATGGGGAAACAATTAATTTTATCTTGTGTTTATAGACTTGAAGTCGCTTCGTATTGCTCAGCTAGTATCATAGGTCAGCAGGGGCTGTTTATGGTCTGCCACTCGAATTATTAGCGAATCTCACCAGTTATTAAAATATTTCACTGGCATCATTCGTATATTAGTGAATTCATTACAAAAATTATTCTAGATATTGAACTCGTTCAAGGTACACACCGTACTTGTTGCCGTTTATAGCACATTAGACAATAGATCTGGCAGGGTTGAGCTCGATCTTTTTCAAAGGTGTCAGATACTGCCGCAAACCTGGGCGCATGGTTTCAAGTATAGATTCAGCGCGCCCCCTTTTCCGGATTTGAAGCGTCCCTTTCGTATTAGTATTTCAGATATTATAAAACGTACTTTAGATTAGAACCCAAGGAGTCCTTACTTATTGTATACCCGTTCTCGGCGGTATTTTAGGGAATTTTTAGAATTCGCGTTTATTTTTCTGCCCAGAATCTGTCGTTAAGTGTAAAGTAGCAGGAATTAAACTTTTTATTACTGTCAAGTATATAACGGTTCCCGATACATACAGCATCGATATAACGTGCGATACCAAACAGTGTGAAGACATGCCCCCGAAAAAGAAGTCGGGCAGTGTGGCGTCAGATATCTACAATGACGGAAACGCGACTAAACGACCACACACCGACGCCTGAAGAAATCCACTATAAGAAAGCCAACTGGAGATTGTAGGAAATGTTCAGGTTAAATTCCCGATGGTGATGAGATTGATTTAAGCCCGCGCCAGGAGTGATAATCTTCAAAATTCAAACAAGTCGCACTCTAACCCTATTCAAAACTTTTCGTTTTTCTCATTAATTAATATAGGTACGCTGAAGTCGTATTCAGTCCTTCAAATTTTTATAATGTTCATAATACGCCAATATATCGCAAATAAAAATTTCTGGCATTTTCATAGTTCCTCAGGTGCAAACCATATTTTCTAAACTTTTCGGGCGCCTGGTGTGGGGGGGGGCTAGACCCTTCTCCGTGGATCGTCAACTGTGGGTACACCGGCGCCCCCAGAAGCCCCATCGGCGCCCCCAGCAGCCCTTGCCCCCTTAACACTTTTGGGCTAGATACGGGCCTGTAATAGTTAGATCAATTAAATATGTATACAATAATAGTCGAGAGGGACGTGTTATATTTACCAATCAAGACAATGTGACGTTTTTTGTAAGTTTAGCGGTCAAGTAACCCTTGAATTAAAGCTTAGATGACAAATGGCGAATGCCTCGATATAGCGTCGAGAGAGACAGTCAAGAGATATAGCGTCATAACTGCTTCATATTGAATACCATTAATCCATACGTGGTTGAAAGTGGGTATTATAGAAAAGGATGCGAAATAGAGCTGGATTATTTTTTTTAATTGGTCGGAGTTGAAAAGGTTTCTGGCTTAATTTTGTTTAAAATGTACCCGATATGATCTTTTCAGGTTAGGTTATGATTAAGAAAAACACCAAATAGTTTTATGTCCATTACGTAATTAAACATTCAAAACAGCAGGGAGAATATTCTTTTTTTATTGTGTCGTAATTTACATAGTTTTTGTTTTCGATAAATTTAATCTCATATGGTTTTTTTATCACACCAAGATAATACTATTTTGGCATCAAGTTGAAGTTTGTTTTCTAATCCTGTGAAAGTGTGTCATTCGCAAAGAGGTCCGTATTCGAGGATAGTTATAAAGGTAATTCACTAATGTTTAGAGTGAACCGTGATAATAGGTTTATTATCAGATAATATGCCATTAACCGACGACCACTGACTTCTGTTTTTTAAATCAAAGAAAATGTTCAGTTCGATGAACGGGAGAGAGAGAGAGAGGGGGAGGGAGAGTGAGAGAGAGAGAGAGAGTGAGAGTGAGAGAGAGATGGGGTTTAGCGCACACTCGACACAAAGTAGGGTCATTTCGGGACTAACATATGGTTCAATTTTATTTCCATAATTCAGTTAGAAGAAAAACACTCCCTGCTTGGCATTTAGAGGGGTGTTATTGTCCAATAGACATGTCCCGAGACGAATTACACCCCTCTAAATGCCAAACAGGGACTGTTTATCGACATTGTAACATGCTATTTACGATTTTAAAAGAAAATACTAAATCAGAGGGGTGTTATTGTCCAAAACACGAGGTTCACCCGTAAGCATGTTGCAATAGCGCGTAGCGGTCTTTAGTAGTGGGAGGAAACCGGAGGACCCGGAGAAAACCCACGAGGTTTGACAAGAACAAGATGAACAGAAACCTGACTAATTACTATATTAAAGTTTATATTTATCTAATTAACCGTCAAGATGTTTTGATATCGCTCTAGACGAATTGATGACATCATCTTGTTTAAATAAAGAAGGGTACATGTGACGTCATGATTTATTGATTACAATATGTGTGGGTTTAGCCTTAAAGTTAAACAGCGCTAATTATAATCGGATTAAAACACATATTTTATTTCGTTTCGTTTTTCATAGTTCAAAATTTCCTTTTACTTGTCTTCACAACACTATAACGCGTTCTGGTTGAAGTGAGGGATTAGCTAATCCAACGGTCTGTTACGGCGACTTCTTGCCGTGCGATGCACGGAACTGTGATTTATCACCGTCTGGCCTCATAGGGTCAAAAACCACTGGTACGTCTTCAGACGCGACCTCCCACTAGAACCTGTTATATCTAAACATAGTGCAGACCATTGAAAGTATAAAAACGGAACGAAAAAAAGATGTGCCTTTTAATCAGATGGGTTTAATTGTTATAGTCGGATAAGTCAGAATAATTGTGTCGGGCATTGGTTCGCCTAGGTTTTATTGCCTGATTTTCTATCCAACGCTCTCTCTCCTTAAATAATATTCTTTGATAAGCCGACGTTAATGTCTCACTATTATTGAATGGGCGTAATCCTATACGGCATTTAGTAACTAAACATATGAAATAAAACACAAATTTATATGGAAAACAATCACTAAGTTTATTTCACATTACGTTTCAACAAGTTATTCCTGTCGTTCGCAATTAAATATTTAAATAAACCTAATGATTGTTTTCCATATAAGTTTGTACATTCAGTGAGTTTATTTCACAATACGTTTCAACAAGTTCCTTAAATAAATAATTACTTGTTGAAACGTAGTGTAAAATAAACCTAGTGATTGTTTCCTATATATATTTGTGTTTTATAACATTGAATGAGCGGTGATATAATAAACATGAGCCCAAAGAGAAGAGAAGTATTTAGGCACATTTGTCGCACATTTGATGGGAAACAAACGTCTTATATGACCAGGCATCGTTGTCGCACATTTGATGGGAAACAAACGTCTTATATGACCAGGTGTCATTGACGAATAGTTTATCAATATTTAACTTCCCCGTCTTTAAAACTAGTGGAAATATTTTTGATAATCTTCTTTCTCAATAGGCCTTGTTCTTGTCGGCCATTTTTCTCAATAAGCCTTGTTCCTGACGTCCATTCTTCATATTAAACAAAGAAATAATTTAATGTTCAACCTATGACTAGGCTTAGTGTAAATCCTACTAAAGACTTCTATGTTGACCAGAATCTTTGAGAAAGAAAAACGACGGCCTAGTTTTATATTGTTTGGAATCTTCAGGTTAATCCTCGTGTTAGTTTCCCTACAGATCGTCTGCTAATCGACTGTCAACATCTTCCACGTATTATCCCATTCTTTTTAACAATGGCGGTAAACTCAGTTGACCTCTTTCATAAAGGTCACTTCCGGTAAAACAAACAAACAAACGTCGTGTTAATATTATTACACAAACGTTAAAGGGAGAAATACACTCTTGCTGGCTTGAGAGGTCCAGAAAAAATTGCCTTAGATGTTTAAGTGTCCTACCTGTGCATGTTGTGTAAATTATCCATTACATCATATATTACCTGTCCAGAGGGTTCGATATATTTTTGTTCGATCCCTGCATTGGCCGAGAAAGTTCATCTCGATTTTCCGACGTGATTTCCCCTTGTCAGTGATGCAGAAGGAGGGCCTGACAAGGACAGCTGCCTAGTCGTTCGGATGGGACGAAAAACCGAGGTCCCTTGTACATATTGGAGTGCACGTAAAAGACCCCTTGGCAGTTGGAATTCGATATAAGAGTAGGCCGTAGCGCCGCTGCCCGGGCAAAATTTCCCTCATAGCACACTGTATGGCGTATTCCCGTCTTCAATTAGCTCAGGTTAAGTGCATAACAGTAGGACGTTAAACCCCATTTCATTCATTCATTCGATATATTTTTAAATCTAAGCTACATTTGAAAAGGTTTACGTAAAGCTTTTCAAACCATGTAGTTGAATTTTTCCAATTTTTTAAATTCGGTGTGTTAAGATGAAATTTGTATCATCAATTAATTGGAATATTGTAAAATAGTACGATTTGTTGACCAGGATAATGATTAGGACAAATTATTCAGTTACAACAAGAGTGTTATAGGGCCTTTAACTCTTCAGGTGTATAATACGCTGTATCGTAGAAACCGTTATCATGACGGCTAAAGACCCCTACAATTGCAATTAATTGTAAACCATATGTTAGTTCCGAAATGACCTAGTTTGTGTCGAGTGGACGTTAAACCCAAGCTCTCTCTCTCTCGAAACATATGTTAGTCTAAAAAAACTCCCCAGATAGATAGATATGGGGTTTAACGTCCACTCGACACAAACTAGGTCATTTCGGGACTAACACATGGTTCAATTTTATCTCAATAATTCCGTTTGCGCGTAGGGATCTTTAGCAATCGGAGCAAACCGGAGGACCCGTAGAAAACCCACGAGGCTGAACAGGCGACCCCACGTCTTGTCACGTACAACCGGGGATTCGAAACGACGCCAGTTGACTTCAGATATTAGAAAATACCGGTCCAATGGAAGGATTCGTCAAAAAACAAAACGCAATAAATCATCAGCAACGTGAGAAAATGTTCATGGAATTCAATATTTAACAATGTTTCTTATAAGTGAAAATATTAGACGGTATTCTACCCCAAATACTGTAGAGCTCCATTTAACATGTATTTAATGTGGACGGTATTCTACATCAAATATTGTAGAGTTCCATTTAACATGTATTTAATGTGGACGGTATTCTACATCAAATACTGTAGAGCTCCATTTAACATGTATTTAATGTGGACGGTATTCTACATCAAATATTGTAGAGTTCCATTTAACATGTATTTAATGTGGACGGTATTCTACACCAAATACTGTAGAGCTCCATTTAACATGTATTTAATGTAGCCGGTATTCTATCATAAATATTGTAGAGTTCCATTTAACGTGTATTTTTAATGTAGACGGTATTCTACACCAAATATTGTAGAGTTCCATTCAACATTTATTTTAATGTTTTATGTTTTATAGACGTTTACCTGGACAAGGAATTAATATTGATTGAATTATAAGAAAAGATGTACGATAGATTTCTTCTCTATGTTAAAATAACACCAACACTAACAATATTTATTCATTAAACATGCATTATTCAAGAGCTAAATCTGCCTAGTGCAGGTCTTTATTTGGGCATGAAATGTTTTCTAAAGTATTAATTAGACATTAATTAAGTGATCCAGGCCTTAATCAACTTTGGATGGGATCAGATTGCTCCGATATTAAACAGATTAAAACGTTTCAGTGATAAATCAAATATGGCGGTTCCAGACGCTTCAAGTCTTAGCTTTGATCAACCAGGACCGTGGTTGAAATTATTGCACACATCGGCCAAAACTTCAAATGTCAATATTTTCGCTTGCAATAGAGTAATTTGAATGAAATTTTCAAATTATTCATTTTACATCACCTACTTTCGAACTATTATAGCAAGCATGGCTAGTTCTTATCTTTATCTTGAATAATGTACCTTTAATTAAAGTTACCTCAATCATAAAGCACCAAATCCACTCTTGTTGTAACTGAATGAAGTGTACCATTCTTTATTCTGATCAACAAATTGTTTTATTTTACAATATTCCAATACAAATTTCATCTTAACACACCGAATTTAAAAAATTGGAAAAATTCAACAACATGCCGTAACATGGTTTGAAAACCATTACGTAAACACTTTCAAATGCAACTTGGATTTAAACATATTTACGAACCATCTTGACAAGTAAGATAGGTTGTAATGGATAATTTACACAACAGGTAGGACACTTAAACATCTTGTAGTTAGAATAAGGCTAAAAGAAAATTCTGGATCTGTCAAGCCAGCAAGAGAATTATTGTCACTTTAAAATAACGATACGCCATATTGACATTTGTTGTTAAAACATCAAATTTCCCACGACTTAATCTACACCATCACGCATTCAGAATGATTATTTGTTTTTAATTTAAAAAATACAAAATCAAAATACAAACAGTTGAAGTCAATCGGATGTAAAACATGCCTATCACTTCATTTTCATGAACAACAAACATGCGACGGGTTTATTGTAGATGTATAGCGAGCCGCATAGACCAATGTCATGTCAGTTCTACGCATCGTTGTAAATATGAATGAATGAATGAAATGGGCTTTAACGTCCTACGCTTAAGCACCTAACCTGGGCCAATTGAAGACGGGCATACGCCAACAGTGTGCTATGAGGGAAATTTTGCCCGGGCAGCGGCGCTACGGCCTACTCCTATATCGAATTCCAACTGCCAAGGGATCTTTTACGTGCACTCCAATTTCTACACGGGACCTCGGTTTTTCGTCCAATCCGAACGACTAGGCAGCTGTCCTTGTCAGGCCCTCCTTCTGCATCACTCGTTGTAAATATTCTCAACGGAATGGATTAATTGTTGGCCATATATCACAAAATCTTCGTCAACAACAAATATTAGAGTTTCATCTTTCATGAGCCGCGTAGATCGATATAAATAAAATAAAAAAAACAAGGCGACGGGGTTTATCGATGTACAGTTTAATTCCCCACATCGTTGTAAATAAACTCAATTGAATGAAATCAATGCTAGACTGATGTTCGTTCATATTAGAATTTCATCTTTCACAGGTTAGCTTGCTATATCATAAAGCCTGCCATTGAGTCAACTGGCGTGGTTTCGAATCCTTGGTCATACTTGACAAGGAGTAGAGTTGCCTGTTCAACCTTGTGGGTTTTCTCCGGGTCCTCCGGTTTCCTCCCACTGGTAAAGACCCCTACGCACAAGTGAATTATTTAAAAAATAAAAGATAAAATTTAACCATGGTAGTCCCTCTCTCTATCTCTCTCTCATTTTTCACAAGTGATTCACATTGGTCACAATCGCGAACCAATCTGATTAAAATACAAATAAAATAATGAAGATCTGACCGGTTGTCGTGGAAGGTCGCGTCGACGTTTCTAGTGGTTTACCCACAGTTCCGTCAGCCCACGACAAGAACTCGCCGTAACAGACCGTTTCATTGGCTAATCCCTAACATCAACCAGAACGCGTGTTATATAACAACTTTTTCCAGATCCTAGTGTTGTGAAGACAAAGAAAATGATATTTTGAAATGTAAAAACAGAGGAAAAAAGATCTGTGTTTTAATCAGACTGAATGACGATCCCGAGCTTTAATACGTCAGATAAACAATCTGTTATTCTATGACGACCCCGAGCTTTAATACATTAGATAAACAATACATTATTCTATGATCAATTTAACTGACTACAGGTTATTCATCAAACTGAATACATTATTCTATGATCAATTTAACCGACTACAGCACATTAATCAAACTGTCCCGCCCCCTCCTCCATCTCGAGATAAATAGACAGATATATTCTTCAGATATTTACCTTAATTAATCTTCAGACGTTGAATTCACCCATTAAATAAAAATGAAATGTGGTTTAATGTACCAAACCTGGGCTAATGGAAGACGGACATACACCATACAGTGTGCTTTGTTGGAGATTTTGCCAGGGAAGCGGCACTACGGCCTTCTCTTATATCGAATTCCAACTGCCAAGGGGATCTTTTACCTGCATGTCGGTCTGGCCCTCCGTCCTACAACCCTGACAAGGGGGAACCACGCCCGACAATCTGGATGTACCTCCTCGGCCAATGCAGGGATCGAACACCGACCTCCAGACTAGCGAGCCAGCGTCTTAATACAGTAGGACCGTATTACACGAACACAATATAAGCCGTTCAACCTATATATACACCATGTAACAGGGCACACGCCAGGAACCTAAGGGTAGTGGGAGCGAGGGGGTTGCCTTTTCCCCCTTGACTAAAAGTTTTTTTCAAACTGTCATTTTGTCGTGGTGAGAAATGGGAACTATGTAAGATATATTGGGTGGGAACTATGTAAGATATATTGGGTGGGAGATGGGAACTATGTAAGATATATTGGGTGGGAACTATGTAAGATATATTGGGTGGGAGATGGGAACTATGTAAGATATATTGGGTGGGAGATGGGAACTCTGTAAGATATATTGGGAGGGAACTATGTAAGATATATTGGGTGGGAACTATGTAAGAGATATTGGGTGGGAACTATGTAAGATATATTGGGTGGGAACTATGTAAGATATATTGGGTGGGAACTATGTAAGATATATTGGGTGGAACTATGTAAGAGATATTGGGTGGGAACTATGTAAGAGATATTGGGTGAGAACTATGTAAGATATATTGGGTGGGAGGTGGGAACTATGTAAGATATATTGGGTGGGAACTATGTAAGATATATTGGGTGGGAACTATGTAAGAGATATTGGGTGGGAACTATGTAAGATATATTGGGTGGGAACTATGTAAGAGATATTGGGTGGGAACTATGTAAGATATATTGGGTGGGAACTATGTAAGATATATTGGGTGGGAACTATGTAAGATATATTGGGTGGAACTATGTAAGATATATTGGGTGGGAACTATGTAAGAGATATTGGGTGAGAGATGGGAACTATGTAAGAATCTTGAATTATATTGAAACACTAATCTGACAAAGGCTTCGATTCTAAAATAACGAGATATGCTAATTACAAGATAGTCAGAATATTTTTGTTGGATTGACGCTAATGGTCTTCCGTATATAAGAGTAATAGGATTATACAAGAAAATGAAATATTGTTATCAGGGTAATCTGTTGCTGTCATAAAAAAACGAGAAGTTATTCTGGAATACCCTGTACGTTTATTACTACTAATGAAAAAAAGTATTAAATAACTCGATTGCCGTTGATTCCATCTCCCGGGTAGAGGGATTATATTGGATTAGTCTGTTTCCTAATCCTAATATCCAATCAAATATTGTTTAGGAAAAAAAACAAGATTCCCCCCCCCCCCCAAAAAAAACATGTCTGAGTGTGGAATTATCACGTGACAGGACCGTGGTGTACTTCGGTTACGTGATAAATTTGGTGTAAAATCGATCACAAGTTGTAAATCAATCACAAGTTGTAAATCAATCACAAGTTGTAAATCAATCACAAGTTGTAAATCAATCACAAGTTGTAAATCAATCACAAGTTGTAAATCAATCACAAGTTGTGTTTAACTTGATAAAGACAAAATAGTTTCAATATTCGAGATAACAAATCAATTTCTGTTTAACCCGAGGCCTGAGAATATCGAATGTCTTCAATCATTTTTACGTAATCAAGGCAAATCAAACACAAATATCAGCATTTAATTCGATATAGAAAATTTACAATGGTTGTTTTGCTCTCTCTCAGATATCTGGACTATGTTAAAGGGACCTTACGCCAGATGTTTTGTGAGTAAGTGCAGGAGGACCGCACCACACACAAGACAAGCTCACGGACACGACACAAATATACAACGGCTGTCAACGGTTGTTTGCTCTCTCGATATCTGGACTATATTATATTAAGAGAGAGACAGAGAAATATTCACAAACAACAAACGCACATATCAGATCAAATAAATGGATCCATGTGTGTGTGTGTGGCGGGGTATAATTCAGTAATCAAAAACGAGGTCTTGAAACAGGGAACCATCTCAAAATCCGTAGGCTTTGGATGTCCATCTTTTACTTGGCTTACTGTACCTTCAAAGGCTACCACTTGTGTTGTAACTGATATCTTTTACATGGCTTACTGTCCCTTTAAGATAATAAAAAGATAAAAACGAGTGATAAAACGTAATTACGCCATGTTTCTCTTTGAGTACTAATATCTTTGACGTTTATTGAATAAATACTTGATAAAACTGGCTGTTCAGTTGTTTTAATAACAGTTATAATTTCTCCTGTTTTCTAATTAATTTTAGTTTTATAGGTGGTCGAATCCCCGCCCACGTTCTCTTCTCCCCCCCCCTCTCTCTCTCCCCCTCTCTCTCTCTCTCTCCCTCTCTCCCTCTCTCTACAGAAGGAGGGCCTGACAAGGACAGCTGCCTAGTCGTTCGGATGGGACGAAAAACCGAGGTCCCGTGTACAAATTGGAGTGCACGTAAAAGATCCCCTGGCAGATGGAATTCGATATAAGAGTAGGCCGTAGCGCCGCTGTCCGGGCAAAATTTCCCTCATTGCACACTGTGGCGTATGCCCGTCTTCAATGAGCCCAGGTTAGGTGCTTAAGCGTAGGACGTTAAACCCCATTTCATTCATTCATTCTTTTCAAAATAGCTTTACTCCACTCCAAATTATCCAAACAGAAAAAAAAAACATATCAATCCAAACAAAAACGATACTGTTTCACACAAGCACCAAAGTGTAAAACCCTAATAAGTATTCTTGTCGCGAAACAAACGGGCGAATTCACCTTCACTAGTAATTTATAACCGAATGCACCACATTTGTAAAGTACCTATCTACCCTAATGCGAAATGCAAGTGTTCCATTTAACGCATGCATAGTCCTGTTCTATGTTTTGAGAAAGTCGCATGCGTAGTCTTAATGTTTTATTTTTTTGAGAAAGTGACAATGTCTAAATATGTGAAATTTTCAAGAGAATACTAGATTTTATGGGACGTGTAGTCATTTATTCTCAGGGGAGAAATCAAAGGTATGAAAATTCCAGGTATGTCAAAAAGTTTCAGCCATTTTAATTTAAAACTGAAGAAATGGCAAGCAAATTTCGAGTCGGTGTATCACTTGGAACCGACAGTAGTAGGTATCATCTAGTTCTAGACAGTGCTGGACGGACGACATTTTCGATCGTTTGCGTTTGGGCAAATAATATAAATTTAATTGGAAACAAATAATATTGATTGTAAGGCTACTAAATTTTATTCACAATGAATATATCACTGATTACAAAATTTTATGATTACCCGCTACCACAAAAAATATGAAAATGGCCACCGCATGTCAATAATGTCCATATTCAATTCACGTTCCAAAGGTTCATGTCAATAATATTCCTGATTAAATTACTCTTTTTTGTTTATTCGACAGATACTAAAATAGAAACATTCTTGATGAGATCATTTCGGGGTGTCTAAATATCGTTTTTCGTCTTTATAAAAATGTCAAAAGAGGCATCGCAAATTGCGTGTATAATTGGATCTTGTGTTTATTATGCAGGCGGGGTTGGGATGGCGTAGAGGTCTAGAGTGTCGCGCTTCGACTTCTAGCTGGCCGGCCACCTTTGGCTTGCGGCTGTGGTTTCGAGCCCTGGTGTGAGCGTATGTGGCATTGGGATAGGGGCGCCTTCTCAACCTCGTGGGTTTCCTCCGGGCACTCCGATTTCCTCCCACTGCTAAAGACCCCTACGCTCAAGCGAATTATTGAAATAAAATTAAAACCACATGTTAGTCCTGAAATGACCTAGTTGTGTTGAGTGGACGTTAAACCCCATTTCTCTCTCTCTCTCCCTCTCTCTCTCCCTCTCTCTATCTCTCTTTATTATGCAGGCCGTGGGGAAAACTCGTGAAAGTTTCGCGCTAAATTTAACCATTTTCACTTCATCTGTGTAGCATACAATAACTCATGGTATGGTACATATTACGGTAACAGAATTCAAAGTCTTGATTGTCTGAGGCATGATCACGATCTACAAAATGCCATCAGGAATTAGTAAAGATATTTAAGGGTGTGATTAAAGACCCGTAAAACGAATGCCGTTCTTTTATTCTGAATAATTCGAGTCCGTGCTTCATAAATATCTTCCAGCAAATTTAGCCGTTATTCTTGTTCACTTAAACACGATTCCGGCATTTGTAGAACAAATATAAACCTTAGCATGTCTCCAAGTCACAGAAATATGGAAAAATGGTTTATGGTCGTGAGTAAAGTTTATTTGAATAAACATACAATGAATTACGCTTCACGATTTTCAAATCAATTGGCCGCAAACACAACCCTATTAAATTCATGGATATTTAGACAGAACGTGACTATTTTCAAGTTTCTTTCAACTGTAATAATTGAATATTTTCCAGTCTCGCAACTTCGCTTGTTTTATTCCGTGGGGTTTAAAATCTAAATTTGTAGTTGAAATTGATTTTACCGGAGAATTTGGATGTTTCGTTAAGTTTACCTTGTAGGCCTAATCACGGCAATACTATATACCGGAAAACACAGGAAAACAACCGGAAAACACCATTTTATACTGAATAAGGTTTAGGGTTAGGGTGGTGGAAACAGGTTAGGGTTGGCTCTAGGTTACATATTTAGGGTGTTTTCCGGTATTTAGTGTTTCTCCGGTATTAAGTGTTTATCCGGCGTTTTCCGGTATTCAGTATAAAATGGTGTTTTCTGGTTGTTTTCCGGTGTTTTGCGCTATATAGTATGGCCCCCTTTATCATCGAATGACTGTCGAGCACATGGACTGCACATGGACTTTCATACCATGTGCCACGAGGGACATTTTGCCCAGACAGTGACACTACTGTTCGGACAGCAAAGGAGGAAGTTAGCTCTCATTTCATGTTTTTATATAAACAATATTCATTCAGGATGCGTGTGGTTTTAAGTACAACTAAACAATCTGCAATCTTGTTAAGACATAGAAATAATAATGTTTTGACTTTCTTAGAAAATATGAAATTCTCGCTTTAAAGGGACTGTCCCGAATAGAACAGAGCCTCGAAAATAAAAGTCCGAGTACGCATGAAATTGAAACGCCATAATATAGAAGAAGGGTGTATATACCCTGACTCAAAATGTCAGCTAAAAATATTGAGTCGTTTGGACGTGAGTGTTAAAACAGCTTATCCGGACACGTAACCCTTTTAAGATTTCGGGTCAATTCTTTCGTTGGGTATAATCGATTGCCGTTCCTTTAGAGGTCTACACGGTGAATGGTCCATGCTCTGTACTTGGTAACAAAAGGGAAATGTCACCGACACATTATTTTTATAAAATAAAAGTCTGGTTTTATCAAATCACCACATAATATTGTTTGGGATAACGGACTCCATTTCAAGATGAAAACTGGTGGGTTTAAGTTGTATGAAAACGTATCACATATATTGAGTTAGTTGCTCGGCCCTAAGGAAGGGGATCTTAATGGATTTTAAAGGGACAATAACACTCTTGCTGGCTTGACAGGTCCAAAAAAAAAATAGCCTTATTCTAACTACAAGATGTTTAAGTGTCCTACCTGTTGTGTAAATTATCCATTACAACCTATCTTGCTTGTACAGAGGGTTCGAAAATATGTTTAAATCCAAGTTGCATTTGAAAGTGCTTACGTAAGGTTTTTCAAACCATGTTACGGCATGTAGTTGAATTTTTCCAATTTTTAAAATTAGGTGTGTTAAGATGAAATTTGTATCATTTTTTAATGAAATATTGTAAAATAGTACAAATTGTTGACCAGAATAAAGATTGGAACATATTATTCAGTTACAACAAGAGTGTTATTGAGGCTTTAACACAAAATTAAGCAGTTGTATTCTCAAAAACATTATCGGGATTGACCCTTTAAGTTAAACTAAACTAGCTGCAGACAGGTTAAGCTTGTCTTATATTGATGTAGACTAGGTCAGTAGGGTTCAAACAACAGGTGATGAAGTAGAATATAAAGTCGTATTGGACCATTAAATAAATCATGTTTCATTCTTCATCACATAAACTATCAAAATTTGTCTGGGTAATTTATCTACTCATTTTCTTGTCTGGATAATTTATCTTCTCATTTTCTTGAGTTTTAATTCGATTCCTAGATCTGTCATGTTCGGCTCCAAAATACGTTAAATAGAAGTTTTCATGTCACGTGACATGACAGAATAACAAGATGTATGGTCTCGTGCTAGTCCAGTCAATTCAGGGTAGTAAAGAGCGGACCTGCTATCCGGAAAATAAAAATTAAATGAACTGGGGTTTAACGCATTACTGGGCTAATGAAGACAGGCATACGCCATACAGTGTGCTATGGCATGGGGGATTTGTTGCCCGGGCAGTGGCGCTACTGCACACTCTTATATCGAATTCCATCTGCCAAGGGATCATTTACGTGCACGCCAATGTGTACGCGGGACCTCGGTTTTCCGTCCCATCTGTAAGACTAGACAGCTGCCCTTATAAGGGATCCGTCCGGCACCACAGTCAATGAGAAACCGCGCCCGAAATTCAAGATTGACTTACTCGTCCAACTCCGTGATCGATCCCGCACCCATCCCCCGAGCCAGTATTTTTTACCCACTTAACCACCGTGGCACCTGCTTTCCTGGAGCACCCCCCCCCCCCCTCCCAACTAGCTATAGCCAGTGTTTACCCACTTAACCACCGTGGCACCTGCTATCATGGGGCACCCAGAGTAGATCTTTGTGTTGGGCGAGAAAACTTCCTCGCGATTTCCCAGTACTGTTTCTCCGTATGGAGGGCCTAACATGGAGCCACGTCTAGTCATTCGGTAGGTACGACAAACCACGGTGCATTAAAAGAACACTTTTACACTTACAAAAATACAAGCTTGTGGCGAGGAATTTTTTATTTATTTTTAAATATTACTTGAGGGGGGGGGGGGGGTGGGGGGCGTTATATCATAAGGTCTGACATTGTGAGTCAACTGACATGGTTGCGATTCCCAAATTGTACGCGGGTTTTCTCGGAATCTTCCAATTCCCCCTACGCTCAAGCGAATTGTTGAAGTAAAATTGAACCATATGTTAGTCCTGAAATTTCCAATTTTGTAACGAGTGGACGTTAAATCCCATCTCTCTTGTTGTTTGTATCATATTCGTTATGTCTTTAAATTGTGCAATATTTTCGAAATAAATACTGTTTAAACCATAACAACAATTGGAATTAAATTACTACCCGACTAAACTGTCCCTCATTAGCCCCGGTTTGTGAAGAACAGTATGTGGGTAAAGCAGTATTTTATTAGAGAGGGAGAGAGAGAAATAAGGGTTTAACGTCCACACGACAGAAACTAGATTATTTTGGGACTAACGTATGGTTTTCAATTTCTATTTCAATAATTCGCTTGCTCGTAGGGGTCTTTAGAAGTGGGAGGAAACCGGAGTGCTCGGAGGAAACCCACGAGGTTGAGTACGACTCTATATCCATGTCACATACACTCACACTAGTGCTCGAAACTACAACCGCAAGCCAGAGGTGACCGGCCAGCTAGAGGTCAAAGCTCGGCACTTATTTTATTAGAGTCAAGGAATTGGTTTAAGATTGATGTACACCGAGATCTCAATATAAAAATGGATTAATATTGGTTAATATGATATTTATATGGATGGAATCAGTCAGCTTAGTCTGGCAGTTTATAGATGATTTTATTATATAACAGAAGCCTGGGGCCTGTTTCACGAAATTTTAACTAAGATAAAATCCGATTTTAGTAATTCGATTGGATAGTATTAGATTGATTTTAGCGCTTAGCCAACCAGATTTGAGTATGTACTAAAATTTGGATTTTATCTTAAGTTAAAATTTCGTGAAACAGGCCCCAGGTGAATAAACTAGGGTAATGACATACCTTTACGTCTTTACTGTAAAATCCGTCGGCTTTTAGGGTAGCTTTATTTTGTAGGTTTTGATGTTTGGTGACAAAGCACCACTGTTATTTTCAACTTATTTATAATGTTATCGACACATCAACATGTAATTTGACAGTGTATGAATATGAATATAGACAGGGTCATGACAATATTTCAGATTTTTTTCCATGGCTCCATAGAGATATTGCCAGATGGCGGTCATTTTTGGCGGGAAAACGGTACGATGTGCTGATTTTGAATAAGTGATAGTGTTTGGTGTCAATATGTTTATTGGGGCGCGGATATCATTTAAACATGTGGTGCTGTCTCATTAAAGGAGAGGGGTGGGTACGAATGGTTAGCACGTGTGCGTTGTATCATAAGGTCTGTCATTGAATCAACTGGTTTGGTTTCGAGTCTCCGGTTGTACGTCATCATGATAAGGAGTTGATTTTCGATTGGACGTTAAACCCCATTTTTTCTCTCTGTTGTTAATTCTTTTACTGAACGCCTGTTAATGGGATCACTTGAATGATTATATGTAGTGAATCTGACGCTCCTTTCCTGTCTACACAGGGCAATATCTCTTCCAGTATGGCACATGCCCAGTGTTATTAGCCCCGACGCCCCTCTCCTGTCTACACGGGGTAATCTCTCTTTCAGTATGGTACGGCACATGCCCATTTTTATTAGCCCCAGTAAGTACAGAAGGGAAGAACCCCCATTTTATCTACACGTCTATATTATTATTGTATTAAAACTATTTTATCCCCACGTCTCTATTAATATTGTATTCAAACCATTTAATCCCCACCCCCTCTTTTAATATTGTATTAAAACCAGAATAATATATATTTTAAAGAAGATAATATGATACAAGTCAACCAGTACCATGACTATCACTGAACATGTTTACTGCTTAAACAATAACCCCACATTTATATATTTTAAAACGAGTGTTCAGTGATCGTCATACCACGCTGTTCACTTGTATCATCTTTATCTTCTGTGTTATTATGTATATCAACAAACCTGAATTCTATAAGTCGTGTGTTCACATGAATTAAAATTATCTCAGCGCTTGTTATGTTCAACCCGCCGACACTGAACGATATCACCACTGTTGTGCTTAAACTGAAGGCCGATTGTGAACGTTACTGTGTTCAGTTAAAACTGTTTCATGAACTTTTCAAGAGGTATCAGTTATTTAAGAAAGAAGAATTTCAACGTTTCAGCAAATTGTAAGTAAACGCTTACATAACAAAGAACCAATGACGCATGCGCATTAAATCTGAATCGTGTTCATGTGAAACGATTGTAAATTCTGAAAATTCACAAAACAAAAGTAAACTGATAATAAATTACAATTGTACGCCATATTATTTAACTATATTTAACGCACTTGTACTATTCGCAACACTGATTCTACGCCCTGTGGGTGTTATAACGCACAGGTACTGTTCGTTACACAGGTTCTGCGCCCTTTGTCTGTTTTAACCGCCTTTTACTGTTTGTAATGGTTATGCGCGCCTGGGGTGTTTTAACTGCTCGTAACACTGAGTGTTTTAACTGTTCGTAGTTTATACCAAATATGGTCTTCTACACTTTATAAACCAATCTAGAAGGTTCTTCTCCACCAAACTAGGTCGAGTAGACGGAGTAGTCTAACCTTTAGATCAAAAGGTCTATCACAGAGTTAATTTGCATCCTCGCTGATGGAATTCCCACCAGGTGTCGCTAATAAAAACTTGGTTCCACGTGACGTTATGTCGTTATTGATGGTAAGAGAACCGTATCGGTATTAAATTCCATACTAACGACAGAAACTAAAGTTTGTCAACACACTAGTTCGTAATGAATGTACAGGAAAACTGTGTTATAAGGCAAACAATGAGGTCACGTAGGACCACCTCGCCTATAAATTATGCCCCTTTATCTCAAGCGAGGTTAGTCCCGAAATGACCTAGATTGTGTCGAGTGAACGTTAAACCCAATCTCTCTCTCTCTCTCTCTCTCTCTCTCTCTCTTTAACGAGGACACCTATTTGCCTCTAATTTAGATCATAAGGTCTGCCATTGAGTTAAGTTGCGTGATTTTAATTCTGCAGTTTGCACGTGTATGTCCACGGCGATTCTTTCCTCCTGGTCCTATGGTTTCCCCCACCACAAGAACCCGGATATACTAGCCAATGACCTAATTTGTGTTGAATGAACCGTAAACCCCATCGCTCTCCCTCTTCATTTGGTGCAATGTGGGAAATTTGTTATGGTTACACTTGAATTCCGAGCTGATTTAGCGAACGCGAAGCACATTGAAAGAAAAAATATATTTACTGAAAATCGAGGTATTAAATACTGTGAGAGAGAAAGAGAAATGGGGTTTAACGTCCACTCAACACAACTAGGTCATTTCGGGACTAACACATGGTTTAATTATAATTCAATAATTCGCTTGTGCGTAGGGGTCTTTAGCAGTGAGAGGAAACCTGAGTGCCCGGGTGAAACCCACGCGGTTGAGAAGGCGCCCCTATCTCCATGTCACATACGCTCACACTAAGGCACGAAACCACAGCCGCGAGCCAGGGGTGACCAGTCGACCAGAGGTCGAAGCGCGGCACTCTAGACTACTAGGTCATCCCAACTCCCCTAAAGACTGTGAACGACAGAAATGTGTGAAATTTGTTATGGTTAACGCTTGAATTCTCAGTTGATTTAGAGAACGCAAAGTACGTTGACAGAAATTCGATATATACTGAATGTCTAGACTGTGAAGGACAGGAATAACTTATAAACTATAATATTGTAACAGTTGAATAGCTAATAGGAATATCAATCCAAAACTAGTTCGGTAATTAAACAGATATGAAGAATATAAATATCATCGATCTATGTCATCTTCATTTACCGTGATCCAAAGCGAAATGACACGGGGTTTTACGCCCTACTGCACTGATCCGAATGGACTAATGAAGACGGACATACGTCATACAGTGTGCTGTGAGGGGAATTGTGGTCGAACAGGATCAGCGACTGCCTACTCTTATATCGAATTTACACACGGGGCCACGTTTTTTCGTCCCATCAGAAGGACTAGACAGCTGTCCTTCATCGGGATCGAACCCACCACTCCAGGCTAGTGAGCCAACTTTCTAGTCACTGAAAAGAAGGACGTCAAACCCCATTTCATTTCTTAGTTTCTGGGCCACCGAGGCCCCTATTGTGTACCAAGTTGATGGACAAAGTTTACATCTTATAGAATCCGTGTAGAGTGAAATCTTTCCTTGATATGTTTAATAATCTATCTGACTACATAATTGGGGGTTGGGATGGCCTAGTGGTCTAGAGTGCCGCGCTTCGACCACTAGCTGGCCGGCCACCTCTGGCTAGCGGCTGTGGTTTCGAGCCCTGGTGTGAGCGTATGTGACATGGAGATAGGGGCGCCTTCTCAACCTCGTGGGTTTCCTCCGGGCACTCATGCTTCCTCCCACTGCTAAAGACCCCTACGCGCAAGCCAATTATTGAAATAAAATTAAACCATATGTTAGTCCCAAAATGACCTAGCTGTGTTGAGTGGACGTTAAACCCCATTTCTCTCTCTCTCTCTCTCACTCTCTCTCTCTCTCTCTCTCTCTCTCTCTCTCTCTCTCTAAGTTGTGATAAATTTGATGTACTCCCACTAATGAAAATCACGCATGGTTACTTTTTCATTTACGATCAATTTTGAAGCAATTTAGAAAAGACAAAACAACGTTAAATTACAATGCCCTTGAAACTCTGTTTGGTTTCCATAATGGCTGTGATGCGTGTTATTGAATTTAAACACATGAAGGAATTTATAGGTGATACAATGTTGTTATTCAAATAGATTAAGTATGGTAATCTACACGTAACCAGATAGTAGTTTATGATATGTGAACGTGATTTTGGACAGTAAACGAGAAACTTGCTCCCTTTTTATGGTAGACGTAACAGTCTTAAAGCGATACCGTATAGCTAAAACACAAACACTATAGGGTCTATGGTATGCTTTAGGATATATGGTACACTTTAGGATATATGGTACCCTTTAGGATCTATGGTACACTTTATGATCTATGGTACCCTTTAGGATCTATGGTACACTTTAGGATATATGATATGCTTTAGGATCTATGGTACACTTTAGGATATATGGTATGCCTTAGGATCTATGTTTCACTTTAGGATATATGGTACACTTTGTGATATATGGTACACTTTGTGATCTATGGTACACTTTAGGATCTATGGTACACTTTAGGATCTATGGTACACTTTAAGATGTATGGCATGCTTTAGGATCTATGGTACACTTTAGGACATATGGCACCCTTTTGGATATTTGATACATTTTAGAATCTATGGAATACTTTAGGATATATGACACCCTTTAGGATATATGGTATGCTTTAGGATCTATGGTACACTTTAGGATATATGGTACACTTTGGGATATATGGTACACTTTAGGAGCTATGGTATACTTTTGGGATATATGGTATGCCTTAGGATATATGGTACACTTTAGGATATATGGTACACTTTAGGAGCTATGGTATACTTTTGGGATATATGGTATGCCATAGGATATATGGTACACTTTAGGATATATGGTACACTTTAGGAGCTATGGTATACTTTTGGGATATATGGTATGCCTTAGGATATATGGTACACCTTAGGATATATGACACACTTTAGGATCTATGGTACACTTTAGGATCTATGGTACAATGTAGGATCTATGGTACACTTTAGGATATATGGTACCCTTTAGGATCTATGGTACACTTTAGGGTATATGGTACACTTTAGGATCTATGGTACACTTTAGGTTATATAATACACTTTAGGATATATGGTACACTTTAGGATCTATGGCACACTTTAAGATATATGGTACCCTTTAGGATCTATGGTACACTTCATGATATATGGTACACTTCATGATATATGGTACACTTCATGATATATGGTACACTTTAGGATATATGGTACACTTTAGGATCTATGGTATAATTTAGGATATATGGTACACTTCATGATATATGGTACACTTCATGATATATGGTACACTTTAGAATATATGGTACACTTTAGGATCTATGGCATGGTTTGGGATATATGGTACACTTTAGGATCTATGGTACACTTTAGGATCTATGGTACCCATTTAAGATCTATGGTATGCTTTATGATCTATGGTATGCTTAAGGATCTATGGTACACTTCATGATATATGGTACACTTTAGGATATATGGTACACTTTAGGATCTATGGTATAATTTAGGATATATGGTACACTTTAGGATATACGGTATAATTTAGGATCTATGGTATGCTTTAGGATATATGATACACTTTAGGATATATGATACACTTTAGGATATATGATACACTTTAGGATATATGATACACTTTAGGATGTATGGTACACTTTAGAATCTATGGTATGGTTTGGGATATATGGTACACTTTAGGATCTATGGTACATTTTAGGATCTATGATACACTTAAGGATCTATGGTATGGTTTAGAATCTATGGTACCCTTTAGGATCTATGGCACCCTTTAGGATATATGGTATGCTTTAGGATCTATGATACCCTTTAGTATCTATGGTAATCTTTATGATATATGGTACACTTTAGGATCTATGGTACACTTTAGGATCTATGATACACTTTAGGATCTATGGTACACTTTAGGATCTATGGTACACTTGAGAATCTATGGTACACTTTAGGGTATATGGTACACTTTAGGATATATGGTACCCTTTAGGATTTATGGTACACTTTAGGATCTATGGTACACTTTGGGATATATGATACACTTTAAGATATATGATACCCTTTAAGATATATGGTATGCTTTAGGATAGATGGTACACTTTAGGATATATGGTATACTTTTTGGAATATATGGTATGCTTTATGATATATGGTACACTTTAGGATCTATGGTACACTTTAGGATATATGATACACTTTAGGATCTATGGTACACTTTAGGATCTATGGTACACTTTAGGATATATGGTACACTTTAGGATCTATGGTACACTTTAGGATCTATGGTACACTTTAGGATATATGGTACACTTTAGGATATATGGTACACTTTAGGATATATGGTACACTTTAGGATATATGGTACACTTTGGGATATATGGTACACTTTAGGATCTATGGTACACTTTAGGATATATGGTACATTTTAGGATCTATGGTACACTTTAGGATCTATAGTACACTTTAGGATCTATGGTATGCTTTGGGATATATGGCACACTTTAGGATATATGGTAGCCTTTATGATCGACGGTACTATATGCTTTCTTTTTATTTATAGTATTTAATGGCTTGAATCTTGGAGAAAATTTACGACTGAATGATCCAGCATGGACAATCAACATGACATGCACCAAGATGGCGGTGACGTCAAACCTGTTATGATGATGAGCCCCTCAACGGTACGTCCATCATACATTCTTTATTGTCATCAAAGGCAGGTTATTTGACTATGTGAATGAACCCAGGGTATAATGGAGAGAGAGAGAGATTGAGAGAGAGGGGGAGAGAGTAGAGAGAGAGAGGGAGAGGGGAAGAGAGAGAGGGGGAGGGAAAGAGAGAGAGAGAGATGGGGAGGGAGGGAAAGAGAGAGAGAGAGGGGGAGAGAGATAGGAGGGAGGGAAAGAGAGAGAGAAAGATGGGAGGGAGGGAAAGAGAGAGAGACAGAGAGAGAGATGGGGAGAGAAATGGGGTTTAACGTCCACTCGACACAGGGTATAATGGAAATGAAATGGAATTGGATTTAAAGTTCCACTGTTCTGCTCCTGGTTTGGCTAATAAAGACGGGCATACGCTATGCATCGGCGCTACGGTCTACTCTTATATCGAATTCCAATTGCCAATGGGTCTTCGACGTGCACGCCAATTTTTATACGGGACCTCGGTTTTTCGTCCCATACGAACGACTAGACATATGTCTTTGTCAGAACCTCCATCCTGCATCACTGACAAGGGTAAACCACCTTGGAAAAACACGATGAACTGTCTCGACCAATACAGGGATCGAACACGCGAGCTCTAAAAACTTAAACCATATATTAGTCCCGATAGCTGGTCGGATAGCCGTGGCGATAGAGAGGCGGCTTCTCACCAATGCAACAAGGGTTCAATCCCAGCTCAGGGCATGAACTTTATCGTTGTAAGTGAGAGGGATATTCGGTCTCCCGTCCGATCAGGCAGGTTTCCCCCGAGTTCTTCGGTTTCTTCCTGCAGTAATGATCGAAATCATTCGCACGATCTGTGCCAAGGGCCAAATTGGAAAAAGGCCTCAGGCCTAATTTGCTACCCTTGTAAAATGACGCGATTATTAAATGACCTAGTTGTGTTGAGTGGACGTTAAACTCCATTTCTCTCTCACCGACGATGAACACTGTATACCGTATGTCCGACTTAATTAACCCAGCTGGTGCAGAAAAGTAGGATGTTAAATCCGATTTCTGTTTATGAAAACACCGACGTGGGCACAATCTATTCCGCCGTCTAGTATAAACAAAATACGATTGACCCCAGTGTCCGTATGGTTATTTGGAATAAGACGTTAGCAGAGAACGTGAGAGAAACAATGTTGTCGTCACTTCATCTCATTGAACCAGAAATAAACCGAACTGAAAGAGGCTAATGTAAACCGGATAATCAATTAGAACAGAGTCTTCAGCTGTGTCAATCATTCCGGTAACCAAGACTACAACACGATTCTAGCTTCCGGTACACATCGGAAGTTATCAAGAATATGTGACGTAACAATGGTTGAAAAGGACGATAAACGATTATATGCTTCCGTTAGCGATGTATTTGTGGTGTTTCAATTACTGCCCGGTAACAGATGTCACCATAGCGATACTCTGTATGACGTTTGCTTATCTCCATAACCCTGTTGGTCTGAACAGTAGGGGGGGGGAGCGAATGGTTAACGCTTGCAAGTTGGATCATAAGATCTACAGTTATTGAGTCAAGTCACGTGGTTTCCATTACCTGGATGTATATATATACATTACAAGGAGTAGTGTCGCTTGTCCGAACTTATGAATTTTCTTCGGGTCCCCGTCCCTCCCTGACCAAGACGCACAAAATGATTGAAATTGCACCATTTGTCCCGAAATGACCTAATTTGTGCCTAGCGGAATGTTCATATTATCATTTAGAAAGAAATTGTTATTTTTAGTTGTCCCGGCGCGTGTTATTTATTTTTAGTTGTCCCTGTGCGTGTTATTTTTAGTTTTTCCGGTGCGTGTTATTTTTAGTTGTCCCGGTGCGTGTTATTTTTAGTTGTCCGGTGCGTGTTATTTTAGTTGTCTCGGTGCGTGTTATTTTTAGTTGTCCCGGTGCGTGTTTTTTTTAGTTTTGCCGGTGCCTGTTATTTTTAGTTGTGCCGGTGCGTGTTTTTTTAGTTGTCCCGGTGCGTGTTTTTTTAGTTGTCCCGGTGCATGTTATTTTTAGTTGTCCCGGTGCGTGTTATTTTTAGTTGTCCCGGTGCGTGTTATTTTAGTTGTCCCGGTGCGTGTTATTTATTTTTAGTTGTCCCGGTCCGTGTTATTTTAGTTGTCCCGGTCCGTGTTATTTTAGTTGTCCCGGTGCGTGATATTTTAGTTGCCCCGGTGCGTGTTATTTTTAGTTGCCCCGGTGCGTTTTATTTTTAGTTGTCCCGGTGCGTGTTATTTTTGTTCTCCATGTGCGTGTGATTTTTAGTTGTTCCGATGCGTGTTTTTTTTTTGTTGTCCCGGTGCGTATTATTTTTAGTTGTCCGTTTGCGTGTTTTTTATTTTTAGTTGTCCCGGGGCGTTTTATTTTTAGTTGTCCCGGTGCGTGTTATTTTTAGTTGTCCTGGTGCGTGTTATTCTAGTTGTCCCGGTGCGTGTAATTTTAGTTGTCTCGGTGCGTGTTATTTTTAGTTGTCCCGGTGCGTGTTTTTTTAAGTTTTGCCGGTGCGTGTTATTTTTAGTTGTGCCGGTGTGTGTTATTTTAGTTGTCCCGGTGCGTGTTATTTAAGTTGTCCCGGTGCATGTTATTTTTAGTTGTCCCGGTGCGTGTTATTTTTAGTTGTCCCGGTGCGTGCTATTTTAGTTGTCCCGGTGCGTGTTATTTTAATGTCCCGGTGTGTGTTTGTTTTAGTTGTTCCGGTGCGTGTTATTTATTTTTAGTTGTCCCGGTCCGTGTTATTTTAGTTGTCCCGTTGCGTGATATTTTAGTTGTCCCTGTGCGTGTTATTTTTAGTTGTCCCTGTGCGTGTTATTTTTAGTAGTCCCTGTGCGTGTTATTTTTAGTTGGCCCAGTGCGTGTTATTTATTTTTAGTTGTCCCGATGCGTGTTATTTTTAGTTGTCCCGGTGCGTGTTATTTTTAGTTGTCCCGGTGCGTCTTATTTTTAGTTGTTCCGGTGCGTGTTTTTTTTTAGTTTCCTATTAAATTTACAACGTTCTTCATTTACAGGTGTTGAGTCACAGAACTTTTTCTTACATGTTAACGGACACGTGGGTGACGTCAGATATCACAGGTAATTACTGATCATCAGTTTATGTACAGTTGTCACGTGATGTAGTTTTAGGTCAGTGTCAAGATATAATGTAATTTTAAGGGGTTGAACAACAAGCGGGCATCTATGTCGGTAATTTGTTTAGGGGGATGGGGGTGATTTAAGCAGGACATCGGTTGTGCGTGTCAACCGAATTACTGGAAGTTGTCCATTGTCAAGGCATAACACCACTGATACGGGGATGCACCATATTCATAGAATCACCATGGCAACTGTTAGGCCGGCTTCCACAATAACCTAATGACACGTTAGCTACGCCTACTTCTCAAATATACCCATTTCGTATTAGCATCCGTAACTACAGGTACATAACTCATGTTTTCTTAATTGGGAAGGGAAGGGGTGTACAATGTTTATTAACAACATGGAGTACAGTAACTGTGATCCAAGGGAGATAATTAATTTCAAAACAAAGCAAATGGTTGGAAGAAGACCACATTTTTTTTTTATATTAATTTTACGAACTATGACAAGCAGTTTGAAAAATTATGGTTTGCACCACAAGAGCTCAGTCGAATCATCTATAGTAGGAAGAAATCCGTCGGTCCCATAGACATTCTTGGGGTTTAACGTCCAATCCCAACTAGGTTGATATCGCAGACATGTTTCATTTCATGTGGAAGGAAACCAGAGTACCCGAAGTAAACCCATATGGTTACAGGAAAATATTGGTGTTTAAAAAGCTCTATCACATATGTGATAATGACTGGCACCAATATTGTCCTTTAAGAAGCCATACGGTTACACCAGTGATCGAAGCAATGGAAAGATATATATGTGGGAACGCTATATGTTGCCCTTCATTAGGGGGGAGGAAACAGGAGTACCCGAAATAAACCCTATCTCAAAGCCATACGCTTACACCAGTGATCGAAACCACAACCATACTTTGGAAGACATATAAGCGGGAATGGTATAAAGGGAAGTAACTGTTTTCTAGTTGATGCTATGTATTAATTTCTTCAGGTATTGGCACTGCCTTGGTGTTTTCCTTCAGCTTGGCATTATTTTTAGAATGTGTGAAGTTTTACCTGCATCTCTCAGATTATTATAAATCAGATCGAAATATACAAAATAGGTAAGCTGGAGCTTGTCTCTCTATTTTCTATGGAATGAATGAATGAATGGAATGGGGTTTAACGTCCTACGCTTAAGCACCTAACCTAGGCTAATTGAAGACGGGCATACGCCATACAGTGTGCTATGAGGGAAATTTTGCCCGGGCAGCAACAGAATTTCAACTGCCAAGGGTTCTTTTACGTGCACGCTAATGTGTACACGGGCCCTCCGTTTTTCGTCTAGGCAGATGTCCTGGTCAGGCCCTCCTTCTGTATCACTGACAAGGGGAAATCACGGCGGAAAATCGAGATGAACTTTCTCGGCCAATGCAGGGATCGAACACCCGACCTCCAGGCTAGCGAACCAACGCCTTATCCACTTAGCCACCGTGATCCCCCTATTTTCTATGGAGTGGAAACCCTATATAAAAATATCGGCAGTAAAATTATCGCCGCGAATAGCATAACTGATATCCACTGATTGAGTAAATTAATAAATTTATATCGTATTCGTGATAACCGCGTTTACTCAGTTTGTAATCTTGGTTATGCGTGCTACCAAAGCTGTATTTATGGTCAACTGAGTAGTTTTATCCATCCTTCTTCAAAAGACCAAACACCAAGTTCACACAGCATTCTCAGACTTTAGTTCAGAAATTTCCCAACATGTTTGTTTAATCTGGGCTATGTTGCATTCAGCCATCCACTCGAAATTCACTGATAAATACTGAACTGGGGAAACAGAGCTTATCCGGTTTCTTTCACTTGCTATTTCAGATCCGGCATAAGAAGAAGAATAAGAATATTAAGAGATTATTTCATCCGGGGTTGTTGGCATGGAGGACAAGTTTTCCTCGCTAATATTATCATGCTGTGTGTGATGACCTACAATATCTGGATTTTAACATGTGTGTGTCTTGGATCTGGCGTGGGATTCTGCCTAGCTAGGCCTATCATCTACGACATTTATTACACCCGTTCATTAGACTGTCGCCGAGGGGAACAGATAAGTTCTGTTCGATCGCCATCTTGTTCGCAGAAAGAAGATTGGTCCGATGTGAATCTATCTAAAACAACAATGGATGGGCGTGAGATTAATAAAGGGGTTGCAGGCCTCGTTACAGGATTGGGGAATAAAAATGAAGAGACTGTCGTGTAAATACAATTTATCACCCAATATTTATACATTCTACAGGAGATATCGCTTGTGTGGTAAATTTCATAATCTACTGCGACATGAATTGGATTGGTCAATCAAAAAGGAACTACTTTATTATATTTTCAATTAACAGTTCTTTTTTTTAATTAAAAGTGACTTCTTACTTATTGAAAGGGAACTATTTTGATTTAATTGACCTTGATGGAAACACTGGGTAAAAATAAAGGACTTTGCAATGGTTGAATTGCTGTCCAAAATTGATGTATCACTACGCCGTAATGTATTCAGGTTCATTAAAAGTGAAACCAAAGAATTATACTTTTTCATGTGTGCATGTAAGAAAGGATTGGGTGATAAATTAAATCGCCTACTTTTGATATCAAAGAAGACTCATGAGATTCTCTATGTAATATAAACAGTGGTAGATTGATCGTAAGCTTAGTTTTTCATATCAAGGCATGCCTGTTGATCATTAACCTTATCAGGGGGGTTGGGATTGCCTAGTGGTCTAGAGTGCCGCGCTTCGACCTCTAGCTAGCCGGCCACCTCTGGCTTGCGGCTGTGGTTTCGAACCCTGGTGTGAGCGTATGTGGCATGGAGATAAGGGCACCTTCTCAACCTCGTGGGTTTCCTCCGGGCACTCCGGATTCCTCCACTGCTAAAGGCCTCTACGCGCAAGCAATTATTGAAATACATGTACAATAAAAACCCTTTATTTGTCCCGAAATGACCTAGTTGTGTTGAGTGGACGTTAAACCCCATTTCTCTCTCTCTCTCTTAACCGTATCACCAGCATTCAGTAAATTCATTTATCATAACGGGTCAGATCAGCCAGCTCCTGCTCGTGCATCTTTAATAGTAAACATTATACCATGTACAATTAATATCTTATAGGACAACAACCTAATACAGTCGTACAAAACAAAACGTGACTTGTTTATCTATATGGTTATTGAGAAACATCAGTTTATGTGCTACGTCCTTTATTTATTATAACAAATTCACTGTGTGTTTTCTCGCTCTAACAATTACTTAATTACATGTAGTATCTGTGTGTGTGAGAGAGGGAGAGAGAGGGGGGAGACAGAGAGAAACAGCGATAGAGAGACAGAGAGAGAGGTAGAGAGAGAGACAGACAGAGAGAGAGAGAGAGAGATTGGACTAACATATCGTTTAATTTTAGCAATGGGACGAAACGTTCGAAGAAAACCTATAAGTTTGGACAGGTGCTTCTTTTGATGGTCACGTACGAGCGGAAAATCGACACCATACCACTTGACTTAATGACAACTCCCTATTATTGTTTGTTATCACCTAGCACTTTAATAAACGAAATGAAATTAAATGGGACATATAACCCATCGGGATAATACCATGTATTGAACTTTACATTGGTAATAAATAACAACAACCGGGATAATATCATAAATTGGACCGCTGTAATTTGTAATCGCATGCCATTTAAAAACAAATACCCAGCTACTGTGTAATCCAAAGTCACTTTTAAAAACAAAATCGGCCACAGCACTGTGTGAATCCTCTGCCATGTATAATACCCATCCACTGCAAATTTGTAATTAAATATCATTTATAATATCCGTCACTGCACTGTGTAATCATATGCCGTGCATATCACCCACTGTTCTGTGTAATCCGGTGTCATTCATAACACCTACCAACTGCAATGTGTAATCTTCCGCCCTTTATAATACCCACCCACTGTATGTATCGCCCATCCACTGTACTGTGTAGCCCGCCGTCATTTATAATACCCATCCACTGCACTGTGTAATCCACTGTCATTTATAATACCCACCCACTGCACTGTCTAATCCACTGTCATTTATAATACCTATCCACTGCACTGTGTAATCCACTGTCATTTATAATACCCACCCACTACACCGTGTAATCCACTGTCATTTATAATACCCACCCACTGCACTGTGTAATCCACTGTCATTTATAATACCCACCCACTGCACTGTGTAATCCTTGCTTATTATGCTCTACAATCCAACAACTTTTCCAAGGCTCGTCCTCAGATCTCTTACAAAACTCCAGTTAATTGTGTTCTAAAACTCGGGTCCTACAGATTCAAGGTTCGGACTTGACACCATGTGGAAATTGAACAAGCTATTGAAACCACAAACCCAAAATCAAATCAACCTACACTCCGGTATGTCGTTTCAACCGCCGGGGGGGGGGGCATCCATAAAGTACGCACGCTTGAAGGGGGGGGGGGGGTAGCGGCAAAAACGTACAGGCGCGCAAATTCATTGGCAAAACGTACGTATAGCAGCGTACAGGGGGGAGGGGGTCTCAGTTTTACCCATTTTGAGCGTACGTACTTTATGGATGGCCCCCGGGTATACTAGTATGCTTATGGATAATGGGAGATAACTCCATTAAAACACGTCTTATCGAAAACAAATTATTTATTTACTAAAATGAATGTACATATCAGTTGGAACAAATGGAATTTATTATGAAACATGGACATGTGAATTGTAAACATCTAGTAGAAAACCGGGACAACAAGATTGTTTGTATTTACATCGAAAACTGGAAATTCAAAAATGAATTTACAAACCATTTGTTGTTTTTACTACGTTTAATAAATAACACACATTTATTATATGGCATTTATAAAATTAAAACCTTCATTACTTACTCAAAATCTTATTTTTACTCGGATTACCAGTGGCTGTCAAATGCCGACTATCATTCTCCCGTCATAAGTCAAAACCTAGTAACTCACTTTTTTGCCAAATTTGTGATTACTAGGATGTGTGCTTTCTATTTTTATACTAGATTTTCCAATCTTTTGATTTTGTAAGCAGTTACAACCAAGCAACTTCCTTCATTTGCCTAGTATGTCACAGAAAAACCTAGTAACTCAATATGCAAATCAACGGATGAGCTGGGGTTTAATATTCATTCATAACGTTTTCCTTTGTTTTCTCAAAATAAGAAAAAAATGAGTTACTAGGTTTTGCCTTTTGACGGGGGCATTATTGACCGAAACTACTCAGATTAATGGTGGCTGTAAAATACCGACTACCATAAACATGCGTGAACATCCAGTCATTTATTGACTTCACATTAGGGGCATGAGATTATCACGTGACTGGAGGGCATACATGACCAACCCTAAATCTAAGCATGTGCTTTCTCCATAACCAATAGGGAAATCAGAGCAGGAAACCCGTCTCTTCATATTTCCCTGGATATAGAAAACTATGTTGGCGGCCATGTTGTCTTCGGTATCCAAGAACAATAACTCTTGCCAACTTACATCCGCGCAGTGTCATAGATATTGTGAACTCTAAATCAATATAGTTGACCATTCCTAGAACACTCAGTGCCACTTCTAATTTATACATACACTTAACAAAGCTAACAGTTGTATCACGTGATTCCAATGGTATCAATGATTCCAGATGGTACCACGTGATTCCAGATGGTATCACATGATTCCAGATGGTATCACATGATTCCAAATGGTATCACGTGATTCCAAATGGTATCACGTGATTCCAGATGGTATCACGTGATTCCAGATGGTATCACGTGATTCCAGATGGTATCACGTGATTCTACATGGTATCACGTGATTCTACATGGTATCACGTGATTCTACATGGTATCACGTGATTCGACATGGTATCACGTGATTCGACATGGTATCACGTGATTCCAGGTGGTATCTATCACGAGATTCCAGATGGTAGCTATCACGAGATTCCAGGTGGTACCACGTGAATCCAGATGGTATCTATCACGTGATTTTCCAGGTGGTATCACGAGATTCTAGATGGTATCACGTGATTCCGATTGGGTGTCAATACAGGTACGTGTATCTATTAGTTGATTTAATGAAACAGATTACGTCACGGTAAAAGCAACTTAAGCGATAATCAACAACAGCAGTGGCAAGAAATTATTTATCAAAGCTCTCTAGACTGGATAACCTGCTCTAAATGACGTCAGGCTGGTTCCTACGTCACTGTGCTATTCTGACCATATTATTAGAGCAGTTTATCCAGTCTAAGCTCTAGGCCTGTCCAATGGATTATATGGTCTTTCGTCTATACAAGTGATGAGAACGTCCCCACGACAGTGACAACAAATAGGTTTCTCCAGTTTCTTCCTACAAATAAGAGTCGTACGCGCCAAGCGAATTATAGAAAAAACGAATTATTTCCTGGTCCTCTCCATTGTTACAGAAAACCATTCGTCATACCTGATTATCGTGGGTCTATATCCAAAAACAAAATGATCAAACTATAAAAAAAATAGTTGACAGGCAATAATTGTCATAAGGAAGATTGTGGTGACTAATATTTGAATGAAATACAAGAAATGCGTACGTCATAAAATGAATGCCACCTAATGCAAATAAAAAACAGAGTTTCCCTGACGTTATCCTCATAACTCCTGTTTTTAACAACATTATTTTAAATTGAAATAACCTGAATAAATTACTGATCAACCAGATGACATTGACAATTCTAGTTGGAACTAATGTACAGATCTATAATAAGCAACACAAGAAAGAGAGTGTCTGCCCCTTTATCCGGTCATCACATCGATCTTAAACTAAAACAATTCTCAAACATGGCGGCGTAAAAAAAGCACAAAGAAATGGTGATCAAAAACATAAACGACACAGTTTACAACATTCTAAACAAAATAAAACTAGACACAAGAACAATTAAAGTTGTAAAAGATGCCACGCTTGATCCTACATTTTTGGGGTTGGTTTTGTCGTCGGAGACAGTGTCGTAACCGGCAACATCTTTTGATCCTGATTCCGGCGCCGGTTTACAGGGTGGAGGTAGGAGTAATCGGAAGACGTCCAGGACCAGCGATTTGAGATTGTCTGGACAATTCTTGACCAATGGGGTCTTGATACATTTCATAATATTCGTGCTATATCTGAAATACATGCAGACAGAGGATGTAAAGACATGTATGTAAAATGGAATTTATTTGAATTAAATATGTCATATATTGTGCTGTTAGGGACATTTAGCCAGGACAGCGAATTCTAACTATCAATGGATCTTTTACGTGCTATATCGAAATACAAGCAGGCAGAGGATGTAAAGACATGTATGCAAAAGGGAATTTATTTGAATTAAATATGTCATACATTGTGCTGTTAGGGACATTTAGCCAGGACAGCGGCATTATGACATGCTATCAAGGGATCTTTTACGTGCTATATCGAAATACATGCAGTTGGAGGATGTAAAGACATGTAAAATGGAAATTATTTGAATTAAATGAAATACGCCATACAGTGTTCTGTTTGAGACATTTCGCCCGGATAGCAGTTCTACAGCTTAAAATTATATCAAATGCCAACTGTCAAGGGGTCTTTTACGTTCGTGCCAATTTGTACTCGGACCTTGGTTTTTCCCACCATCCTAACAACAAGACAGATATCCTTGTCAAATTTCCGGCGAGGACCTTCCTTGACAAGTTGTCAGATCCTCCGTCCTGCACCTCTGTCCAGGAAGGTCCTCGCCGGAAAATTCCCCATGAAATTCCTCGGCCTATACAGATATCGAACACCGTACCGTATCCAATCTGATTAAAACACTTGTCTTTACTACACTTGGATCTGGAAGAGTTGTTATTTTACTCGTGTTCTGCTTGAAATGAGGGGTCAGCCAATCAAATGGTCTGTCAAATTGAGTGTTTGACCTTTTTGCGCGGAACTGTGGGTAGACGTTATCGGGTCAAATGTCACTTGCTTGGTACCTGACGTCGTAGAACTTGAACATGTTAACTAGATCTACATGTAGTGTAGATCATGGAAAGTATAATGAATGAATTAATGAAATGGGGTTTAACGTCCTACTGTTATGCACTTAACCTGAGCTAATTGAAGACGGGCTTACGCCATACAGTGTGCTATGAGGAAAAGTTTGCCCGGGCAGCAACTGAATTCCAACTGCCAAGGGTTCTTTTACGGGCACGCCAATGTGTACACGGGGCCTCGGTTTTCCGTCCCATCCGAACGACTAGGCAGCTGTCCTTGTCAGGCCCTCCTTCTGCATCACTGACAAGGGGAAATCACGTCGGAAAATCGAGATGAACTTTCTCAGCCAATGCAGGGATCGAACACCCGACCTCCAGGCTAGCGAACCAGCGCCTTATCAAATTAGCCACCGTGATCCCCGTACCTCCATATAAGCAAACCAACGTCTTACTAATAAATTTATTAAAAAATATATTTTATTCACGGGATACCGAAACGAGTAAATGGCTTGTATAAATCGACTCCCCCCACCCCCGAAACAAGATACATAAATGATATAAACTTATACGCAGTTAGTGTTAGCTAATACAAAGAGAGATAAATGGGGTCTAACGTCCACTCGACACAAACTAGGTCAATTTGGGACTAAGCTAATACAAAGACCATCCGGGGTAATAAAGACGGGAAACGACACAAGGGTAACACTTATTTCTAATTCCAACTGTAGGGTTTAGCGTCCTACTGTTCGGCTCCAAATAGGCTAATGAAGACGAACATATGCCATACACAGTTGTTTGAAGGAAATTCTTCCCAGGCAGCGGCATTATGACAAACTCTTACATCGAATTCTAACTGTCAAGGGGTCTTTTACGTGTATGCCAATGTGTACACAGTAACTAGGTTTTTCGCAATATTCGAACGACTAGACAACTGCCCTTATTTGATCCTCCGATCTGCACAACTGACAAGCAGAAACCCATACGAGTACATAATGTCTATATAGGAGGGACCTGCATTTGTCAACTATCCGAAGGACTATATATTATCCCTAGCCACGTGCTTCGTCCTTCACCAATGACAACGGAAAGCTAAACCGTAAAATCCCCCCCAAGATAGTTCTCAGGTAACTCCTGATAAGAATTAACGCTTTAGATGTAGCTCGTCTACACTAGGCTAGTAAAAGCCGGCTTTTTAAAAACGCGGCTTTTTCAAGTGTAGCGTCTACACTGACTGAAGTTTTGTAACGGTAAAAGACGATGAACACCGACCTTCGTTATTTGTGGAACTTCCGGTTTATTTATTACGCCATCGGCTTCGGTCAATTTTGCAGAGATAATATAATAATAATGATTACTTTGGTTACTTTGGTTCAGTTATATATCCAGCTTATGGAATATAGCAGATAGCAGATAGCTGACAGACTTACGAAAGAGGGCGATAAAACGACGTGCTAGACGATTACGATTTACGATCGTATATTCGCCGAAGACACTTTCGACTAACATCCCTTGTGGCTATGCCAATGTTATGAATGTACGGAAGTTCGGGAAGGATAAAATCCGGGTACCCGATAAAACCCGGTTTTTACCGTCTACACACATAAAATTGCCGGTTTTTTGAAAGAGCCGGCTTTTTGATTCTGAAAATCCCTCAATTATTGCCGGATTTTCAAAAGCCGGCTTTTACGATTGAGAAATTGAAAAAGCCGGCTTTTACGATTGAGAAATTGAAAAAGCCGGCTTTCAGGAAAAAACCGGCATTTAAAAGGCTAGTGTAGACGGTGAATGCTGCTAGTGTAGACGTAGCTTATGTTTAGAGAAGGCGCGGATCCAGGATTTTTTGCAGGGAGGGTCTAGGTTTGATAATTGCTTAACTAATTGCACCGCCGCAAGCGCCGAAGGCGCTCAACCAATTAACATGGGCCCTCCCCCAGAAAAATTTGGCAAATTAGATTCAATTTGGTGTATTCTGACGTATTTCTGGAAGGTAAATTCATCCTGCTCAACTGAATGTATACAAACTCGTAATTTGTGGGTCAGATTCCGGCTTTTTAGATTTAAGTTTCAAAATTTCATGCCTGAGCAGTCAGGGGGGGTCCGGACACCCTGGCCCCCCCCCCCCTCTCTGGATCCGTGCCTGGAGAAAAGTCCTGAACATAACAAATATCCTCAATTCAATATCGGAAAAACATTGTAACTTACGAGCATGCCACGCCCATCAAGGCGTTTATATCATTATGTGACGTCAACAACTTCGCGTTCTTTTCTCCTTCAAAGGCTGTTTTTTGGGTAGATACACAAAGACTGGTGGCTTCTTGATCCTTATTTAAACATCCCCCACTCTCCTTAATAACTACAGACAAAAAACAAATAAACAATAAATTTTCCAGGTCAAGGCCGTATACCAGTATTAAAATACGTGACAAGGATTAGGTATAATAATAATAATAATAATCTCGTCATTTTACAAGGGTAGCAAATTAGGCCTGGGGCCTATTTTCAATTTGGCCCTTGGCACAGATCGTGCGAATGATTTCGATCATTACTGCAGGAAGAAACCGAAGAACTCTGGGGAAACCTGCCTGATCGGACGGGAGACCAAATATCCCTCTCACTTACAACGATAAAGTTCTTGCACTGAGCTGGGATTGAACCCTCGATGCATTGGTGAGAAGCCGCCTCTCTATCGCCACGGCTATCCGGGTACTATGGTATTTTCCTACTGATTACGCGACCCTATATTCCGTGCAAGGTTAATCGGTAAAAATGAATGAATGAATAATAAAATGGTGTTTAACGTCCTACTGTTTTACTCTGAGTCGGCTAATGAAGACGGGATGAATGAATGAAATGGGGTTTAACGTCCTACTGTTTTGCTCCGAACTTGCTAATGAGGACGGGTATATGCCATACAGGTTGTCTGAATGGGAATGGGGAACAGGCTAAGCCAAGAGAGAGAGATAGAGAGAGAGAGAGACTAGGTCATTTCGGGACTAACATAAGGTTTAATTTTATTTCAATAATTCGCTTGCACGTAGGGGTCTTTAGCAGTGGGAAAAAACAGGTGGACCCGGAGAAAAACCACGATGTTGGACAGGAGCGCCGGGACTAAAAGAATAACACAGCTTACCATTTACATTATCACAGAGTTTTGTGGAGGCGGTTTTCCAATCGGCTACACTAGCTTCCATACTCAATACATTCATAGCGTTCATGTCATTGGCACACGCTTTATAAATTTTACCCATACAGTCTACAGCTCTGTTTAACTTTCCAGTACTATAATATAAATAATATAACATATAAAAATAACATCCCAGTACTATAATATAAATATAAGATATATAAATAACATCCCAGTACTATAATATAAATAATATAACATATAAAAATAACATCCCAGTACTATAATATAAATAATATAACATATAAAAATAACATCCCAGTACTATAATATAAATAATATAACATATAAAAATAACATCCCAGTACTATAATATAAATAATATAACATATAAAAATAACATCCCAGTACTATAATATAAATAATATAACATATAAAAATAACATCCCAGTACTATAATATAAATAATATAACATATAAAAATAACATCCCAGTACTATAATATAAATAATATAACATATATATAAATGTATGAAATGATATAAAATGGGGTTTAACGTCCTACTGTTTTGCTCCTAAACGGGCATACGCCATACAGTGTGCTATGAGGGGAATTTAGCCAGGGCAGCGGCGCTACGGCCCCATCTGTTATCGAAGTCCAACTGCCAAGGGATCGTTTACATAAACGGACCTAGGTTTTTAGTCCCACCCGAACGACTAGACAGCTAATCTTGCCAGGCCCTCCATCCTGCATCACTGACAAGGGAAAACCACGTTTAATTGGCTAATCCCTGTGTTGTGAAGACAAAAAAACGAAATTTTTAACTATAAAAAAACGAAACGAAATAGGATGTGTGTTTTAATGAGATTAAATCTAACAGTAACTAACCTGCACAAATCCATTGTAACATCAGCATCTAGCGCCAGAGCATGTGGTGAGCCGTCTGTGATACCCAAGTTTGTTTCACTTAAACATTTCTTAACTTCACCCGCGCTATCCTTGGGACATTCCGCGGTTTCTCCGGCTAGACACACACCCAAAACAAACACTGTAATAATAATAATAATAACAATAATAATAACAATAATAATAATAACAATAATCAAATCTGGTGAATAATCACAATAATTATCATAATTTTAAAACGGACTAAAAACAAAATTACGATTGATTGTCAAAATAGATGAGGATGATGATGAATGATGATGACAACGGCGATGATTAGGGTGATAATGATGATGACGATGATGATGTGATGATTATTATACATTATTATTATTATACATGAATTTATATAGCGCTGCTTTCACTAGAAGTGTTCAGTAGCGCTTTACAATAATTGCAACAAGTCAAATAAAACATAAAATGATAATATGAAATATAAGTGAAATATAAATTGACTGACAAATAAAATATAAAGATAAATAGAATGTAAAGACATATAAAATATAAAGACAAATAAAATAAAAAGACAGATAAAATATAAAGACAAATAAAATACAATGACAAATAAAATAATAATAATAAAAAATGAGCATGTAAATATATCACAGGCTTATATATGATGATAAAAATGATGATAATGATGATGATGATGATGATGATGATGATGATCATGAGGATGATAATGAAGATGAGGATGATTAGGGTGATAATAGGGATGATGTTAATGATGATGATGCTAATGATGATGGTGATGAGGGTGATAATAAGGATGATTAGGATGATGTTAATAGTGATGATGATGAGGGTGATAATAATGAATGAATGAATGAACTAGGGTTTAACGTCCTACGCTTAAGCACCGTACCTGGGCTAATTGAAGACGGGCATACGCCACAGTGTGCAATGAGGGAAATTTTGCCCGGGCAGCGGCGCTACGGCCTACTCTTATATCGAATTCCAACTGCCAAGGGATCTTTTACGTGCACTCCAATTTGTACACGGGACCTCGGTTTTTCGTCCCATCCGAACGACTAGGCAGCTGTCCTTGTCAGGCCCTCCTTCTGCATCACTGACAAGGGGAAATCACACCGGAAAATCGAGATGAACTTTCTCGGCCAATGCAGGGATCAAACACTCAACCTCCAGGCTAGCGAACCAGCGCCTTATCCACTTAGCCACCGTGACCCCCGGGTGATAATAAGGATAATAATTATGATAATAATGATGATAATAAGGATGATAATAAGGATGATAATAAGGATGATAATAATGATGATAATAATGATGATAATGATGATGATAATGATGATGATAATGATGATGATAATAAGGATGATAATAATGATGATAATAATGATGATGATAATAATGATGATAATGATGATTATAATAATGATGATAATGATAATAAGGATGATGATGATGATAATAAGGATGATGAGTATGATATCAATGAGGATGACGACGACGGTGATAATATGGATGTTAATGATGATGATAATAAGTATAATGAGGATGATGACGACGGCCATTGACGAGGCTCTTAGTGATGCAATACTCCTGAAGATGGGGGTGTGGAATAAATAGACAATAATTAATATCTTCTTCAAGTAGCCACAACTTATGTTTGAAAATGAATAATAACTGGATGCTAAAAACTATAATTCCACATAATTGTGCACTTGGCACCATTCCACGGAATGCAATTAGTGTTTATTACCGACTTATAATCTCGAGTTGTTTGCTGGAGGTTTGGGAGTAGTCTATCGCGTGCACGGTAATACCTGTTCTCCGTGAACATCAGGGTTTCGTTCCATGCTAGTTTGTCACGAAAATTAATAAATAAGGTCGTCTAAGTGAGAGGGATATTCGGTCTCCCATCCGATCAGGTAGGTTTCCCCTGAGTTCTTCGGTTTCTTCCTGCAGTAATGATCGAAATCATTCGCAAGATCTGTGCCAAGGGCCAAATCGAAAACAGGCCTCAGGCCTAATTTGCTACCCTTATAAAATGAAGAGATTATTATTATTATTATTATTATTATTATAACAAACCTTCTGGGGTCTGTAAAAGTACTTAGGGAAATTCTCATTACTATAGAAGCATGCGCGCCCCGAAATGACCAGTCCCTGAGTTCACAAAGCATACTTAACTTTCAATCACTGTTTATAAGAAATATCTTTGATCCAGACAAACAAAACTTTACACAAAGTTTCTTATTGACGTATTTGATACATTAAAACAAATGTTTTATAAAGGACTATATTTTAGTTAAAATAAGGCGAACAAGCTCGAGTCAAAGCTTAAATGAAGTCTGGGAATGTTTTGTGAATTCGAAGCCAGATTCTAATTTAACGGTAATATCTCTGTATTGACAGATATGTAATGGTGTATCGATTAAAACGCCATGATGACTCACCCCCCACCTGGCACTAGTTACATCGACTGTAGAGAGAGAATTTATCAACTACCGGTATGTTAATAAAATAAAACCAAGTACGAACAATTCAAACAATTAGACAAAATTCGAAGTCCTAAAAAACGGTATAGGCAAAATAGTGTAATCCGGCAAAATAGTGTAATCAGCATATGGATTGTTCACCGTGTACAAAATACACGATAAATTACCGGTATATATGTATTTTAGTCTATATAGAACAGAGCTAGCGATTGACTACGTGAACATATTTAGTACGAATCTCGAGCATTCCGTAACCCACAGCTATCAGAACATACTTTGTTCATTTCGTAACCCACAGCTATCACAACATACTTTGTTCATTTCGTAACCCACAACTATCAGAACATGCTTTGTTCATTTCGTAACCCACAGCTATCACAACATACTTTGTTCATTTCGTAACCCACAACTATCAGAACATGCTTTGTTCATTTCGTAACCCACAGCTATCAGAACATACTTTGTTCATTTCGTAACCCACAACTTTCCAAACAAACTTGGTTACGAATTTTTGTTCATATCGTAACCCAAAGTTACCAGAACAAACTGTGTTCATTTCGTAACCCACGGTTATTAGAACAAACTTTGATCATTCCGTAACTCACAACCATCAGAACATAATTGGTCCATTTCGTAACCTACAGATATCAAAACAAACTTTTTAAATTTCTTGAAGACAAATGTGACAAGCTTTTTTTTAACACTTTCATTCACAGCTATACGTAAACAGTAAACAATGAAATTAAAATATATATGTTAGTCCCGAAATGACCTATCGTGTGTGGAGTTGACGTTAAATAAACCATTTCCCTTCAATAAAATAAAATAAAATGTAATGGGGTTTATTAACGTTCTACTTTTCTTTATCGACTGGGATAATGAAGACGTGGATGGTAAATACTAGACAGTTTACACAAGGTCAAGTTACTACTTTCTGTTTATTTCACGAGGAATAAGACCAAGAAGATATTCGAACAACTAATCTAAGAATCATCCGGGCTATAGGCATACATAAATAGATCTGTTAGCTGCTATATTGAACATCTACGGTATATCTAGCCATATATAAATATCATTTAACCTAACCAGTGTATTGTATACGGGTTACTGTTCTGCACCGACTGGGCTAATGTAGACGAGCATACCAATTTAATTGCAGTATTCTATTCGGAACATTTTGCCCTGGCAGTAGACCCTCCCCCGTACTTTTATCGAATTCCAACTGTCAAACGTTCTTGTAAGTGAACTTTTTTTGATGGAACTCGGCATTTTCGATCTTTGGACAATTGCGCAATCACTGAAGTCATAATTCCAAGACGGTTGCGAAGTTCCTGGTTTATAATACAGCGCTCGTTCTTGCTCCACTGTCTTACGTATTATCTGCATTGTGTTTGTCTTTCGTGATGGGGGAGGGGGGGGGGCGAATAGTAAGCACGTGCGCACTGTATCATAAGGTCTGTCATTGAGTTAACTGGCGGGGTTTCGATTCCCCGGTAATACGTAACAAGGGTTTTCTCCGGTTTACTCCCACTGCTATAGACCCTACGCGCAAGCGAATTTTTGAAATAAAATGGAATCACATGTTAATCTCGAGTGGACTATATACCCCATCTCTCTCTCTCCATCTCTCTCTCTCTCCATCTCTCTCTCCCTATAATCCACGAACCGCCCAGGTGGATCTCTCTCTCTCCTTCTCTCTATCTCGTTATTACCCCGATCCTATTCCACTGTGTATACAATAGGCAACACGTTGAAGACACCATTGCAATTAGGAATCCAGATAAAAATTTGTTGTGGCGTCGCTGCCAGGTCAAAACGCCCCAGTTACCCCGGTTCGCGAACGATGTACGACCTTTATTCATATAATTTTATTCCGATGCAATCTAAGCCATATTAAAGAAAATACATATGCAGTTGATTACCATGGAAACATTAATAATAAACTAATAACTCGTCTTTCTGGGTTTAAATCGACTATTGCTATAGAATATCCTGCACACACTCTGACTGTATATAAAACAAATTACTATCAACAGTCATGTAGAAATAAAACCTGAATTATTTAAATAGACTAGCGAACATTACGATCGATGTTTAGGGTAATAATACTTTATAGATTTACTGCTGACAGATGCAAACCTTTAGTCACGTGACACTTAATAACGTGTTATCCAGTAGACATGGTACAAGGGCTAATCAGCGAAATGGATGCATGAGATGTGTTGTTGACGTTTGGGAAAGTAGACGAGGGGAAATGTGTAGGGAGTGATAGTTAGATGTATTATGAATGGCTAGAGTGGCTGTGGTTTTACGGTGAAATACTATGCCGCCACCGTAACACCACAGCTTTATGATTTGTTAGACAGGAGTGATGTAATAAGTCCGACAATAATAAATAACATATTTCTGATTTTATTGTCGTCTTTTCCCACTTGCACTGGTTGTGCGCCATTTTGAAACTAGCTGACGAAGACAGCTCGGGCGGCGATTGTTCGACTCCGGGCTGCTCTGTCAGTCGTATCATGTCACTCGATATTCACGCGGTAATTCACGGAATTCCACGATAAAAAAAATTAAACCACCGCGATGCGTGTACTCATTCGGCAAACCTCGACAGATTCCGGTGCCCTATATCTAGACTCGGCTGTATAATGAAGTCCGCCATTTTGGAACTATTTTAAAGGACCCGGATAAACAAGGTTGCCCCCAGGAGATGGGTGCCAGTCAAGTCGTCCACAAGCGAAGTCGTCCACAACCGTTGGTGGAGTCGTCCACAAGGCATTGGTGATGTCGTCAACAACTATTAGTGATGTCGTCCACAACTAAATATGTTTATGAATTTGTTAATGAATTTGTTATTTATGGAATAAAACGATTTACCTTGTTGTTTATTTGCCGGGAGAAAGGGTGACAACGCAGAAAAAACTATACTAATTAAAAATACATCGTGTGGACGACGCCAAAAAACGTATTACAATTACAATATCCAGAAAGTATTTACTTTGTTGTTTATTTACCGATAGAAAGGGTGACCACGCATTAAAACTATACTATTTACAAATACATTATGTGTCCAGAAATTATACTAAGTCGTGTGGACGACTCCACCAACGGGTGTGGACAGCTTAACCAGATTTTGGGGCTATTTTGTAAAAGCGGAACGTTTTCCTGTTAGAGTAAATCGGTAGTCGATAAGCCGCATCGCAAATGTATGGTCGTAGGTACATATCAATGACTATCATACATCCGAGTCTAGATGAAGGTTACGGAGAGTACCGGAATCTGTCGAGGTTTGCCGAATGGCGTGTACTGTATGTTTTAGCCTTGACCTATTACTCACTGATAAGCTTCCGCTGCAAAGGGAGTTCTTGCCTTTTTATTATTATTATAATGACTTCGTCATGTGCGGCAGGTTAGTTTGCTTCTAAAAACACTGTTTACCGTTCCAAAAAATACAAAAGTAATTTTCTAACAGACAACCATGGTTCTATTCACCGAGACTAGATACTTTCTCTCGGTGTAAGGACGTGTACTTAAAAATAACCTTTAACAGTTGGAATACGATGGGGAGAGAGAGAGAGAGAGAGAGAGAGAGAGAGAGACTAATAAAGGGGTTTCAGGTCTCGTTACAGGATTAGGAGATCAGAATGAAGAGACTGTCGTGTAAAAGATCAATCTGACGATACTGCAGTGTGTGTGTGTGTGTGTGAGAGAGAGAGAGAGAGAGAGAGAGAGAGAGAGAGAGAGAGACAGACAGACAGACAGACAGACAGACAGACAGACAGACAGAGAGAAGAGAGAGAGATGAGGCTTAACGTCAACTAGACATAAACTAGGTCATTTCATGACTTATATAGAATGATTCGATTTCATTTTAATAATTCGCTTGTGCGCAGGGGTCTTTAGTAGTAGGAGGAGCCGGAGAAAGCCCGGGAGGTTGGACAGGCTAAATCACTCCTTGTCAAGCGGGGAAAATTACAGATCTTGAGATTAAACCATCAGACCACCTACTCCCCACAGTATTCGATGAAGCGAAGGCAGATTTGTTTTGCAGATTACAATATATTCTACGTAGTCTTAGTTCCATACATGTTTGAAAACCAGGCCGCCTGATAGTCTGGTAGTCATGGTGCCTAACATATATGAAGAACATAAAATTCATATATTCATCAGTCATATTTGTATTATTCACCCCAGACTGATTCACCAAGCGTTTGTATTATATCATTATATTAGTCTGAATCCCCACGAGTCGAATATTTCATACATCAATACCCCCGTGGGTCTGTTTCAACATGAATATCACAATGCCATTTAATGATTCATTCCTGTTTCTGACTTTATATGACATAATATAATTAGCCACAATAATTGATCGTCCGCCATTTATATCCTTTTTATATTTTCAGGACCGGGATGAACTTCACATTTATATCCTCTATGTAATATCAGGGTAGAAAGGAATCGGGGTTTAACGTCCTACTGTTCTTATCAGCGAAAGGATGAACTTCATTGTTAATAACATACAAGTAAATCGTAGAATAAAGTGTTGGGTTGTAGAATGTTTCTCCATCGCAGGGGGGTTCAAGTAGCCAGAAAATATTCATTCGCAATGAGTCGCACGGGAAGTGTAAAGGATTGTTAAACTTCTTTTCTGACGCGCTAGCTTGCTTTCTCTCTCTGTCTTTCTTTCTCTCACACACCCAAATACTTCGCTCTTTCTCTCTTTCCAGAATATGGAAAAAAAAGCCTACGCCGTGCACTGTGCTGTGAAGTATATTAAATTCCGGAAATCAGGGTTCTTTTTGGTGCACATGGGACTAAACTGATAGAATACTTCAAGGACATATTCCAAAGAGAGAGAGAGATAGAGAGAGAGGGGAGAGAGGGTTTAACATCCACTACACACAAACTAGGTGATTTCGGGACTAGCACATGGTTCATTTTTATTCCAATAATTTACTCGCGCGGAAGGGGGGGCGGAGGATCCGGAGAAAACCCACGAGGTTAGACAGGCGATCCGATCCTACTCCTTGTCACGTACAACCAGGAAATTGAACCCACTCCAGTTGACTAAATGACAGACCTAATGATACAACGCAAACACGCTCACCATTCGATCATATGAACAAACAACAGCATACATCAAATAATATGCTAAGCAACTTACTAAGCCTCACGAAAAACAACATTATTATGTCAATAGGATACTCCAGAAAACTTTTAAACAACTTTCCTCGGGCTGTATAAAATATTTTTTTCATTTAACTTAATAAGCCTCGTGAAAAACAACAATATGTCAATAGGATACTCCATAAAACTTTTAAACAACTTTGCTCGGGCTGTCTCGGGCTGTATAAAATAATTCATTCATTCAACTTACTAAGCCTCATGAAAAACAACAATATGGCAATAGGATACTCTAGAAAACATTTAATAATTATTTTTATCGAGCTGTATCGGCTGGCTGTATAAAATAATTTATTCATTTTTCTATTAAGACGTCTTTTTATTGAACAAGTCGCATTAGACAAAGTCTCATTGAATCGTTATTATATCATTAAAATTGATTTTATCCGGTTTTATACAATTTATCCTCCTTTTAGTAGCCTTGACTACACGCCGTATCTAAAGAAAATCGATAACCTTGACCGAGTCACTATAGCGACTGTACTGAAGGTCAATCAAGTACAGATGTAGACACGATCTATTGTGTCTCGATCAATGAGATTATTCTCCTCGCGAATAAATCCGCGGGAAATTTTCTTTCATCTGTGTCAAAATATTTTCACGAGAAATTATTTGAACCGAGTGTGTGACACACGTGGCATCCATCCTATAATACGGACATTGTATACACGTTGTAAATACGATAATCTGTCTCGTGAAAAGAGGGCACGTCTCGTCGCACAGCCTGTTTTGTAAAATTAAAGGACCTAAGTCCGTAAATTAAAATCCTCCAAAATCTTCAACATCGAAATCACGAATTTTTGGTCAATTTAAATCAACATTGATGATGTAAACCTATCGGGAAAAGATGAGCTTCTGATATCCGATATTTAAGATAAAATAATTTTATTTGACATTGGTACACGAATCGTGTACCATAATGCGCTTCAGCCCCAGTTGTATTGAGAGACTTGATGGACGAGGCTGGACATATTGCATTAAATCAAACGGAGTTATGTAGACTGGAATAACAAGACACTAGAAATGTGCACTTGATTGAAATTTTTCAGGTTTCGCCGAACATAACTGATTTGAAATTGGAGTAAAAACGGAAACCATTTAATGTATATCAGTTTCTATACATTTATATTGCAGTATTATATGCGTTCCGACCCACTTTTGTGAATTTCTAGGTCCCAAATGTTTGCGATTTAGCTCCTTTAATTAGATAACATTTGCATAGCTCCTTTAAACAACATAAAAGTACATGTATTCCATTACGATCTTGGCGGAATGATTAACGCGTGTGCGTTGGGTCAGAAGGTATGTCATTATATCGGATGGTGTGGTTTCTTTTCACTGATTGTACGTGACAAAGCGTGGGGTCGCCTGTCCAGCTTCGTGTGGGTTTTTTTTCCGGGTCCTCTGATATCCTCCCCCCACTGATAAAACTGCTACGAGCAAGTGAATTGTTGAAATACAATTATTGAACAATATGTTAGTCTTGAAGTTTGTGTCGAGTTGACGATATATATTCTCTCTCCCTATTAGTAAATGCAGGAGGACTGCACTACACACAAAACAAAAAAACTACAAGATAAACCTGCGGACAAGACAGAAAATAGACATTGCAAAAACTAAACAATTATCAAATCAAGTGAATGGATCCGGGGGCCAGCCGTAAGCGTCCACTGCGTTGTACAGTCCCGGGCCTGTCTTGGTACAGGCTTCACTAAAATGATTTACAAAAAAGGTCTCTCTCTCTCTATTTCTCTCAGTGAATTATCTCCATTTGGACGATAAGACATGGCCATTTGAACATGGTGCTATCTTGACCAATCACCGTATCTGTAACATCTCCTTCGTGACTGACAAAAGCCTGACATGATTCAGTTTCGGGAAACTAGATTGAAGTTCTCTTAGTTCGGAACCTTCCGGGCTTATATTGAGTGTCTTGTCCATTAGGCACCGGCGAGCGAGAGAGAGAGAAATAGAGTTTAACATCCACTCGACACAAACTAGGTCATTTTGGGACTAACGTATGTTTTTTCAATTTTTTTTATTTCAATAATTCGCATGCGCGTAGGGTTCTTTAGCAGTGGAAGGAAACCGGAGTGCCCGGAGGAAACCCACGAGGTTGAGAAGGCGCCCCTTTCTCCATGTCATATACGCTCACACTAGGGCTCGAAACCACAGCCGCAAGCCAGAGGTGACCGGTCAGCTAGAGGTCGAAGCGCGGCACTCTAGACCACTAGGCCATCCCAACCCCCCATTAGGCACAGGCGTTGTAGACCAAAATCCCACCATCCCATGTCACCCCGCAGTTTCCCTTTTCGTAGTAATGTGACAGTTGAGTTCCGGGCCATTATCAACAATATGTAAAATAATAAAATAGAAATTTGATGATGACTTATTAGATCAGTCATCATCAAATTTCTATTTTATTATTTTTACATTGACATTTAATTATAAATATTTATACATATTGTAATATTAATCGTGTTATTATTATAATATTACCATCGCGGTAATCAAACGTTTCCGGCCATCGAGTTTTTTTTAGAACTTTGCAGATTGTAAACATCGATCCGTAATAAGTATGCGGTCTATTCTAGTTCATCGCGATTTTCCGGCGTGGTTCCGCAGGACAGAGGGTCTGACAAGGGACAACGTAGAGTTGTGGTATGGGCGGGATGAAAAACCGAGGTTACGTGTCTACATTGGAGTACATGTAAAGATCCCATAGCAGTTGGAATTCGATATAAGTGTAGGCCTTAGTTCCGGGCAAAGTTGCCCTCATAGCACACTGTATGGCGTATGGCCGTCTTCAGTTTGAGCAGTACAGTAGGACGTTAAACACAATTTTCAATTAGATCGGTGTGTGTGTCAGATCGCTTGTAAATATCGATTACTAATAAGTATGCGGTCTATTCTGTTGAACACACCATATCATGTCACCAGACATTGAATTGTTATCAAGAGAATAGACCCATTGTAATAATTGACGGGTATCTCCAGGGATTTCAATAGTTGACCTGTGAAGAGTTCAAGGCTGTTTAATCCCCTGGGAGACATCTGTGTAGAATGTTACTGTATAACAATGAGTATCTTGTCCACTAGTTCGCTTCTATAGGCCGGGCTATAGGAGACCTGCATACGCCATACAGAGTGATATTAGGGAATTCTGCCCGGACAGCGGCACTACGACCTACTCTTATAGCGAGTTCCAGCTGTCACGGGATCTTTCACATGCACGACGATTTCTTTTGTATTCGTCCAGTCCGAACGACTTGAAATCTGTCCTTGTCAGACCCTACATCCTGCATCCCTGACAAGGGAACACCCCGCCGGAAATCTGGACGAACTTTCTCGGCCAGTGCAGGGGGGCGAACACCCGACCTCCAGGCTAGCGAGCCAGTGTCTTACCCACTTAGCCACCATGATCCCCGAATGTTTCTTGCACGTGTATGTCAACATCTACACGACTAAGCGTGACGTCGTGGATTCTGTAATAACTAGAGGGTGGAGTCGCACACGAGGCAGTGTATGTTTACACATACTAGAACACAAGATATCACTCCTTCCATATTTGGAAGGTTCACAACGATAGAGAGGGAACGAGGTTTAACGTCCACTCGACGAGGTTGGATACAGGCGACCCTACTCCTTGCCATGTACAACCGGGGATTCGAAACCACGCCAGTTGACTTGACCCCTTCACACCACCATATTTGGAACGGATTCACATAGATAACACTATATGTTTAACTGAATGCACGTCTAAGATCACTACGGTCTTGACTTGTTCAAATAGGGGGGTCGGGATAGTCTAGTGGTCTAGAGTGCTGGCCGGCCACCTCTGGCTTGCGGCTGTGGTTTCGAGCCCTGGTGTGAGCGTATGTGGCATGGAGATAGGGGCGCCTTCTCAACCTCGTGGGTTTCCTCCGGGCACTCCGGTTTCCTCCCACTGCTAAAGACCCCTACGCGCAAGCGAATTATTGAAATAAAAATTGAAAACCATACGTTAGTCCCAAAATGACCTAGTCTGTGTCGAGTGGACGTTAAACCTCATTTCTCTCTCTCACACGTCTGAGATCACTACGGCCTTGTCTTGTTCAAATACCAAAATAAATCTGTAGTCTGGGTAAATGTCAAATCCGGTTCTTATAATACTACAATTAATGATCGGTATTCAGACGTAATCTACCAAGTTGAAGGACGAATCGGCCAAGAATAACCTTGTGTTTATCTGGTGAGAATATTAATCTTATCAGAAATAGAAATCAATGATGATTCAAGATAAAGATGGCTTCTCGCATATAAAGACTATATATACTGGCGGCCGTTTACGAAAAAGCAGGGGGACCAAATTTTTCGAGATAAGTCTTTTTCTCAACGGTTTTATATGGAATCGGACCCGTTTAATCCATTTTTCGCTACTGGATCACTGTCAGCCTGGGGGGTTTTGAGTAATTAGCGAATTACTAATTAAAAAACTAATTAAAATCCCCATTCCTTTAAAATGACACATACAAGTCGAAATACGCCGCTGTTTGTAATGTTATTTATAGAATAGAACCCCCGAGTCTGTTTTAGATACTAGTTCACTATCAGCCAGATTGTATTACAAAATAACATTTATAGAATAGAACCCCCGAGTCTGTTTTAGATACTAGTTCACTATCAGCCAGATTGTATTACAAAATAACAGTATTTGTTTTGATCATCTAGATGGACTAAAAACATGTTTAAATCAATTTGACTATCAAAAGTTAGCTTTAAATCTCTCTCAAAACAATTTAATCCTTAGAAAACGTCACGATACAATCAAAGAATCTATTTTGAGTTGTTTTGTTTGCCACGTGAAGACGATTTGTATTTTCATGGTGTTTATACAAAAAAAACCAACTCGGTGACATGCAAAGGCATGGTTCGCTTGGAGAGGTTCGGTAATTTCCGGAGGTATATTGGGTGGTAAGCATTTGTTTCCATCCACCGGAGCCTGATGTGATGACGTCACATGTGGATTCTTGGCAAGAATAAGGGTTAGGGTAAGGGTTGTTGTCTGCAGATTTCGTCAGGGTCTCGAGATGTAGACATGGCTAGTCCTAACCCTAACCCTGAGCTAAGCCTAACCCTTATTCTAACCCAGAATCCACATATGACGTCATCAAACCAGGCTCCGGTGGATGGAAACAAATGCTTACCATATTGGGTGGAGTCCACAATGGCCGCTTTATGTGAGAAAGGAGGGAGAGAAATGGGGTTTAACGTCCACTCAACACAACTAGGTCATTTCAGGACTAACATATAGTTTAATTTTTTCAATAATTCGCTTGCGCGTAGGGGTCTTTAGCAGTGGGAGGAAACCGGAGTATCCGGAGGAAACCCACGAGGTTCAGAAGGCGCATCTATCTCCATGCCACATACGCCCACGCCAGGGCTCGAAACCACAGCCGCATGTCAGAGGTGGCCAACCAGCTAGAGGCCGAAGCGTGGCATTCTAGACCACTAGTACATCCCCCCCCCCCATATGAGAAAGGAACATATTCTAAATTGATAAAAGGCATATGATGAAGTCAACCGGTCACTGGCTGAAACAGTATGAGTGTGAAATGGGGTTTAATGTCCTACTATTAATATTATGCAACTAACCAGAGCTAATTGAAGACGGGCATACGCCATACAGTGTGCTGTGAGGTAAATTTTGCCCGGGCAGCGGCGCTATGGCCTACTCTTATATCGATTTCCAACTGCCAATGGATCTTTTACGTCCTCCGGTTTCCTCCCACCGCTATAGACCGCTACGCGCAAGCGAATTATTGAAATAAAAATTGAAAACCATACGTTAGTCCCAAAATGACCTAGTTTCTGTCGAGTGGACGTTAAACCCCATCTCTCTCTCTCTCTCTCTCTCTCTCTCTCTCTCTCTCTCGTCTGTGATGTTTCAGCACCGATCAATAATACCCATGAACGACGAACGGTGTAAAAGAAAGATGGAGACGAGCCAGGACGGGATTAATCGAACCGGTTTCGGTTTGTAATTAGAACACGCTCGGTTCAAAATCATGCATCTAATAAAAGGAATATTAAAAGCACGTGTAGCCTACCTGTAACCAAGATTAGGCCTAATTCAAATTGTTTTGACTCCATCACGCTGACTGACCGGGTAATAGTATTCACTGGACACGCCGCTGTCTGCTTGCTCGCTTGCTTTCTACTCGTTTTATTATTATTACTACAGCGATTCTTCATAGACTGTTCGTTCAGTCGATTCGACTGCCTGATCGATCGGCAATCATAGTCTCGTATTACCAGACTGTTGATTAGCTCGACATGCACGCGCTCGGTACTATAGCGGCCAAGCGACTATATTCACTGCGGGATCAGTGTGGCGCGGTGGTGGTGTTGTTAACCGTGACGGGTAGCGGTCTTTGTATTCTATTGTCTGGTTTCCTGTAAGTCAAACACACACTCGGCAAATATCGACAGATTCCGGTACCCAACATCTAGGATCTAGTTCTAGATGTAGGGTTACGGAGGGTACCGGAATCTGTCGAGGTATGCCGAATGTCAAACACAATCAGTTAGCGTGCACCCTAGGAAGCAATTGATAGATGATGCGCTAGATATTTGTCATTATGTCTGAAGAGAAAATAACTTAATTCAAACATTCGTGTGGTGTGGGATTTAGACGGAAACAGACCCTAGGCTATTCTATGTATAAAGTCACGACTAGACAAAGGTGAAAAGGGTGTTTGAAACACAATTGAGCAACGTCGATGATTACGAGGGATGTGCGTGACATAAAGGGCTGTGGCAACTACAAAGAACAAGACCCAGTTTCTCGAAATCTTAACTAAAGATAATATCCAAATACTTCTATTTTGATTGGCTAAGCAATAAAATCAATCTAATATTATCCAATCAAATTAATAAAATTTGGATTTCATCTTAGTTAAAAGTTATTCAGGACGCCCTATACTTCAGAGTTTCAAGCCTGCAAATAAAAAATAAAACAGACACTGGCTTCGTGCTAATAATATTGGGTTCAACGTCCTACTATCCTGCATACGTCACATAATGTGCTGAGGGAAAACGTCCACCGAAAAAGTGGGTTTGAGAGAGAGAGAGAGAGAGAGAGAGGGAGAGAGAGAGAGAAATGAGGTTTAAAGTCCACTCAACACAACTAGGTCGTTTTGGGACTAACATATGGTTTTAATTTTTTATTTTAATAATACGCTTGCGCGTAGGGGTCTTTAGCAGTGGGAGGAAACCGGAGTGCCCGGAGGAAACCCACGAGGTTGAGAAGGCGCCCCTATCTCCATGCCACAGACGCTCACACCAGGGCTCGAAACCACAGCCGCAAGCCAGAGGTAGCCGACCAGCTAGAGGTCGAAGCGCGACACTCTAGACCACTAGGCCATACCAACCCCCAAGTGGGTTTGAATGGCCGAATGTGTCATAAGGTTTGTCATTGGGTCATCTTGTGTAGTTTCGATTCCCTGGTTGTCCATGACAAGGAGTAAGATTCACCTGTCTAACCTCGTGGGTTTTCTCCGGGTCCTCCGGTTTTATCCCGCTGCTAAAGACTCCTACGCTCAGGCCAATTATTGAATTGGATTGAACCATGTGTTAATCCCAAAATGACCTAATTTGTGTCGAGTGGACTTAAAACTCCATTTTTCTTTCTCCACTGGAAAACGCGCTGTCTACTCGTCACAAAATTTCAACTGTCGGGTTCTTTAACGTATACGTGACCTCGGTTTATCGTCCCATCCAAATGACTAGACGCTGTTCCTTGCCCTTCTCTCCGTCCAGAATCAGGATGGGAAACCCCCGGTGAACTGCTACTCCTGTAATATATAGATTATTTTGTATTGCGAACTAATGGGGATGTGTTCCAGTTGAGTTGCTATCATCCAGAAATAGAAATAGACCGATATAAAATCGATAGAGACTAATGATTAAACTGCTAGACTTATAGATGATTCTAATAACTCACAGACTACAAAACCAGGAACCCGTTTCACGAAATCCTTTACCGCGATATTACCCTAGGTGGAAGTGGACGTTAAACTCTACTAGATACGAACGAATCTCGAAATCTTAACGAAAGAAAACATCCAAATTTTAGTAGATATTTCTAGTTTGATTGGCTAAGCACTAAAATAAATCTAATATTATCCAATCAAATTACTAAAATTTGGATTTTTATCTAAGTACAATTTCGCGAAACAGGCCTCAGGATTCAAAACACTTTGAGAATAGATCTCTGCCCTAAGTGTCCGCCATATCCAACACAATTGGTACACTGTTTAATAATGCGGTCATAATCCAATTAATTGACGATACAAATTACATCTTAACACAGGGGGGGGGGGGCTAGTGGTCTAGAGTGCCGCGCTTCGACCTCTAGCTGGTCGGTTGCGGCTCTGGTTTCGAGTCCTAGTGTGAGCGTACGCTAAAGACCCTTTCTCGCAAGCGAATTATTGAAATAAAAATTGAAAACCATACGTTAGTCCCAAAATAACCTAGTTTGTGTCGAGTGGACGTTAAACCCCATCTCTCTCTCACTTTCTCTCATCTTAACACACCCAATTTAAAAAATTGGAAAAATTCAACTAAGTGATTTGAAAAGCCTAACGTACACTTGTTCAAATGTAACATAGATTTAAACACATTTTCGAACCCTCTGGACAAGTAAAATAGGATGTAATGGATAATTTACACAACAGGTAGGCCACTTAAACATCTAGTACTTAGAATAAGGCTATTATTTATTTTCTCGAGCTGTCAAACCAGCAAGAGTGTTATTGTCCCTGATATAAGAGTAGGCCGTACCGCCGCTGCCCGGGCAAAATTTCCCTCATAGCACACTGATGGCGTATGCTCGTCTTCATTGGCCCAGTTTTAGGAGCAGAACAGTAGGACGTTAAACCCCATTTCATTTCATTTCACTTAATAGACCACTTGACCCCCTCCTCATATATTACCACTTGAAAAATTAAATCAATCATTTCTTTCTTCCTCCGAATCAAAGCAAGTGTAGCCTATATTGTAATGACCTTGACCCAGTTCTCCATGATCTAATGTATTGATTATAAGTGTGAAGGGCAGACATGAGAATTCAGGATATCCACAGAGGCGTCTCAATTACTGATTGATTGGCTTCCTTGATTACACGCTAAATCTTCCAATAAGTATCGATCGCGAGAGACAGAGACAGACAGACACACACAAACACACACACAAACTAGGTCATTTCGGGACTAACACATTGTTTAATTTTATTTCAATAAATCGCTTGCGCGTGGGGGTCTTTAGCAGTGGAAGGAAATCAGAGGACCCGGAGAAACCAACGAGACTGGACAGGCAACCCTACTCCTGGCAACGTACAACCGGTAATTCTAAACCACGCCAGTTGACTCAATGACAGCCGTATGATACAGCGCGCACATGCTAAACATTCGGCCATCAAATGCCCCTCAACAAGTATCGTCAGCTGGTCTTACACATCTAAATGTACTTTATGTGTAACTGAGATATTAAATACCCCGGTGCTTATGGAAAACCAAACAGCTCTTAATCCATTAACAGAACAAAGTTTTTATGGGATACTATTTCTAGTTTTATTCTCAAAGAACGACGTTTCGACAAGTATCCTCTTATCGCCATTGTTTTTTTTAAAATTCATATTGTAGTTTAATATACAGATAAAATGTATTTAGAAAATCCAAAATATATATTTACATATCATCAGGAACATACAAAGAAAAACAAATCTTCAACAAAAGATTTCCCCAAATAAAATCTCCAAATACAAATTTTACAAAAGAATAGTCAGAAACAAAATATGAAATTATCAAAAAAACGGCTCCAAATTCATCTGCGGGCATTCCAAGATCGACAGCTGATCTTTTGGGATTTCCTGGGTCAGTGTACGATTTACAGTTTGGAATTTTTGTTGGCTTCGTTGCCTAGAGTCGATCAAAAAGCCATTATGTCTGTTTTTGATGAGTTTCCATGATGGTCTACAACGGCCTAATATAAAGAAAACATGCTGGATAATTGTGACTTGGGTCTCGCTATAAGAATGTTAGAAAGAAACGGGATCGTTTAAGACCTGGGGAATGAAATTATTGGTCTGATTCCTGCTACTCAGTTTTTGTTTGGGGAGTTGTCTCCCTGAAGCCACAGCGAAACACCAAACTGGTCCGCAGCAAAATCAACTCGTTTAAATGATATCCTTGTAATACATGAAATAGGGTTTAACGTCCTACTGTTCTGCTCCGAACTGGGCTAATAAAAAAAGACATGCTCCATACAGTGTGCTATGAGGGATATTTTGTCCGGGTAGCAGCAATACGGCCTACTCTTATATCGAATTCCAACTGCCAATTGGTCTTTTACAAGCACCCAATTATGTACACGGGACCTCGGTTTTTCGTCTCCTTTGCTAGGCCCTCTGTCCTTCTCCACTGACCCGGAAAAACATTGCCGGAAAACCCCGATGAACCTTCTCGGTCAATGAAGGGATTGAAAACGGGACCTCTAAGTTAACGGACTAAACCAACATCTTACTCACTGAGCCGCCGTGCCTTTAAGAGAGAGAGAGAGATAGATAGAGAGAGAGAGAGCTAGATTGGGTTTAACGTCCACTCAACACAACTAGGTCATTTTGGGACTAACATATGGTTTAATTTTATTTCAATAATTCGCTTGCGCGTAGCGGTCTTTAGCAGTGGGAGTAAACCGGAGTGTCCGTAGGAAAGCGCCCTGTGCCTTTAAGGTATGTATGTAAGAATGACTAAAGGTTGTTTTTGTAATCTATACCTTTAAAGCGAGAATTTCATATTTTATAAGAAAGTCAAAACATAATTATCTATGTCTTTTGCTCAATAGGCTATCAACTCACTATTATACGATCATAGGAATTATTTACTACCCTTAAAAATCTATGACACAGGAAATACAACACAATTACCTCCCCTGTTTTGCTATTGACAACATGGGCATTTATTTTCCAACGTTGGAATTTCTCAACTGGCAATAGTGAATTTTAGGATTAATAGGATTATTCTTTAACAAGGTGGGACTGTTTACCATCTATTGTTAGGCTTTATTTTAATAAATTTTAAAGATATAACTTAAATATTTGAAATTGCAACTTTAAGCCTGTTGACCTCGGGCCTTATTCACTATCTGATCCCTGTCTTTAAAGCCCCAATACCACTCTTGTTGTAACTGAATAATATGTTCCAATCTTTATTCTGGTCAACAATTTGTACTATTTAACAATATTTCAATTGAAAAATGATACAAATTTCATCTTAACACACCTAATTTTAAAAATTGGAAAAATTCAACTACATGCCGTAACATGGCTTGAAAAGCCTTACGTAAGCACTTTCAAATGCAACTTGGATTTAAACATATTTTCGAACCCTCTGGACAAGTAAGATAGGTTGTAATGGATAATTTACACAACAGGTAGGACACTTACACATCTTGTAGTTAGAATAGGGCTAATTTTTTTTTCTGGACCTGCGAGAGTGTTATTGTCCCTTTAAGTGATCATAAACCGTAGTTTGTTGTATAAGTACCTACTTAGTTAGATATAGAACAGACTAACGGTATACAGTAGGTAATATGATAGGGGTTTAAGTTTAAGGTCCGCTATAAAATAAACCTGATATCTGTATTTTTATTAGTGATCGGGATATATAATGACAACGTAGCCCGTAAAAATGTTGACTAATGTTGGCTAGAGTACCCATAGTAATAACAGTGACGAAAACTATCAAATTATGTTAAAACCACGTAGTTGAATCTAAACGTGACAAGAGAGAGAGAGAGATAGAGAGGGGGTTTGACTTCCACTCGAAACAAACTAGGTATATTCGGGACTAACATATGTTTTGGGTTTTCAATAATTCGCTTGAAGAGGTCTTTAGCAGTGGTAGGAAACCGGAGGACCCAGAGAAAACCCACGAGGTTGGACAGGCGACCTTACTTCTTGTCACGTACAACCTGAGATTCGAAACCACGCCACTTGACTCGATCCACCCCCTACCCTAAATGTGACAAGGGCCCAGGCTTATAGATGAGAAGGTATATGATCGCATGCCGAAGCCCGTGGGTTTTCTTCGCATCTTATCGTGTCATCTCTTATAATTCCCTATTAGCTAGACCAGCTTTCTTAGGAGGACAAAATACAAACGAATTAAGGACACGTCTTTATAAATCTTTCACGTCTATTATTTATATTCAATACTTTAAAGTCATAAACATACTGTCATTTGTTTTCAAAATGAAATGGGGTTTAGCGTCCAACTGTTCTGCTCCAACTGGGATAATAAAGACAGGGCATACGCCATTCTGCCCGGGTCTTTTTGTGTTACTGCGTCCGATGTAAACAACCGACGTATTAAGCGCCGTATGTTGTGATTCACGCGTAGAAATATAATGCACGTGAACTTAAAGGTCAGTCATTTGTACAGAGTTAAGAGAAGACTTTCGCATTACCTATTTTAAACCGATTGAGCAGGACGGCTGTCGGGGGGTGGGGGTGATAATTAGATGATTCTAGAATTAAATTTACATGTTTAAAGTTATATAAGTTGTTTCATAAGATGATTGTAGTGGCTGGTGTTTATATATGATGTGTAGGTGGTATACCGTACTATATAATACCATGTTTTATTACAGAGAGATTAAATTCGATAAAATAATATTATATTTAACAGGTAGGTGAATATATTAATTCAGGTGTTTTAATCACGTGCTGTGAGTTACACCTGTTGGTTAGAGGTCACAGGTAATCCCCAAAAACAAAACATCCAAAATTATTTGACAAGTTTATATTATATCCATTTTAATGTAAATATTCTCTGAGATGAATACAAGTAAGGAGATTCTAACAAATTTTCTAACTACATGTACATGTATATTTTTATACTTATTATTATCTAACTATATATAAAACAGTGTTAGTGTTTCTTTTATTTATCTATATTAGTATATATTTATTTATACTTATCAATAAGGTAGTATATATATCATTAAAATACTCATCAATACCCGAATCTGTCCCAATATCATAAATACCCGAATGATATATGACCGCACACCTAATCAGCAGTGAATATTTACCAGGCCGCTATAAAATACAGATTTGACGTCACCCTTTAATGATGGCGTACCATTATTTCAAAAAATGTACGGACAACTTGCCAATCGTACATTATCTATACTAGATGAAATATTAGACTAGTGTGACGTATTTCATTGAAAAGCACGTGCGGTATAGTGTCTGTATTTTAAGTGGTTACTGGTCTCGAGCTAAAGACATTGCGTTATATATTAAAACAATATAATACAATATATTACTCAATGTCTCCGTCTCGACCATTGAACCACAAGTTATCACTGATAAGGATGACACCAATGTCACTTAATGAGTCACAAATATTACCTTTTTATCCTCCTACAAATTAAATTCTAAAGCATTTTTTTTTAAGTATTAGAAAAATAAAAAAAAGAAGACGTTTGAAGTATTTGTAGGTAAAAAATATTTCCTATTTAGTGTAAATGGGTATTAAAATGAGTAAAAGGCACCATTCTGCCGGAACCAGTAACGTCTTATGTGTAAACAATGCACGCGCCATGATTGACGCCGTTTGTTGTGCCACAACAGTAAACATGGAATCGAGTTAGGTTTCAGTGGAATACAACTGGACACACATACATAAAATACTCCTAGCCCGGTCGCTCAATACAATAAAATACACCTAGTCCGGTCGCTCAATACAACAAAACACACCTAACCCGGACGCTAAATCCGGTCGCTCAATACAACAAAATACACCTAGGCCAGTCGCTCAATACAACAATATACACCTAGGCCAGTCGCTCAATACAATAAAATCCACCTAGCCCGGTCGCTCAATACAATAAAATACACCTAGCCCGGTCGTTCAATACAACAAAATGCACAGCCCGGTTGCTCAATACAACAAAATACACCTAGTCCGATCGCTCAATACAACAGTATACATCAAGCCCGGTCGCTCAATACAACAAAATAATCTAACCCGATCGCTAAATACAACAAAAAAAATCTAGCCCGGTCGCTAAATACAACCAAATACATCTAGCCCGGTAGCTAAATACAACAAAATACATCTAGCCCGGTCGCCAAATACAACAAAATACATCTAGCCCGGTCGCCAAATACAACAAAAAGAAAATAAATTGATCCGATGTTATGTTTTAAAGTTAATACAAATTCAGGAATGAATGAATAAAATGGGGTTTAACGTCATAGTTTACTGCTATAACCGGGTTATTAAATATTTTGCAATATCACGTTCTTTGCGGGATATCGCCGGAAATCCTACCCAGACTTGAGAGGGGTGTTCTATTACTTTCTATGAGTTAGTCATCATGATTCAAGTTTAAATTGCGCCATCGTATTCATCTTTATTTCATCTCTCTCACAAGGAGATCACTGAATGATAATCGAAATAAAATCAGTAAATGAAATAGGGTTTAACGTCCTACTCTTCTCATCTGACTTGCATGGTTCACGACGACCGATATACGCCATGCAAGGCGGGAGGTACGCCGGAAATTCCCGATAAACTTTCTCGGCAAACACCGGGATAGAATACTGGACCTACAGGTTAGCGAGCTAACGTCTTACTCACCGAGTCACCCATTGGAGTCACCGCTGTTTTTACTCAAGTACATATTGCGCCATTTTTCACGGTTATAGGATGTCTCCCGCATTGCGATAAGAGAATAATCCTGTAAAATTATTTATAGCCTCGCATTGATCAGCAGTGAATTTTCGCTAGGGCGTTAAAGGGTCAATCCCGATAATGTTTTTGTGAATAAAACTCTTTAATTTTGTGTTAAAATCCATTAAGATCACTAACCTTAGGGCCGAGCAACTAACTCAATATATGTGATACGTTTAATAACCCACTGTATTATGCGGTGATTTGATAAAACCAGACTTTTATTAATAAAAAAAATGTTTCGGTGAATTCCCCTTTTGTTATCAAGTACAGAACATGGACTATTCATCGTGTCGACCTCTAAAGGAAGGGGATCGATTATCGGGTCACCCAACGAAAGAATTGACCCGAAATCTTAAAAGGGTTACGTGTCCGGATAAGCTGTTTTAACGCTCACGTCCAAACGACTCAATATTTTGAGTTGAAATTGTGAGTCAGAGTATATACACCATTCTTCGTTTAAATTTCATACGTACTCGGACTTTTATTGTTGAGACTCTGTTCTATTCGGGACAGTCCCTTTAAAATATTAGTAGACTTTTGTAACTGTCAATCATTTTGAGGTAAATGGTTAAGAACAGTCAACCTGTTTCATAGAGAATCTATTGTGTCAAGTGACGTGGTTTCGATTCCCCGCTTGAATGTGACAAGACGTAGGGTCGCTTAACCAGTCCCGGGTTTTTTATTGAAATAAAATTGAATCATAATATGTTAGTTTGTGTCGAGTTGACGTTAAACCCCATTCCCTTACGGAATACAATACAGAGGTAGACCCCGAGCATCACGACTGCCCCAGAGGCGGATCCAGGAAATCCAGTTAGGGGGGCTCCTAAGAACATTTTTGAAAAAATCGGGGTGTCTGTGGTGATTTGTGGCGCATATCTACTTTTTTTATACTGTTATTTAGGGATTTAGGGGGGGGGGCACATAGGGCCCCCTGGATCCGCCTCTGGACTGCCCTGATTTAACGAATGGACGCGTAGGTGAGTGTTGGCCTGTGACATCCCCACCCCCCAAGTGTATTTACGATGGTGACTTGTAGTATTAGCAGAACACGATCGACTGTCCTGATTTAACGAATGGACGTGTAGGGTAGGTATATATATATACATATATACAACACGAGGGTGACCGACGTTTATTTACGATGTTGACTAGTGACGGGGTACTTGATCAGCAAACAGTACATTAATATACTTAAATACGCATCGTACTCACCCGGTCACGTGATATCATATTACTGTCATGGACGATAACAGGCCAACTTCAGTGGATTACTTTCTATTTTGAAAATATTTTATAAGATACTATATATTTATGTAAGTTTATTTCATTTCATTAATTCACACTTTAGAAATTTTATTTTTCTTTATTTCATACAAAAAATAGTTTAAATAATTTCCTGACAGTGTCACAAACTATTGGCTATAAACTATCGGTTGATATATAGTGACTAGAAAATGGTTGGCGATTTAAAATTTTATATAATCCAGAATCGGGACGAATAACCGAGGTCCCGCGAACGTAAAAGGTCCCTTGACAGTTGTAATTTGGACACAGTTTCGCCCATAGCACACTGTATTGCGTATTCCCGTCTTCGTTAGCCCAGTCGGAGCTGAACAGTAGGACGTTAAACTCCTTTTTATTTCATATCATCCAAAATGAAAACTTTATAAAATGTGATGTATCTTGACGGACTATATCATAATGTGAACTGTATATTGTTTAAACTATATTAAAGATTGGTATTAAGTTTAACGCCCCACTGTTCTGCACCGATTGGGCTAATATAGACAGACATTCGCCATGCAGTCTGCTAGGACAAAGGCGCTATGATCATCTCTTATTTTAATTCTAACTGGTAGGGGTTTTCGATTATTCGCCCCATCGGAAAGCCAGGACCCCCGGGCTAGCAAGCCGGTGACATACTTATTGAGTCATCGCGATCAACAATCTTTATGTATGTTTCAGTGTACCGGTACATTAATTGTCAGGTACTTGAGAACAACTCTGTTCTTAGTTTGCGGTAAATTGGACCATACGTTAGTCCCGAAATGAAGTGGTATGTGTCGAGTGGACGTTAAACCCCACCTCACTCTCTATCTCTCCCCCCTCTTTCTCTCTATCTGCCCCTCTCTCTCTCATTTGCTTGTGTTCCCTTTAGTGATTGGGTCGTAGGGGTCGGTGTTTGTATGTATTTTTGTTAGGGGTGGATAAGCTGTATTTCATCCTGATTTGTTCTATCTTTGTTTTGTTGAGCAGTTTTCATTTAATATCTATTAGCCACATAAAAAAATAAAGTAGGCTTTTAACATCCCACTGTTTTGCTGCTCCGACTGGGCTAGTGGAGACGGGACACACAAATTAATGGACTGATATTGTCATACAAAAAAATTTTTCCGACATGGTTCCTCTTGTCAGTGGTGAGTGACAAAGATCTTGACCAGGAAAATGTTTACTCGTTTGGATTGGACGAAAAACCGATACCCCCCATGCACGTAAAAGATCCATTGGCATTCATAATTAGATACAATGTTCCAGATAGCAGACTTCATTGGCCAAGTTGGAGCCGAACAGTAGAATGTTAAAATCCACTTCATTTTACGCGACATCTTACAAAGAACGGTGTTTACATAGTTTACATAGAGAGAGGAATGGGGTTAAGCGTCCACTCGACACAAACTAGGTCATTTCGGGACTAACATATGGTTCAATTTTATTTTAATAATTCGCCTGCGTGTAGGGGTCTTTAGCAGTGAGAGGAAATCAGAGAACCCGGAGAAAACCCACGAGGTTGGACAGGCGACCCTACACCTTGTCACGTACAACCATAAATGACGAAGATCATGTACGACTAGTAAAATATCTTTGGAAGTTGAACTGTTCAGGAGACCAATGGTCGAATTCGTGCCGTTGGATCATAAGGTCTACCATTGAGCTAAATTGTCTGGTTTTGGTCCCATACTTGTACCTGCCTAACCTCTTGGGTTTTTCCCGGACCCACCACATTTTCCCCACTGATTAGAACCCCTACGCGCTAGCAACTTATTGAAATAAAATTCTACCATATTATGTTAAACCTGAAATTGCCTAGTTTAACCCCATTTATCTCTCTCTGTTTTGTCTAGGCGTAATAAACTTTTTAAAAAAATACCACAAGTTTTTATCTTTTTAATATTACTTAAATATTACAGCCAGGGACGTCACATTCACAAACTAAATTAAGATTGTTTAAATATTTAGTCAGTTCATTAGTTTAGTATTATTACCCTTTAGTACAGATCCTTTTACAGATTTGAGACCAGCCATCTTAAAAAAATGCTATCTCATTTAAAAGGTTTTGATGTCTATAGAGAGTCTAGCCAACTCCCTCCCTCTCTTTAAATGGTATACTATATTTCTCTCTCTCTCTCTCTTTAAATGGTATACTATATTTATCCCTCTCTTTCTTTAAATGGTATACTATATTTATCCCTCTCTCTCTTTAAATGGTATACTATATTTCTCTCTCTCTTTCTTTAAATGGTATACTATATTTATCCCTCTCTCTCTTTAAATGGTATACTATATTTATCCCTCTCTTTCTTTAAATGGTATACTATATTTATCCCTCTCTCTCTTTAAATGGTATACTATATTTATCCCTCTCTCTCTTTAAATGGTATACTATATTTATCCCTCTCTTTCTTTAAATGGTATACTATATTTCTCTCTCTCTCTCTCTTTAAATGGTATACTATATTTATCCCTCTCTTTCTTTAAATGGTATACTATATTTATCCCTCTCTCTCTTTAAATGGTATACTATATTTATCCCTCTCTTTCTTTAAATGGTATACTGTATTTATCCCTCTCTTTCTTTAAATGGTATACTATATTTCTCTCTCTCTCTTTAAATGGTATACTATATTTATCCCTCTCTCTCTTTAAATGGTATACTATATTTATCCCTCTCTCTCTTTAAATGGTATACTATATTTCTCTCTCTCTTTCTTTAAATGGTATACTATATTTATCCCTCTCTTTCTTTAAATGGTATACTGTATTTATCCCTCTCTTTCTTTAAATGGTATACTATATTTATCCCTCTCTCTCTTTAAATGGTATACTATATTTATCCCTCTCTTTCTTTAAATGGTATACTATATTTATCCCTCTCTTTCTTTAAATGGTATACTATATTTATCCCTCTCTTTCTTTAAATGGTATACTATATTTATCCCTCTCTTTCTTTAAATGGTATACTATATTTATCCCTCTCTCTCTTTAAATGGTATACTATATTTATCCCTCTCTTTCTTTAAATGGTATACTGTATTTCTCTCTCTCTCTCTCTCTTTAAATGGTATACTATATTTCTCTCTCTCTCTCTCTTTAAATGGTATACTATATTTATCCCTCTCTTTCTTTAAATGGTATACTATATTTCTCTCTCTCTTTAAATGGTATACTATATTTCTCTCTCTCTCTCTTTAAATGGTATACTATATTTCTCTCTCTCTCTCTTTCTTTAAATGGTATACTATATTTATCCCTCTCTTTCTTTAAATGGTATACTATATTTATCCCTCTCTCTCTTTAAATGGTATACTATATTTATCCCTCTCTTTCTTTAAATGGTATACTATATTTCTCTCTCTCTCTCTCTCTTTAAATGGTATACTATATTTATCCCTCTCTTTCTTTAAATGGTATACTATATTTATCCCTCTCTCTCTTTAAATGGTATACTATATTTATCCCTCTCTTTCTTTAAATGGTATACTATATTTCTCTCTCTCTCTCTTTCTTTAAATGGTATACTATATTTATCCCTCTCTCTCTTTAAATGGTATACTATATTTATCCCTCTCTTTCTTTAAATGGTATACTATATTTCTCTCTCTCTTTAAATGGTATACTATATTTATCCCTCTCTTTCTTTAAATGGTATACTATATTTATCCCTCTCTCTCTTTAAATGGTATACTATATTTATCCCTCTCTTTCTTTAAATGGTATACTATATTTATCCCTCTCTCTCTTTAAATGGTAAACTATATTTCTCTCTCTCTCTTTAAATGGTATACTATATTCCTCTCTCTCTCTCTTTAAATGGTATACTATATTTATCCCTCTCTCTCTTTAAATGGTATACTATATTTCTCTCTCTCTCTCTTTAAATGGTATACTATATTTCTCTCTCTCTCTTTAAATGGTATACTATATTTCTCTCTCTCTCTTTAAATGGTATACTATATTTCTCTCTCTCTTTCTTTAAATGGTATACTATATTTATCCCTCTCTTTCTTTAAATGGTATACTATATTTATCCCTCTCTTTCTTTAAATGGTATACTATATTTATCCCTCTCTTTCTTTAAATGGTATACTATATTTATCCCTCTCTCTCTTTAAATGGTATACTATATTTATCCCTCTCTTTCTTTAAATGGTATACTATATTTATCCCTCTCTTTCTTTAAATGGTATACTATATTTCTCTCTCTCTCTCTCTTTAAATGGTATACTATATTTCTCTCTCCCTCTCTTTAAATGGTATACTATATTTCTCTCTCTGTCTTTAAATGGTATACTGTATTTCTCTCTCTCTCTCTCTTTAAATGGTATACTATATTTCTCTCTCTCTCTCTCTTTAAATGGTAAACTATATTTCTCTCTCTCTCTTTAAATGGTATACTATATTCCTCTCTCTCTCTCTTTAAATGGTATACTATATTCCTCTCTCTCTCTCTTTAAATGGTATACTATATTTATCCCTCTCTTTCTTTAAATGGTATACTATATTTATCCCTCTCTTTCTTTAAATGGTATACTATATTTATCCCTCTCTCTCTTTAAATGGTATACTATATTTATCCCTCTCTTTCTTTAAATGGTATACTTTATTTCTCTCTCTCTATCTCTCTCTTTAAATGGTATACTATATTTCTCTCTCTCTCTTTAAATGGTATACTATATTTCTCTCTCTCTTTAAATGGTATACTATATTTATCCCTCTCTTTCTTTAAATGGTATACTATATTTATCCCTCTCTCTCTTTAAATGGTATACTATATTCCTCTCTCTCTCTCTTTAAATGGTATACTATATTTCTCTCTCTCTCTTTAAATGGTATACTATATTTATCTCTCTCTTTAAATGGTATACTATATTTCTCATTCTCTCTCTCTCTTTAAATGGTATACTATATTCCTCTCTCTCTCTCTTTAAATGGTATACTATATTCCTCTCTCTCTCTCTTTAAATGGTATACTATATTTCTCTCTCTCTCTTTAAATGGTATACTATATTCCTCTCTCTCTCTCTCTTTAAATGGTATACTATATTTCTCTCTCTCTCTCTCTCTCTCTTTAAATGGTATACTATATTTCTCTCTCTCTCTCTTTAAATGGTATACTATATTTCTCTCTCTCTCTCTCTTTAAATGGTATACTTTATTTCTCTCTCTCTCTCTTTAAATGGTAAACTATATTTCTCTCTCTCTCTTTAAATGGTATACTATATTTCTCTCTCTCTCTCTTTAAATGGTATACTATATTTCTCTCTCTCTCTCTCTTTAAATGGTATACTATATTTGACTAACGCCTATATTAAAACTGATAAGATATTTGATTGATTCATGTAAACCTAGATTTAAAGGGACAATACCACTCTTGTTGTAACTGAATAATATGTTCTAATCTTTATTCTGGTCAACAAATTTAATTGTACTAGTTTACAATATTCCAATTAATTGATGATACAATTTTCATCTTAACACACCAAATTTCAAAAAGTGGAAAAAATTCAACTACATGGTAACAATATGGTTTGAAAAGTTTTACGTAAACACTTTCAAATGCAACTTGGATTGAAACATATTCTCGAACCCTCTAGACAAGTAAGATGGGTTATAATGGATAATTTACACAACAGGTAGGACACTTAAACATCTAGTAGTTAGAATAAGGCTAAAAAAAATTATGGACCTATCAAGCCAGCAAGAGTGGTATAATAATAATAATAATAATAACTTTATTTAATGAGGATAGTCCCCTTAGCACAGGTGTACTAATTTTCAGGGGGTTCCTCCTACACTACAATAATATACATAGATATATAGTAACATGCAAATACTAAACAAATATAGACCCCCCCCCCCAAAAGCAAAAACACCAAGATAAAGTAATAGTCATTATGAAATACACAATCTACTGCTGCCCACCCCCTGCCCCTCACTCTACTCTACCCCCTTCCCCAAAACAAAAGTAACACAAATAATGTAGTACTAATTATAAAATATAGCATGCAGCTGTATTATACACAATCTATTGCTCAAACCCCCACCCGCCCCCCAAAAAATGTAATAATATGTAAGATATGATATAAAAAATGCAGATACGGTATATATAATATACATGGTTAATCTACTTTTCTTTTACAAATTTATTTAAATATCTTTTAAAAGTAAATGTTGATGAATCTTGTTTTATTTGAAGAGGTAAGGAATTCCAAAGATTAGAGGCCGAAAAATGAAAAGTACGCGTCATTGCGCGTTTTTTGCCTTTTGGGGTGTCGAGTTTCTTTTGAGTTTCAGATCTTAAGGTTAACTCGGTATTTGTACAATTAGAGCGTTCATCAAATAAGTTAAAAAGATATGCGGGTGATTTTTCTTTCATGATTTTAAACGTTAGCATTCCAATATTAAATTTAATCCTTTGATATATATTTAACCAATTAAGTTTTAAAAATAATGGTTCTGATCTCGCATCATGTTTTTCATCTAAAATTGTTCTTGCCGCGCGTTTCTGCAATTTATGCAGGACATCAAGTTTCGACTTAGTAGCATTACCCCAAACTGTCGAGCAATAATCAAAGTATGGCAATATATAACTATTGTAAAATAATATTCTCAATTTATGAGGAAGATATTTTTTGAGTTTAGACAGGAGATATATTTCAGAGCTTATGGCTTTAGAAAGTTTATTAATTTGATTTCCCCACAGTAAATTTCGATCCACACTGATCCCAAGTAAAACAGTTTCATCAACATTTTCTAGCATTTGTCCATTTAAGTTTAATTGTTTATTTTCTGTATTTTGTTTTGATCCAATCATCATCACTTTAGTCTTTGTACTGTTTAACACCATCCCATTATCAATACACCACTTTAACACGTTGTCTAAGTCCGTCTGTAAAGCTGCTTTCACACTGATTGGGTCTTTTCCTGAAAAATGAATAGTACTATCATCAGCAAATATGTCTGTATCACATATTTCCTACATGTAACGGCAGATCATTAATAAATATTAGAAAAAGGAGTGGGCCTAAATTGGAGCCCTGCGGAACCCCGCATTTCACTATTGATATCTGGTAGATGTTTAGGCCTATCAATTGTAAATCAATACACCCTATAATGCTTCAGTACGGGTATACAACAAGAGCCGATTATTGGATATAGGTTAAAATAAAAATAAATGGTTGAAGTTGGTTTAATATGACTTAAATTGGGCCATGCTGTATGGATAAAACTAAACATCAATTAGATTAAGCACTATGTTGACTGAATTTGGGATATCATTTCACTATTTAATGGAATAATATTGTTTGGTTACTGGCAGAGGTGGATCCGGGGGGGGGGGGGCTAAGGACCTGGCCCCCTTAAATAACAGTATAAAACATAGATATGCGCCACAAGTCACCACTGATACCACGATTTTTTTCAAAAAGTTTTTCGGGGGAGCCTTACGCCCCCCCCCCTAACAGGGTTCCCTGGGTCCGCCTCTGGTTACTGGCACCGAAAGGATGGAGGTTAAACTCAAATCTCCATTTTATTTCTTATCTCCTGGGTTCAGGTGTGTACTTATTGTTAGCGGGGGGGGGGGGTTGTTTAAAGTTATATATAATAATATATCCATTACGCGTACATTCCCGGGGATCACGGTGGCTAAGTTGATAAGGCGCTGGTTCGCTAACCTGGAAGTCGGGTGTTCGATCCCTGCATTGGCCGAGAAAGTTCATCTCGATTTTCCCTCGTGATTTCCCCTTGTCAGTGATGCAGGAGGGCCTGACAAGGACAGCTGCCTAGTCGTTCTGATGGTACTCAAAAACCGAGGTCCCATGTACACATTGGAGTGCACGTAAAAGATACCTTGGCAGTTTAAATTCGATATAATGGGGCACAAATTTCCCTCAATTAGCCCAGGTTAGTGCATAATAGTAGGACGTTACATCCCATTTCATTCATTCACACGTACATTCCCGACCCTCTCTCATTCATATGATATATCTTTCTACATATCTATAATAATTAAAGGGGTCTTGCTTAAAGTGACATATCCACTACACGTACATTCTCGACCCTATTATTAACAGAACACAGTTTTTATGGGAATCAATCACTGGTTTATTCACAAAGCACGACGTTTCGACAAGTATTCTCTTATCGTTATCAAGCACAATGTTAATGTGTTTCCCAATCGCTAAATGCCACTAAAAGATTAAATCCTGTTATTCTTTAATTCTATTTGAAGTGAGAATTTCATATTTTCTAAGAAAGTCAAAACATAATTATTTCTATGGGTTTTGCTCAATTGGTTATCAACTCACTATTATACGACCATGGGCATTATTTACCCACCTCAAAAATCATAGACACCGGAAAAAAATAACACAATTACCTCCCTTATTTTCATATTGCCTCCCATGCATTAGACATCTCAAACGTTGTTATTTGAAGTTGAAAATGATATTTTGCCAATTTCTCAGCTGACTAACAGTGAATTATAGGACAAAATAGGATTATTCTTTAACAAGGTAGGACTGTTTATGGATACCATCTATTTTAAGGCTTTATTTTTTATAAATTTTAAAAAAAAACTTGAAAATTTGAAATTGGAACTTTAAATACCCTTGAAATGACTTCCAATGTCTTGGGGTTTTTTTCAGATGAACAGAAGATAATGGTTATGTTGCGAGATGACGACATAGATGGTGTATTTAAAAGTAAGAATCAAACAGTTTAGATTTAACGATTCAGCTACATTCTTGTCGATGGCTCAGATAAATGATAAGTGATAATGGGTGTTCCGTACACATACGCATTTATTCATAACGAATAAATACACACAGCAGCTATACACACTGTGCTTTTTTGAATAGTTCATCAAGAATTTCCGGGCTGGTTCCCCGTTGTCTGTGGTGCAGGACGGAGGGCTTGATAAGGACAGCTGACTAGTCGCCCGGAAGGTACGAAAAACCGAGGTCCCGTGTACACATTGGCGTGCACGTAAAAGACCCCTTGACATTTGGAATTCGATGTAAGAGTAGGCTGTAGTGCTGCTGTCCGGGCAAAATTTCCCTCACAGCACACTGTATGGGGTATGCTCGTCTTTATTAGCAAAACAGTAGGACGTTAAACCCATTTCATTTCATTCATTTCCTATTTTAAATGCCTATACACCACTCGGTTGTCAGCCACGGTTAGAACGCAGATAATGAACAAGAATGTGGGTAATCCCCACGCATGTTTATTTATTCACCCTGCTTTACTGTCAGACGTATGTCCATCTTCGTTATCCATGTCGGATCAAAAGAGATAGAGAGAGGGAGAGAGAGAGGGAGAGAGAGAGGGAGATAGGGAGAGAAAGAGAGGTTAACGTCCATGCAACACAAACTAGGTCATTTTTGGACTATTATACATGGTTCTTATTTTCAATAATTCGCTTGCGCGTAGGTTCATTAGCAGGGGGAGAAAACCGGAGAGAGATCACGATGTTGCACAGACGACCCTATACTCCTTATCACGTACCGGAATAAAATAGTAAGGCGCTCAACCCCAGTTCATTTATTTATTCATTCATTCATTCGTTTTTTTCATTCATTCATTTATTTATTTATTTATTTCAGATAGCTGTATTCCCTTTGATTTACCCTGTGATCTAGGAAAATTTTATATTAACCCATGTGACTGTACGTCATATTACCAATGTCATCAGATATACCGTCCGCCATTATTACGTCATTGTGGACCAGGTACAGCATGGGATGACACCATTTCTAACTGCAATGATGAAAATTTAATCGATCAAAAAGACATATGTTCACGTGATAAACCATGGAAACGGTGCTCTAGAGGTAAGTGTCATGGCGGGTGGGGGGGTGGGATGGCCTAGTGGTCTAGAGTGCCGCGCTTCGACCTCTAGCTGGCCGGTCACTTCAGGTTTGCGGCTGTGGTTTCGAGCCCTAGTGTGAGCGTACGTGACATGGAGATAGGGGCGCCTTCTCAACCTCGTGGGTTCCCCCCGGGCACTGCTAAAGACCCCTAAAGAAATTAAAATTGTAAACCATACGTTAGTTCCAAAATGACCTAGTTTGTGTCGAGTGGACGTTAATCCTATCTCTCTCTTTCATTCTCTCTCTCTCATGGCGGGTAGGTGCGGCGGGAATATACAGATTTAAACTGTAAGCGGTTTTTTTCAATCCACTGGAGCCAGGTGTTATGACGTCATATGTGGATTGTGGGTTAGGATAAGGGTTAGGGTAAGGGCTGTGGCCTGCAGATTTCGTCAGAGTCTCGAGATGTAGACATGGTTATTCCTAACCCTAACCCTGGATCAAGCCTAGCCCTTATCCTTACCCACATTCCATATGACGCCATAACACCTGACTCCAGTGGATGGTAAAAAAAACCGCTTACAGATTTTAAATATCGTCTTGTAGGCCTACTCCTGTTTTAGTATTGCTATTAGACAGAGGAGACACAGTGGGTCAGTTGGTAGGCGCTGACTCACTATCCCGGGCTTCTATCCTGAGCCTATGTTGGCCGAGAAAGTTCCCGGGGATTTTCCAGCGTGATGTCAGTGAAACATGACGGGGTGAGGCCTTGCAAGGAAAGGTGTCTATTCATTCGGATTGTCAAAAATCCAAGGCCCCCTGTACACATTGGCGTTCACGTAAAAGAACCCTTGTCGGCTGTAGTAGACCATAGCGCCTTTGAGCACTCTGTATTGCGTATGCCTATTTCCAGAATCCTGGTTATGCGGATAAGTGGGACGTCAAACCCCACTTCATTCGCTTTTATCTAGAGATCTTAAAGGGGCCAGCCCGAATTTCAAAGAATCTGAAAATTACACGTTTATGAACGTATGAAATTTAAACGCCAAAATATAGAGGAATCGTGTATTTACGTTGTCTGGAAATTTCAGTTCAAAATATTGAGTAGTTTGGACGTGAATGCAAAAAAATATTAACGGGACACTAGCTCTTTTATGTTTTTCTTTTAAATTGTTATGGTCGTTTTACTTAATAAGCGCGACTATATTTGATACCAATTTTAACTTAATCAAAAGAGAGCTTTAAGATTGAAAGCTGCACATATATAGACTCGTTTTATCCAGACACTTCTGTGTAATGCAAACGGAACACAAGTCTTCGGCCACCGAGCCATACCGACGATTGGAAGTTGTTTGAAAACGTATCACATAGCTTGAAGAAGTTGCTCGGATCTAAGTTTTCATACAAAATTAAGCAGTTTTAACCCCCAACATGTTATCGGGATGGCCCCTTTAATTAAAGATACCCAAACTACTTTCGTTTTAATTTCCAGTTTGTGGCGTGTCTGATGACGGCATTGACAAATTACGTCATCGTTGTTTGAGTGAGAATTCGACACCTAGCGGATTAACTGGAAGGGGAGACAATACGGGTGCTATAATTGGTGGAGTTGGTGGCGGTGTTATAATCATTATACTAGTGGTACTCTTGCTGTGTTACCTCAGATCAAAGGGGTTCTTTATGATGGGACTTCCGAAAGGGTATGTATTAAAGCGAGGTACCAATATTACCATTCCAATTTGAAAATACCACAACATCGGCATACACAGTACCCTTTAAACATTACTCCATTCCTGCATCTCCTTTTTATTAAAGGACAATATTGGCGTCGGCCATTATCACACAAATATGTGATAGAACTGGTTAAGCACATTCCAAATTTAATTTTAATCATTGCTACAATAGATGTGTAACGAAGATGTCAAGAAACGGAAGTGATGCGAAAAACAGAAAACACGAGTTATCCCTCTATATAACTGACTGAAGTAACGAGTGATAACAGATACACGACCGAATTTCTGCTTACTGATAAGAGAAAACGAGAAGAATTGGAAAGGCCCCACCCTCCTCGCAGTGTTCCGTTTGATTAGAGCTAATCCCACTACTCCCTGCTGGACTGAGTGGGTATTATTGTCACTAATTATGACTGGTCAGTGGTCTTATTACTGACCAATCACTGACTTCGTTACAAAGGTATTACCTTTAAAACAGGACGTTTAATTAGGGCAACTGTGTTTACATAACGTTACGTCATGGCTGCACGTTTTTTTATGCTATATCACAGTAAAACTAATTGCGTGACAAACGAGGCTATCGGTATTGACGTAAAGTAAACACTACTGTATGGTAACGAAAAGACTTCCAACGTTTTTGATACCTTAAATCTTTGTCCAAAATATTAAGGAAGACCAAAGATTAAACGACGGATTGTCATGTTACTGTACGTAAGTGGTAGATTTGATTGAATGGAAAGAATAGACACATTCCCGCGTAAGTTCAAGAAACAGACGCCATTCCAGCAATGGCCAGAGTCTCAGAGAGGGATTTCTCGGGCCGTTGCTTCAGGAATATGGAAAGGCATTCCCTTCTGCCTATACTTAATATAAAACTACATGGATACACAGGCCTCCCTTTATCTATAAAAAAATACCCCCCCCCCCTTTCAACAAATTAAAATACCTGAAGTTCTCCTTAAACAATTAAAAATACCTGCCGCCTCCCTTCATCTAAATTAAAATCCCCCCCCCCCCCCCTCCCGTTTAAACAGAAAACAATAGCTGAAGGCCCCCTTTTAACAAATTAAAATACCGATGTAAGTAAATTAAATGCAGTATGGCAAAATACCATGATTGTGTGGCTTAATAAATTTGAATTCCCGCCAACCTATTGTTGTGGTGTGTCTCATGTGATCAGTATAAATGCTACAAACCACCGACATTGTCTCCTTGACAACACGTGGTATCCAAGTAACCTTCAGATGTGCCAGATCTTTGTTGGTTCTGGGACCCAATACTTACAACATTGATTTTGCGAGATAGCCTAATGGATGGGCTGTGAACTGGAAAAAAATTAGGGAAGAAATGATTCTTCTTTTTTCTGAAAGTATATGACTAGGACATCGTCCAAAAAAAAATCCCGCGTTTTCCCGCTTGGGGAATTTTTTTTACAGCATTTTGAAAATCTGACCCCCCCCCCAGCAATCATGAAAAACTGGGGTAAGGTTACAAGTATTGTAAATATATCAGTAAGTACTAGTGATACGGTCATCAAACTTGGTAGGAATCGTCTCCAGTTGATGCTTGATGACTTTCTACAGATTTCACTCGCTATCCGTGACGTCATCAGCCGAAAAAACAAGATGGCGAACCCTTTTTTTCGCGACATGAAAATTCGTCATAATTCGTCTCGAAATAGGGGTATCAACAAAAGGCATTTTCGGTTGATCCCGCTTAGAGGCGATAATTTAGCTTTGCATTCTCAATGGCCGAATGTTAGTCAATGTTCTGTTATTTAATAGTTGGGGTGGGGGTGGGGGTAGATGGCCGAATGGTTAGCGTGCGCGCGCTAAATCATAAGGTCTGCCATTGAGTCAACTATCGTTGTTTCGATTCCACGGTTGTACATGACAAGGAGTGGGGTCGCCTGACCAACCTCGTGGGTTTTCTCCGGGTCCTTTCACTGCTAAAGACCCCTACGAGCAAGCGAATTATTAAAATAAAATTGAACCATATGTAAGTCCAGAATTGACCTAGTTGGTGTCGAGTGGACTTTAAACCACATTTCTCTCTCTCTCTCTCCGTCTCCCTTCAATAGTTTTAAGAGTTAAGAATTATTATATTGTATTTTGTTTCAGATTAAGACGGCCATCCCATGCGGATTATAAATCATCTGTAAATAATCCTGGTTACAGTGTTACAGATGAAGAGTATGCTACTATTGATGATGTAATGGTTAGTAGGGTCTATAATACAACCTTCTCGCCGTATACTGTAGTGTTATAAGGTGTTCTCGGGGTCGTCCTGTGCATATGCCGTGAACAAAGCGGGGATCCTCGACCTTCTCGTCGTATAAAGTAGTGTTACGAGGTGTTCTCGATGTCGTCCTGTGCATATGCCGTGAACAAAGCGGGGCCCCTCGACCTTCTAGTCGTAAAAAGTAGTGTTACGAGGTGTTCTCGACGTCGTCCTGATCATATGCCGTGAACAAAGCGGGGATTCTCGACCTTCTCGCCGTATACTGTAGTGTTATGAGGTGTTCTCGACGTCGTCCTGAGCATATGCCGTGAACAAAGCGAGGCCGCGATCCCTCGACCGCGATTGTCAAACTGTAGCGTACTGGACTCTTGACCGCGATTGTCGAACGGTGGGGTACAATTCCCCCGGCTACAGCAGTAGCGCCTGTGCGACTAAGTAGGGAAGTATGCATAATAACTGTTCGGATATGACCCCCACCTGTACCATATATTCGTCTCCATGAGGACATTGCCTTAACCAGCCCTCAAGGTCATCAAAATTTCCCTGAAAATAAAGGGCCGTCAAACAGGCCTGGTAATAACGATTTTAGATGTACCTGAAAAAATGTCAGGAACTAATGAAATAGTACCTGACAATTTCAACTTATGCCTGACATGTATTAATAATATCAGCAAAAAAGACAAATCAGTGCCGGACAAAATGACAGGCACCAGAGGTTTTGTGTCTGACAAAGCCTGTATTTGTGCCTGACATTGTCAGTGACAGGTGCCTTATTTCCAGGCTTGCCGTCAAACAATATTTTGAGATTTAGTTTTTCCCCGGGTGGATAAGAAAGGAGGGCGACTTTAACCAAACCTGACAAATTCTCATCTCTTTGTTCTATTTCAGGATGATCCCAATTACAATCCTTCTGAACAACGGAGGTCCAACAGCAAACCGCCCGTTCCTAAGCGACCACTAAAGACGTTATCAGTCCCAGATATAATAACATCAAGTGAAACTTCCACATCCGACCAACAGAACGGATTGAAACAGTCGTACTACTCTCCGCTTACTGATCGCCGGGATCTGAAATACGTCCCCTCCGGTTATTCCACGCCCTATCTACTGGAAGGATCCAAAACAGCGACTTCGCCGACTCCAGAAATAACCGTAAGAGAACCGGGGGACCCAAGTGAACGCCCGAGACTACCCGAACCCGTGAATTTGAGATCGGTGAAGCCGTCCGCAGCAAATCAAAGATCTATTCCTGATTATGTTGATTTTGGTGAAATGGACGGAGATTATAACCTGCCAACTACCCCGGCTAGATTCTATATGGGGCGAATTGAAAACAAATAAAATTATACAGGTCGAGGGTGGGGTTAGGGGTTGGGTGTAGAAAGGCGACATTGACAGTCATTAAAGAGAGCTACTCTTATGGACAATGTAGGATGAATAGAAAACAAATAAAATTTTACGTGTCGGGGGGTGGGGGGTCGTAGAAAGGCGACATTGACAGACATTAAAGAGAGCTACTCTTATTGACAATGTAGGATGAATAGAAAACAAATAAAATTTTACGTGTCAGGGGGGGGGGGTAGAAAGGCGACATGGAGTCATTAAAGGGGGCTACTCCTATGGACAACGTAGAATGTATTGAAAACAAATAAAATTAACAGATAGGGGTTGATAAGGGGGCGGGGGGTGGGTAGAAAGGCGGCGTGGACAATCATGAAAGGGGAGGCTACTCTATCGGACAATATAGGATTAAGACTAGTGATTGCTTACCCTGATTTCTTTTCCAACTCTCAGTGTGTATATATAAATGACTTGTTTTACTTGAAATGGGGTTTTTTTTGGGTTTTTTAAACAATATTTTATTCAGGATGTCTGAATGGGATTGGGAAACAGGCTTAGCCTATGTAAAACCTCTCTCCCATGAAATGGGGGGTTGGGGGTAAGTGGGGGAGGGGGTGCTAGCGCCACTATCTGGACATGCCATGAACAAGTGTGATGAGTATACTGTACGTAAATTTATGAGTTGTACATATTTTGTTTAAATGATTAAAATATTTATGTAAATATTTCACTGTCATCTTTTCTTTACAAAGCAAATATTTTATGGCTGAATCAAAACAATACTACATTGGGTTTGTTTTTTTACAGTTTCATTGCATAAAGTCTTTCTTTGTGACAGTCTTATCAGATTAAAACACAGATCCATGTTTCGTTTTTTATAGTTCAAAATATAGTTTTACTACACTAGGATCTGGAGGGTTGTTATATAATAGGCGTTCTAATTGATGTGAGGAATTAGCCAATGAAACAGTCTTTTACCACGAGTTCTTGGCGTTATCTGCGCGGGACACCCCTAGAAATGACAACACTGGTTGATTTATCAATGTCTGACGTCAAAGGGTTAAAAGCCGCTCGTACGACCCCTGACGCCAACAGGGGTTTTCCTGCTATTCAAGTCCGTGAATACAGCAACTTCAATTTGGTCCAATATAGCTTACATAATCAGATTGTAAGCACGGACATTGATGACACAAGTGGACTAAATAAAAACATAATCTGACTGGTGATGTTTTCAAGATTATATGGTGTTGGCCGAAAAAAATTCCTCGGTTCCCTACCTCGGGCGACCCTACCCCTTGTCACACGTACAGACATGGAAACCACACCACCTGCAACAGTGACAAGAAGTACGGTCGAATGAAATACAGAGCTAAATATAAACTGAACTATGTCATTTTGGGACTAACACATACATATTTATCTGATTGCAAACCGTAATATTTCTAGGTGCCCTATCTCCTATATCTGGGCACGTTCATCATTTGAGTTCAGTAAAAACACGATAATTATCAGCAATTAGAAACAATTTATCACAATTAAAGCTTTACGTTACTATAGTTACAAGTCAGAAGCTGTCAACATTTGACAATAATTAAAGCCTTAAGTTACAAGTCAGAAGCTGTCAAGATTTGACCATAATTAAAGCCTTGAGTTACAAGTCAGAAGGAGTCAACATTTGACCATAATTAAAGCCTTAAGTTACAAGTCATAAAGCAGTTGACGTTTGACAATAATTAAAGCCTTAAGTTACAAGTCAGAAACAGTTGATGTTTGACCATAATTAAAGCCTTAAGTTACAAGTCATAAGCAGTTGACGTTCGACCAGGCCCATAGCCAGGAAGTTGTTTTTTTGGGGGGCAAAGATGTTTTCGGGAGGGCAAACTAGCATAGGCATCTGCATGAATTTTTTCGCAGCTACTGGTATTTGCGGTAAAGGCAAATTGGAACGTAGAATATTAGGGGGGGGGGGGCAAGACTCAGTATTAGGAGGGCAGTTGCCCCCCCTGGCTACGGGCCTGCGTTTGACAATAATTAAAGCCTTAAGTTACCAATATTACCCAGGGTCTTTCCCACCCATAAACCACAAAATGAATAATGAAATCAGATGAAATGGTGTTTACATTACCTAGATATAAATATAAAGTATTAGGGGAAGTTGCTCCGGTGATACAGCACTGTGCAGATCCATCCGAGATCTGTTTTGTGCTCCGGTCCCCGAAGACTATATAAAGGGAACACCCGCACAATTTCATTCAAGTCTGATGAGTTCAAAATGAACGAAACTAGTAACTTCTTGAGAGAAATCTGGGACGGCTACTCGCCACTCATAGATTTCTAATTTTAGTTTTTACCTAGATTAAGATTTGAATTTGTCTTAACAAATATTTACATGTCTTTTCATTACATTGGAATGAGGATGGGGATCCCCTGATTATAAAATCAATAAATTTATAAAATATAAAATGCATTTTTTCTTATATAACAATAAGATTAAGCTGAGTAAAAAGAACTTGGCACATGAAAATATGTTAAATTCATCCTCCATAATGTTATTCTAAAAAAACTAAAAATCCATGGATTTCACAATATCATCGGTAGGGACAGGCACAGAGTGGGTGATGGCACATAGCATCCATTTGCCTGGGCAATCCAAGCAAAACAGTGAAATAATAATTATTTTTTTGAAATTTGAAATTTTTGTTAATGACTTTTTGTACAAAGCTGTCAAACTTAAACATGCATTATGCAAGAGCTAAATCTGCCTATTACAGGTCTTTCTTTGGGCCTGAAATATTTTCTAAAGTATTAATTAGACATTAATTAACTGATCCAGTCCTTAATCAACTCTGGATGGCATCAGATTTCTCCGATATTAAACAGATTAAAACGGTTCAGCGATACTTTGATTTAATCAATATGGAGGTTCCAGACTTAGCTACGATCAACCAGAACCGTGGTCGAAATTATTGCACACGTCTGTTAAACCTTCGAAGGCCAATATCTTTGCTTGCAATAGAGTCATAATAAAAACACCTTATTTGATTAAGACGGGATTTTAAAATAATATCAATTAATTGGTAATATAAGCTTATCTGCAACATGTGCACAAATTTGAGACATTTCTACAGATCTGGTATCTTCAAATCTGACATTTTTAACCTATTTCGTTCACTGTAGATTAGTGAGAAAAGACCATATATATACATAGAGAGAGAGAGAGATGGGATTTAAGGTCCACCCAACACAACTAGGTCATTTCGGGACTAAGAGAGAGAGACACACACAAAGAGAGAGAGAGAGAGAAATGGGATTTAAGGTCCACCCAACACAACTAGGTCATTTCGGGACTAAGAGAGAGACAAAAAGAGAGAGAGAGAGAGGGTTTAATGTCCATTGTTACAAACGTCATTTTGAGACAAATACATACATGATTCAATTTTATTTCAATAATTAGCCTGCGCATATATAGCAGGAAACCGGTGAACCCGGAAAGAACCCACTATGTTTGACAGGCGACCCAATTCCCTGTCATGGACAACTGGTATATAAAAATATGGAGAAAACCCACAATGTTTGACAGGCAACTCAATTCCCTGTCATGGACAACCGGTTTAAATATATAAGAGTGGTATGTATAAAACTGATATATATATATATATATATGAGACTTTATTCAGGAGGGGATCACGATGGCTAAGTGGATAAGGCGCTGGTTCGCTAGCCTGGAGGTCGAGTGTTTCATTCATTCATTCATTTATTCGGGAGTTTTTTGTTCTTGAGCTGTTTCGGTCCTCCTTGTTGGCACAGATTACACAAGACTAACATGTCAATGGGCGGCCTCACTGAAGGAATTCCCAGCAGGTGTCGCTCGTAAAAACTTGCTCCCACGTGACCTTATCGATGTTAAGAGAATCGTTTCGGTATTAAATTCCATATTAACCACAAAAACTAACGTTTGTCAACACACGAGTTCGTAATGAATCTACAGGAAAACTGTGCTATAAGGTAAACAATGAGGTCACGTGGGACCGCCTCCCAATTATGTCCCTTTATCTCTAGCTAGGACGCACATTGTTCCACATTTACATATCCTCTCAAACGTAATCTTTTCTAATATCTGTTGGTCGTGATTTTAATCTGTTCTCAGTTATCCAGCATTTTATACTTGAGCTATAACAATAAGGAGAATCTTGCCATCCAATAATTAGAGACACGTTCTTGCCATGGTAATGGTAATGAGAGTAAAATTTCAACCCAGCAATTATCTTGGAGTTTTGTTGAGTGTAATACCAACGTTGCGAACTTTATACTTGTCTATAACAACCAGAAAATTCTTGCAGTCCAATAACTTGAGACGTAATTATCTTGGAGTTTTGTTGAGGGTAATACCAGCGTTGCGAACTTTATTCCGACCCCGTGATTATCTTCGAGTTTTGTTGAGGGTAATACCAGCGTTGCAAACTTTATTCCGACCCCGTGATTATCTTCGAGTTTTGTTGAGGGTAATACCAGCGTTGCGAACTTTATTCCGACCCCTCGATTATCTTGGAGTTTTGTTGAGTGTAATTCCAGCGTTGCGAACTTTATTTCGACCCCGCGATTATCTTGGAGTTTTGTTGAGTGTAATTCCAGCGTTGCGAACTCTATTTTTACCCCGCGATTATCTTGGAGTTTTGTTGAGGGTAATACCAGCGTTGCGAACTTTATTTCGACCCAACGATTATCTTGGAGTTTTGTTGAGGGTAATACCAGCGTTGCGAACTTTATTTCGACCCAACGATTATCTTGGAGTTTTGTTGAGGGTAATACCAGCGTTGCGAACTTTATTTTTCCCCCGTGACTATCTTGGAGTTTTGTTGAGGGTAATACCAGCGTTGCGAACTTTATTTCGACCCCACGATTATCTTGGAGTTTTGTTGAGGGTAATACCAGCGTTGCGAACTTTATTTCGACCCCGTGACTATCTTGGAGTTTTGTTGAGGGTAATACCAGCGTTGCGAACTTTATTGATGACAGCGTCGGCTATATTAAGAGTCATCTGGGTTATAGGGAAACTTGAAGGCAGTTTTTTGGCGATATTTTTATGGTGGATGTAGTACCTGAAACATGAAAAATTGAAGTGGTAAAAATTGAAATCAGGCCCAGAGTTTCACAAAGCATTCTCAGACTTAGGTTTCCAAATTTACTCAAAATTGTTCGCCATATTTTAACTAAAAATGATTGTTTTAATACGGTATATTAAATACATCAATAAGAAACTATTTGCAAAGTTTTGTATGTCTGGATCAAAGATATTTCTAATAAACAGTGATTGAAAGTTGAGTTAATTCTAAACTTGTCTGAGAATGCTTTGTGAACTTGGGGCCAGGTTGGTTTATTTGTCCTACTTCATCATCCGGGGTAATTTTGCCCAGACAGTGGTGTCGCCCCCTACTAGTGATCAAATTCAAACTGCCAAGGGATCTTTTACATTGTTGGACCTGTTCTTTTCCCCCCACGACAATGTCCACGGTTTTATCCAAACCTTGTCCACTCGATCCTGCACCACTGACAAGGGGAACTTTCTAGGCAATGAAAACACAGGTGGATGCTGTTTTTAAAAACTAGAGACGTTTTCTATGTTGGATCCTGTGTCCTGCAGGAGAGAGTGTTGCCGAACCCCTTCTCAATTTAACAGAGTGTTGCCGAACCCCTTCTCACTTTTAAGACAGTGTTGCCGAACCCCTTCTCACTTTAAAGAGAGTGTTGCCCAACCCCTTTTCAATTTACGTGAGTGTTGCTGATCCCCTTCTCAATTAAAGAGAGTGTTGCTGATCCCCTTCTCACTTTAAGAGAGTGTTGCTGAACCCCTTCTCACTTTAACAGAGTGTTGCCGAACACCTTCTCACTTTAAGAGAGTGTTGCCGAACCCCTTCTCACTTTTAAGAAAGTATTACCAAACCCCTTCTCACTTTAAGAGAGTGTTGCTGATCCCCTTCTCACTTTAAGAGAGTATTGCCGAACCCCTTTTCAATTTACGTGAGTGTTGCCGAACACCTTCTCACTTTAAGAGAGTATTTCCGAACCCCTTCTCACTTTAAAGAAAGTGTTGTCGAACCCCTTCTTACTTTAAGAGAGTGTTGCTGAACCCCTTCTCAATTTAAGAGAGTGTTGCCAAACCCCTTCTTACTTTTAAGAATGTTGCCGAATCCCTTCTCACTTTAAAGAGAGTGTTGCTGAACCCCTTCTCACTTTAAGAGAGTGTTGCTGAACCCCTTCTCACTTTAAGAGAGTGTTGCTGAACCCCTTCTCACTTTAAGAAAGTGTTGCTGAACCCCTTCTCACTTTAAGAGAGTGTTGCTGAACCCCTTCTCACTTTAAGAGAGTGTTGCTGAACCCCTTCTTACTTTAAGAGAGTGTTGCTGAACCCCTTCTCACTTTAAGAGAGTGTTGCTGAACCCCTTCTCAATTTAAGAGAGTGTTGCCAAATCCCTTCTCACTTTCAAGAGAGTGTTGCTGAACCCCTTCTCACTTTAAGAGAGTGTTGCTGAACCCCTTCTCACTTTAAGAGAGTGTTGCCGTACCCCTTCTCACTTTAAGAGAGTGATGCCAAACCCCTTTTCACTTTAAAGAGAGTGTTGTCGAACCCCTTCTAACTTTAAAGAGAGTGTTGTCGAACCCCTTCTCACTTTCAAGAGAGTGTTGTCGAACCCCTTCTAACTTTAAAGAGAGTGTTGCCGAACCCCTTCTCACTTTAAAGAGAGTGTTGCTGAACCCCTTCTCACTTCAAGAGAGTGTTGCTGAACCCCTTCTCACTTTACGTGAGTGTTGCTGATCCCCTTCTCAATTTACGTGAGTGTTGCTGATCCCCTTCTCAATTTACATGAGTGTTGCTAATCCCCTTCAGACTTTAAAGAGAGTGTTGCCGAACCCCTTCTCACTTTAAAGAGAGTATTGCCGAACCCCTTCTCACTTTAATAAAGTGTTGCTAATCCCCTCCCTATTTCTATATCTTATAATTAAACAAAGCGAACTTACTTGAATTCTTCGATATAACTATTATATATAAAGGCTGTAACCCGAGGACTGTATTCTAGAAATGTCAACAACACGGTAAAATGTTGATATAAACAGATGGATTCCTCTGGACTCAGCGTATCATATTGGGATGGACCGATCACATCCAATACTTGACGTATAACACGCTCAACAAACTTCTCCTGTTCATATATTAACAAAACAACATATTTTATACCAGTTGTCTCCCTTTATCTAGATCTTTACTAAGTTATACAGGGAGAGAAATGGGGATAAAACGTCCATTCAACACAATATATGTCATTTCGGGACTAACATATGGTTTAATTTTATTTCAATACTTCGCTTGCACGTAGGGGTCTTTAGCAGTGGGAGGAAACCAGGAGGACCCGGAGAAACCATGCGAGGTCGGAAGGAGACCCTACTCCTTGTCACGTACAACCGGGAATTCGAAACCATGCCAGTTGATTTAATTACAGGGTTTATGATATAGAGCATGCACTCTAACCATTCAGCCATCCAACGCCCCATATACTTATACACATAGGGATTGTTTGATTGTCAGTCCAGAATTCAGTCATGTCACAGTTCTGTCAGAATCGTGACATACATGTATTTAAACACAACAAATTTGCTTCAGTTGTGTTGTAGTCCAGAATACCCCTTTTCACTTGGTTGTGACTATTTTGGGGTTTGAGTATCCCTATAACTTCTATATAGGAATGAATGAATGAATGAATGAAATGGGGTTTAACATCCTACGCTTAAGCACCTAACCTGGGCTAATTGAAGATGGGCATGCGCCATACAGTGTGCTATGAGGGGAATTTTGCCCGGGCAGCGGCGCTACGGACTACTCTTATATCAAATTCCAACTGCCAAGGGATCTTTTACGTGCACTCCAATTTGAACACGGGACCTCGGTTTTTCGTCCCATCCGAACGACAAGGCAGCTGTCCTTGTCAGGCCCTCCTTCTGCATCGGAAGCCACAGTTGCTGTAGGTGAGAGTGGGTTCAATCTCAGCCTTTGCAAAATAGCATGGTTTCCCTTCGATAGTCGTGCAGAATGGTTGGTCTGCGAAGGAAAATTGAAATGCTATGAAGAGTGGGTGGAAATGTTGCAGTTTGGGCAAGGCAAAGGCTAAACCCCAATTCCTTTCATTCCTTAAGACTGGGGGGGGGGGGTGGATGGCTGAGTAGTTAGCATGTCCGTGCTGTATCATAAAGCCTGTCATTGAGTTAACTGATGTGGTTTCGAATCCCCTGGTTATACAATGGCACGCAGTACGATCGCCTGTCCGACCTCGTCGTGGGTTTTCTCCGATTTACTCCCACAACTAAAGACCCCAACGCGCAAGCGAATTATTGAAATAAAATTAAAACCATATTATGTTAGTTATGAAATGACCTAGTTTGTGTCTAGTTAACTTTAAACCCCTTAAGACTAGCAGGGGCCAACTTTACAAAAGCTACACACTAATATATATATATATAATATATATATACATGTAATACAAGTTATATTATATACATGTATATAGAGAATGTTTTGGGCTTTCTGGCCCTTTAATCAAGACTTATTTATTGTTTACCATTTACAATTAGATGGTAAAAAAACAAAATATATAAATATATATATTACCGTAGTTCTGTAATCTTCTAATATTCGAACCATCCAACTGATGTTGAAGAAATTATCTTCGGTGTATCCCCATGATGCCTGAATAACACAACGTGAGAATATCTATATATTATTTATAATCCATCGTCATGGGATTCTATTAGTATTATTCTAAAAAATGTATATATATATATGTATCGTATTTGAATATTTTATATACATTATTAATATCTGAAGACGCCTATAGAGGGCAGACAGCTTGCTTATATATGACTTAAAGGGACAATAACACCCTTGCTGGCTTGACAGGTCCGGCAAATTATTTTTAGCCTTATTCTAACTACTACATGTTTGTGTAAATTACCTGTTGTGTAAATTATCCATTACAACCTATCTTACTTGTTCAGAGGGTTCGAAAATATGTTTAAATCCAAGTTGCATTTGAAAGTGCTTACGTTTTTATTTAAACAATATTTTATTCATTTAAATATACAAAATTTTTATAATAGATATAGGATACGATAACAAGCTTTATCAGCTTATATAAAATCGCTTCCTTAAAATGGATCATTAACAGATTTGCAACTGGCTGTCATAATATTAACATAAGTAGTAATTATATAAAACATATTATGTACAATTTAGATGATAATCTGGGATTTCTTAAAGGGACATTCCCACTGGAGGAACACTAAAATTAATATTTTTTGGTTTTTTTTTTGTTTAACGACTACATCATTGATTATTTGCTAACGTCGAATTGTTTTATTTTCATATTATATTATCCTTTTTTTATTTATTTTTTTCTTCTTTTTTTTTTGGTGTTCTGTTCTGCTTTCGTTCAGTAAAATTATTTTTTAGATCAAATACGTACGAATGTCCCTTTAAGGTCACACACAATAAGAAAAAAAAAGAATATGAATTGGGGGGGGGGGGGGTGCTGCTATCAAAACCATACCGACAAAGTGCTTACGTAAGGCTTTTCAAACCATGTTACGGCATGTAGGTGAATTTTTCCAATTTTTAAAATTAGGTGTGTTAAGATAAAATTTGTATCATTTTTTAATTGAAATATTGTAAAATAGTACAAATTGTTGACCAGAATAAAGATTCGAACATATTATTCAGTTACAACAAGAGTGGTATTGGGGCTTTAATGTATGTCGGAATGAAGAATTTTTTACCTGGAGATATTTTTTAAATTTTTTTATGCATTTATCTACCGTAAACAAAGAAGAACTTGTACTTTATCTACTTTAATATATCAATAAAATTATACAGTATTGTACAAGACATTGGTTCTAGAGTAGGGTTACTCTAGATCAGCGGGTCCCCGGGAATATCTGGTTTTCCACTAAAAGATTTAGTGGTTCCCCGGGATTACGAGGAATAAAATTTAGCTATTCATTTATCCATCCCATATTTTTAGAGGATACTGGAGTTTTAACAAGCAGAAGCATTCTTAAAATCGCTTTTGGAAATCATGTGACAGAGATTTGGTAAATTGAGTTCCTTAATTCACATGGTGGATATGATATGGTGGAGAGAATTGGTAAATTGAGGGCTATGACTTATGTGGTTGAGAGTAGATAAATTGAGTTTTACAATTCATGTGGTGGAGAGTCAGTAAATTGAGTTCTATAATCTATGTGGTCAAGAGTGGATAAATTGAGTTTCATGTTCCATGTGGGTCAAGAATGGATAAATTGAGGTTTATAGTACATGTGGCTGAGAGTCAGTAAATTGAGTTTTATAATTCATGTGGTGGAGAAAGTTGATGTGGTCAAGCATGGATAAATTGAGTTATATAATCTGTGTGGTGGAGAGTCAGTAAAAGTAAATTGAGTTCTATAATTCGTGTGGTGGAGAAAGTTGGTAAATTGTGTTTGATAATTGATGCAGTCTATAATCCATGTGGTGGAAAGGAGAGTCTGTAAATTGAGTTTTATATTCCATATGGTGGAGAAAGTTGGTAAATTGAGTTCTATAATTCATGTGGTGAAAGTTGGTAAATTGAGTTCTATAATTCATGTGGTGGAGAACGTTGGTAAATTGAGTTCAATAATTCATGTGGTGGAGAAAGTTGGTGGAGAAAGTTGGTAAATTGAGTTCAATAATTCATGTGGTGGAGAAAGTTGGTAAATTGACTTCAATAATTCGTGTGGTGGAGAAAGTTGGTAAATTGTGTTTGATAATTGATGCAGTCTATAATCCATGTGGTGGAAAGGAGAGTCTGTAAATTGAGTTTTATATTCCATATGGTGGAGAAAGTTGGTAAATTGACTTCAATAAATCATGTGGTGGAGAAAGTTGGTAAATTGAGTTCTATAATTCATGTGGTGGAGAAAGTTGGTAAATTGAGTATTACAATAGGTCCAACTTATGCGAAGTTAAATGTATATTCAAACAATGAATACATGTAATGGACAGGTAGTCAAATACCTTTGTAACTGAATTCTTTGGTACCTCGGTTCAGGTGCCATCTTTGGTCAACAAATGCTTTTTTCTGAGATCATTGATTGTACTGTCAAGTCTGGAAAAAAGGCACCTGTCACAGACAATGTCAGGCTTTGTCAGGCACATATATAACCTCTGGTGCCTGTCATTTCGTTTGGCACTGATTTGACATTTTTAATGATTTATTACTACATGTATGGCACTAAGTTAAAAATGTCGGGTACTCTTTCATTAGTGTCTGACATTTTGTCACGTACATCTAAAACCGTTATTTCCAGGCCTGGCTACTGTGCTTTGTAATATGGTGTCCTGCTTCCCAATCGAAACGATCAGAATATACAATTATTAATTATCTATTTCCTCCGCGGAGAATTTACCAACGACTTACTTGTCTAGCCATCAGGAACAACTCGAACACAGCCGTGACAGAAACCTGGGTATACTCATCTAATAATTTGGTGAACTGTAAAAAATAATACCATATAACATTAAAAACTATAACATCTAATATCAAGGGATCTTTTATGTGTACACGGGCCCTCTGTCCTGCATCACTGACAAGGAGGAACCATGACGTAAAATATAAATGAACTTTCTTTGCCAATGCAGGGATCGAAGACGCAAACTCGAGGCTAGCCAGGCAGCATCTAACCCACTTAGCCACCGTAACACCCAGGTTTTTTACAACATGTTATTAAAATGAAAAGAAAATGTTACAATTTCAAAACCCTCCTTCCCTGCATAAATGGGCGTCCTCGCTAGAGATAAAGGGACATAATGTATTGACGATGCATTCTGACATGACCTCATGGATTACCTTATAGCCAGGGGCGCTGGAACCCGGGTACCAGGGTATACAAATGGTACCCTGCCGTTTCTGAGGTATACATGACCTCATGGATTACCTTTAAGCCAGGGGCGCCGGAACCCGGGTACCAAGGTATGCAAATGGTACCACGCCCTTTTCTGGGGTATACATGTATACCCATCCACTAATGATGCAAGTGTTCAACCTTGCAGTCTATTCATTTTTAAATGATAGATATGTAATTGCTCTCATTATCATATATTTTAAAGGGTTTTATGTTGGAATTTGGAATGCTAGAGGCGCTCTAAACAGCGTACTCTGAATCGACAATTTCAAAATTTTCTAGAGGGACCAACGCCCCCTTATCTTTTGGTACCCTGGCCCTTGGCTGTTCCGGCGCCCCTGCTTACAGCATACTTTTCCTGTATAGTCATTACGAACTCATGTGTTGACAAACGTTAGTTTTGGTCGTTAATATGGAATTTAATACCGATACGGTTCTCTTACCACAGATAAGATCATCTGAAACCGAGTTTTTACTTGTGACACCTGGTGGGAATTCCTTCAGCGAGGACGCCCATTGAGCCAAAACGAACATACAACATGCAGTTTGATTTGAGGTGAATTTTGTCTGCTCTTCATCGAATTTCAAGCATTCTTATTTGTGTGCACGCAATAAGATCTTGTTTCTTTCGCACCCCCCTCCTACCCCTCCTCAGAACTAAATTGATCATCCTTGCCAAGATATTATTATTATTATTATTATTATTATTATTATTATTATTATTATTATTATTATTATTATTATTATTATTATTATTATTATTAGATCTTTAACCTATACCAGAGACAAGAGGAAAACCATGCCAGAATGTCCTGGGGAACTTTCTTGGTAGCTCAGTTCAAGGGCCATCTTTAGTGAACAGAGTCTTTCTCACCGTGCCACCTCAGCACCATTATTTCTTGGACAATATAGGCCTACATTTTATTAATTAAAAGCCAATCATTTTCATGCTGAACATCTGATAACACTTGTTAAAATATTCCTACCTCTTCGTCAGTTGGCTTTATCTTAGAAAGTTTACTGGATTTATTTGGTATTTCTGGTAAACAGGTCAGAGTCATCAACATGTCTAATACAGCTTTACCTCTAGAAATAGAGAGAGAGAGAGAGAAATGGGGTTTAACGTCCACTCAACACAACTAGGTCATTTCGGGACTAACATATGGTTTAATTTTATTTCAATAATTCGTTTGCACGTAGGGGTCTTTAGCAGTGGGAGGAAACCGGAGGGCCCGGAGGAAACCCAAGAGGTTGAGAAGGCACCCCTATCTCCATGCCACATACGCTCACACCAGGGCCCGAAACCACAGCTGCAAGCCAGAGGTTGCTGGCCAGCTAGAGGTCGAAGCGCGGCAATCTAGACCACTAGGCCATCCCCCCCCCCCTCTAGAAATACAAACAAACGGTTTAACGGGACATTGTATAGTATGTCCGTAAATTTGGGGATGGCTAGATGTTCTGTAACCCTTTTGTGGTGTCACCCTAGCTTCAATTTATAGCATCACTACAACTATACAGTGTGCTATAAGGGACATTTTGCCCGGGAAGCGGTACTACAGCCTACTCTTATATCGAATTCCAACTGCCAAGGGATCTTTTACATGCACAACTAGACAGCTGTCCTTGTCAGATCCTGCATCCTGTATCATTGACAAGGGGGAACTACGCCGATAAATCTGGCTGAACGCGACAGTAAGCTCATCTGTATATATTTACTGCCTGTCTTCAATTTGCCCAGGTTAGGTGCAGAACAGTAAGACGGTAAAAAATCCATTTCATTCATTCCAACACCGAGGGGAGAGGTGGGCTGTGTATGCTCGTCTTCAATCAGCTCAGGTTAGGTGCAGAACAGTAGGACGTTAAACCCCATTTCATTCATTCCAACACCGGGGGGAGAGGTGGGCGGTGTATGCTCGTCTTCAATCAGCCCAGGTTAGGTGCAGAACAGTAGGACGTTAAACAAAAACCCTATTTCGTTTCATTTTAATATTTACTTACCTTTCGGCTTTTAACGTTTGAATTCTATCCGGAATAATTTCGGATTCTCGGAACATCAAACTCAAAATCTCCGCCATTAATATCACAATCCTGAAACAGAACCAAAATTAATCAGCTTAAAGGGACAATAACACTCTTGCTGGCTTGACAGGTCCAGAAATTTATTTTTAGCCTTATTCTAACTACAAGATGTTAAAGTGTCCTACCTGTTGTGTAAATTATCCATTACAACCTATCTTACTTGTCCAGAGGGTTCGAAAATATGTTTAAATCCAAGTTGCATTTGAAAGTGCTTACGTAAGGCTTTTCAAACCATGTTACGGCATGTAGTTGAATTTTTCCAATTTGTAAAATTAGGTGTGTTAAAATGAAATTTGTATCATTTTTTAATTGGAATATTGTAAAATAGTACAATTTGTTGACCAGAATAAAGATAGGGACATATTATGCAGTTACGACAAGAGTGGTATGGAGCTTTAATTATATTGTAACAAAAACAGGACTGGCATCAAATTCTCATCAAATGGCTACATGTATGATTGAAATCACAATGAAAATCACTCATAACTTAATCCAACATATGATATTTTGTGCATAGGCAACAACACCTGACAGAGAGGGAGAGAGAGAGATAGAGAGACAGAGAGAGATAGAGAAAGATAGAGAGAGAAAGAGAGATATGGGGTTTAAAGTCCATTCGACACAAACAAGGTTATTTCGGGACTAACATGGTTTATTTTTATTTCAATAATTCGATTGTGCGTAGGGGTCTTTTAGTAGTAGGAGGAAACCAGAGGACCTAGAAATAACCTACAAGCTTAGACATGCGACCCTACACCTTGTCACGTACAACAGGGAATCAAATATAAGAGTACGCCATAGCGCCGCCCTCCATCTAAATTCGAAATTTCCCTCATAGCACACACTATTGCGTATGCCTGTCTACATTAGCCAAGTTTAGGAACAGAACAGTAGGACGTTAAACCCCTTTTTATTTTATTTCATTTGCTACAGATAACTTCTGGAAGAAAGAGAGGTCTGCTATACACACTGACATCACAGTTGACATGGGTAACTGTATGTATATTATGTTACTATGATTAATGTCCACTATATAATGTAACTATGGTAACTGTCCACTATATAATGTTACTATGGTAACTGACCACTATATAATGTTACTGTGGTTACTGACCACTATATAATGTTATTATGGTTGCTGTCCACTATATAATGTTATTATTGTTAATGTCCACTATATAATGTTATTATGATAACTGTCCACTATATAATGTTACTATGGTAACTGTCCACTATATAATGTTACTGTGGTTACTGACCACTATATAATGTTATTATGGTTACAGTCCACTATATACTGTTATTATTGTTAATGTCCACTATATAATGTTATGATGGTAACTGACCACTATATAATGCATCCTCCTCGCAGGGTTCCGTTTGATTAGAGCTAATCTGACTACTCCCTGCTGGACTGAGTGGGTATTATTGTCACTAATTATGACTGGCCAGTGGTCCTATTACTGACCAATCACTGAATTCGTTACAAAGGTATTACCTTTAAAACAAGACGTTTAATTAGGACAACTGTGTTTACGTAACGTTACGTCATGGCTGCATGTTTTTTTTATGCTATATTAACCAGCGCATAGCAGGATATTGCAGCAAAACTAATTGCGTGACAAACGAGACTATCGGTATTGACTTAAAGTAAACACTACGGTATGGTAACAAACAGACTTTCAACGTTTTTAATAACTTAAATCTTTGTCCAAAATATTAAGGAAGACCCAAAATTAAACGACGGAATGTCATGTTACTGTACGTAAGTAGTAGATTTGATTGAACGAGAAGAATAGACACATTTACTTAAATGTCAAGAATCCGAAGCGAATCCAGCAATGGCCAGAGAGGAATTTCTCGGGCTGTTGCTTCAGGAATATGATATAATGTTACTATGGTAACTGACCACTATATAACATTTCTATGGTAACCGTCTAACTTACTCGAATTCATCGACTCTCTCTCGTCTACCGTCTATACTGTCTAAATTAACAGCTGATTTCGGTAAATACTTCTGTAGGTTCCTCACCAAAAATAAAAACATATCAGAATTCTGAAACAAAATACAAATAATTCATTACAACGTCGTCGTCGGCCATCAATAAATTAACATGTTTAAAAGGAATTTAGTGAAAGCTATATTACTACAAACTGCTTTGTGGATAGAGGGGGGTTGGATGGCTGAATGGTTAGCGTGTGCGCGCTGTATCATAAAGCATGTCATTGAGTCAACTGGCGTTGTGCATGGCAAGAAGTCCAACTTCCTGGGTTTTCTGTTTCTCTGGGTCCTCTGGTTTCCTCCAAGTGCTAAAGACTCCTACGAGCAAACTAATTATTGAAATATAGTTCAACCTTAGTTTGTGTCGAGTGGACGTTAAACCCCATCTCTCTCTCTCTCTATCTCTCTCGCTTTGTGGATAACATTCACTAGGCAGAGAGAGAGAGAAGAGAAATGGGGTTTAGCCTCCACTCGACACAAACAAGGTCATTTCGGGAGAAACATATGGTTAAATTTAATTTCAATAATTCACTCGCATGAAGGGAAGGAAGTCTTTAGCAGTGGGAGGAAACCAAGGACCCAGAGAAAACCCACGAGGTTGGACAGGCGACTCTACTCCTTGTCACAAACAACCACGTCAGTTGACTCAATGACAGGCTTTATGATACAGCGAGCGCGTGCTAACCATTCTGCCATCCACCACACTCCCCACATATACATGTTTACAGACATGAAGAATACACATGTACAAGCCTGGACACAAGCAGCCGGACACGGACGTCCCAATTTTACGACATGTCAGGCACAAATTTTATTGTTCCTGTCAATTTGTCCGTCCCAAAATTTTTAAAAGAAATGTTGAATTGTAACTGATGTATAAACTGAGTAGCCACTTCCACGATGTTCTAGATTGTAAACATCCGGAAATCCGAAGTCTTGATCAACCCAGACAGTTATTCTGTTATTTTTACTCTGTGCTATGTGTGCGACAAAAAAAAGGTCAGCTTATTCGAGACTTAAAAATTTCACGCGAGAGTGAGGTCCCCGGATTTGAGCATACGAAAAAATCCCGCGCAAGTCCGCCGGCCTTTGTATTTGCTATATTAACATAAAAACACGTAATTTGGTCCAAATTTGTAGGCTAGCACTATGCAAAAAATAACATCTTTCTTCAAAAAGTTTGAGGATGATACACGCAGTAGGCCTATAACATCATAGACATGTCAACCGCGAGATGTCTCGAGGGTGAAGGTCGTCTCGGCTCGTCAAAGCAAAATGGCATTTCTTGTCCTACTAATTCTAATAAAAGTCACACCTTGAATACAGCTACGGTGCGTAAATGGCTGCGAGAAGATCTTGCAAAGTATGATGCAGATTTATGTTATTTCTTCAAGAACACGGGGGTCTTTTAACTTCGTTAAAATGCGAAGTTTGTTTGCAATACTGCGGTAGAATAAAAACAATGCGTGACTCTATGGCCTATATGGATAAACGGTTCATGCAACATTCGATTGTTAAATCCATTTGACCATGCTGAAACTAAATGCCATTTAATGGCGATTGGACTTTATTCTAAAGATACAAACACTTCTTTTTTGCAACTCCATTCAGAACTAAGCTATGAGTTTTTTTGGGTTTTTTTCGTAAAACACTAGACAGAGGGGATTCATCGAGGCCTACAGTTGAGTTTTATTTCGTTTCTTGGAAACACAACAGTGATATGTTTGTCAGTCACAACCTGTGCCATGTCAGGCACAAATTTTTGAGTTGTGTCCAGGCTTGCACATGTAGGACTTTAGATCACATACAGTGTCCATTTCATGTATAAATTGAACTCACCCTCCAGAATAATTTTTTTAAGATAAAGTTTTTTTCCGTAGCTACTTTCAGTTCATTCATGAGTCTGTAGTTATCATCGATGTTATTTTTAGGGTTGAGTAATTCTCTCTTCAGTTGATTAAACAGCAGATCCGTCTTCTCTCTAAAAGATAAAAAAACAAAAATAAATGGAAATGGCGGGAGAGAGAAAATGGGGTTTAACGTCCACTCGACAGAAACTAGGTAATTTCGGGATTAACATATGGTTTAATTCTATTTCAATAATTCGCTTCTGCGCAGGGGTCTTTAGCAGATGGAGGAAACCCATGAGGTTGGACAGGCGAATCCAACTCCTTGTCGCGTATAACCGAGGATTCGAAACCACGCCAGTTGACTCAATGACAGGCTTCATGATACAGCACACACATGCTAACCATTCGGCCATCCAACTCCCTGTAAATTGAAATGAAAACGTTTTGCATTTCTACATCAGCCAAGGCAGTGTGCTAAGAGTCGAACATTTCTGTCCAGTCAGCTGGTATTCAATGAAACTCGTCCCACCCGAAGGACTAGATGTTAGGCCCCCAATTCTGCACCACTGACAAAGTGATAAACTATCAGTCTAAAAGTAGGACATTCTTCGCTGTGGGCTCTGGTCAAGGTTTGCACAACTGAGAACACTTAAAATTCAAGGAGTTTTCCAGGAGTTATTTACCAGATTCCAGGAGTCCCTGTTCAGGGCCTCAGTCCATTTACGACAGCGATCAAGTCAACGTTTGAAAAAACATTCGATGACTACGTTCGATTTATATTTTAAAATATATAGCGAAACCACAAACGTTAATTTTCTGTGGGCCCTTGTGGTCAAACAGTAGGGCACTCTTCAGTGTGGGCCCTGATAGTCAAACAGTAGGGCACTCTTCAGTGTGGGCCCTGATAGTCGAACAATAGGGCACTCTTCAGTGTGGGCCCTGATAGTCGAACAGTAGGGCACTCTTCAGTGTGGGCCCTGATAGTCGAACAGTAGGGCACTCTTCAGTGTGGGCCCTGATGGTCGAACAACAGGACACTTTTCACTGTGAGCCCTGGTGGTCAAACAGTAGGACACCCTTCACTATGGGCCCTAGTGGTTAATGAGTAGCTCAGTGACAAAAACGTTGACTGGCTAATTAACCTGGAGGTCCAATGTTCAATCTTGGTGATGACCTAGATATGTCATTGGGATTTTTCGGTGTGATCCCCCCTTATCAGCGGTGCAGGACACGTCCTGGCAAGTGACACGTATCATCGTTTGGATGAGATGAAAAACTAAGGTCCTGTGTACACATTGACGTGCACGTAAAAGATCCCTTGGCTGTACATGTAGTTGTTGAATATTAACTAATAGTTTCCATGTACCTGAGATTCTGTGATGCCCGGATAACGGCTGACTTCTGGTGGATATTATTAATAGTTTCTATCTGTAGAGTGGATCTCTGTAATAAAAAGATAACATCAATTGTGGTCTGAATCCCTAAACAATCAGAGAATTGTATCCCTTTCCATGCTTCATTGACAGAGTAGTGTCTCCCTTCTGATGCTACATTGACAGAGTATTGTCTCCCTTCTGATGCTACATTGACAGAGTATTGTCTCCCTTCTGATGCTACATTGACAGAGTATTGTCTCCCTTCTGATGCTACATTGACAGAGTATTGTCTCCCTTTCCATGCTAATGTACATTCACTTGTTTCTTAGAATGTTTATTTTTATGTTATATATGACAAATATAGGAATGATTAAAAATCTATTTTTGGTGACTTTGAAGCGATGATTAACACATCATTATTGGACGTACATGTAACAGGGTCAGAGACAACGTAACTGATAAACTGACAGGGTCAGAGATGACGTAACTGGTAAACTGACAGGGTCAGAGATGACGTAACTGGTAAACTGACAGGGTCAGAGACGCCGTAACTGGTAAACTGACAGGGTCAAAGACACCGTAACCGGTAAACTGACACACTGGTTATAATATCTAACACCTAAAAACTTAAACATACATTATTCAAGAGCTTAATCTGTCTATTGCAGGTCTTTCTTTAGGCCTTAAATGTTATTAATTAAATTATTAATTAGACATTAATTAACTCATCCAGACCATAATCAACTGTTGATGTCAATCCTAGCCTGCAATCTTTAGTGGATTATGATCCAATTTGCTGCTGAACTTTCATTCATGATTTAATCATGAAATGGATAATCGATACTATGTTTTTTGTTATCGTACCGACTATAGTAATGATAATTGACGCTAGACTGAAAATTCAATTATTAAAATCTTGGTTCAGTGTGGATCAATTTGACAGAAATTTGCAGTAAATTCCCTTTACATTATCGAGATTTTAACTATAGTATTATAGTGAGAACTGCCAACTCTTTACCTAATATCCCATAATGTATCTTTGACTATTATAGTGAAAACCGCCAACTCTTTACCTAATCTCCCATAATGTATCTTTAACTATTATAGTGAGAACTGCCAGCTCTTTATCTAATCTCCCATAATGTATCTTTAACTATTATAGTGAGAACTGACAGCTCTTTATCTAATCTTCCATAATGTATCTTTAACTATTATAGTGAGAACTGCCAACTCTTTACCTAATCTCCCATAATGTATCTTTAACTATTATAGTGAGAACTGCCAGCTCTTTATCTAATCACCCATAATGTATCTTTAACTATTATAGTGAGAACTGACAGCTCCTTATCTAATCTCCCATAATGTATCTTTAACTATTATAGTGAGAACTGCCAGCTCTTTATCTAATCACCTATAATGTATCTTTAACTATTATAGTGAGAACTGACAGCTCTTTATCTAATCTCCCATAATGTATCTTTAACTACTATAGTGAGAACTGCCAGCTCTTTATCTAATCTTCCATAATGTATCTTTAACTATTATAGTGAGAACTGCCAGCTCTTTATCTAATCTTCCATAATGTATCTTTAACTACTATAGTGAGAACTGCCAGCTCTTTATCTAATCTTCCATAATGTATCTTTAACTACTATAGTGAGAACTGCCAACTCTTTATCTAATCACCCATAATGTATCTTTAACTATTATAGTGAGAACTGACAGCTCTTTATCTAATCTTCCATAATGTATCTTTAACTATTATAGTGAGAACTGCCAGCTCTTTATCTAATCACCTATAATGTATCTTTAACTATTATAGTGAGAACTGACAGCTCTTTATCTAATCTTCCATAATGTATCTTTAACTATTATAGTGAGAACTGACAGCTCTTTATCTAATCTTCCATAATGTATCTTTAACTATTATAGTGAGAACTGCCAGCTCTTTATCTAATCACCTATAATGTATCTTTAACTATTATAGTGAGAACTGCCAGCTCCTTATCTAATCTTCCATAATGTATCTTTAACTACTATAGTGAGAACTGCCAACTCTTTATCTAATCACCCATAATGTATCTTTAACTATTATAGTGAGAACTGCCAGCTCCTTATCTAATCTCCCATAATGTATCTTTAATGTACATGTATATCTTAAACGATAGTTGTAAGCACGTTCATGTAGATCAACAATGGCGGTGTATGAATACTCACAATGAGATAATTACTCCAGGCACTTCTTACTAACATTAATATCGGTGACGTCAGATTCAATAGATAAATATGAAGAACAGTTTTACGTTTGTCAGTTATACCGTCAGCTGATAGAAGATGCAGACCAGTTATAGATCCTCCGAACTCCGAAGCTAACCCAGATGAGCTGAAATCATAAAAATAGACATTGTTTAAATGAAATAAATGAAAGGAGATTTAACATAACGTCCTACTTTTCTGCACCAACTGGGCTAACAATTGTGAAAATCGTGAAAAAATAGAGAATGTAGATTAATAAGGGCAAACATTATTCCTGAGGCAGTTTTTCTTCACTGGCTCTTGGTCTATTACCCTGATTACATTACAAATTCTAAACGTGCCAGGAACGGTACCTGCCGCATCACAGTTATTTTTTTTGTAGTGTAAACTGGTCAAACATAAGCGTGCCGTACTAAGTAACATGCCAATCTGGCCAACTGAAATGAGGTTGTCTTGGCAAGGTACAAGGCGCCACCCAGTTACATTTTCTTAGTGTAAACGCTATCCGCTTTGAGCACGGTTTTTAGTACTGATAACTAAACATGTGCAAAACGAACCTTGTTGCTCAACTAAATCAACCTTCATAATTGTTTTCATCTAGGTAATTTGTATAGGGATAGAAATTAAATTTTCTCGGAATGAAGAGTTCCACATTTGGTGTGCTTGGCACGGTTCTGAGACCGGTTATTTTAGAGTAATGTAAACAAGTCAATTTCTTGAAATTTATCGAGGCCTGGTACTGTGCCCAGAACCACACGCTTATTGTGGCCAAGTGTAAACGGGGCTATAGATGACAGACCTGATCGCCCAACCACAACACTTGCATTGATGACAGACCTGATCACCCTACCCCTGACACTTGCACTGATGACAGGCCTGATCACCCAACCACAACACTTGCCCTGATGACAAACTGATCACCCTACACCTGGCACTTGCACTGATGACAAACTAATCACCCTACACCTGGCACTTGCACTGATGACAAACCACAACACTTGCATTGATGACAAACCTGATCACCCAACCACAACCCTTGCATTGATGACAGACCTGATCACCCTACCCCCGACACTTGCACTGATGACAAACTGATCACCTTACACCTGGCACTTGCAAACTGATCACCCTACCCCCGACACTTGCACTGATGACAAACTGATCACCCTACCCCCGACACTTGCACTGATGACAAACTGATCACCCTACCCCCGACACTTGCACTGATGACAGACCTGATCACCCTACCCCTGACACTTGCCCTAATGACAAACTGATCACCCTACCCCTGACACTTGCACTGATGACAGACTAATCACCCTACCCCTGACACTTGCATTGATGACAGACTGATCACCCTACCCCTGACACTTGCATTGATGACAAACTGATCGCCCTACCCCTGACACTTGCACTGATGACAGACATGATCGCCCTACCCCTGACACTTGCATTGATGACAAACTGATCACCCTACCCCTGACACTTGCACTGATGACAAACTGATCACCCTACCCCCGACACTTGCATTGATGACAGACTGATCACCCTACCACAACACTTGCACTGATGACAATCTAATCACTTGCATTGATGACAGACCTGATCACCCTACCACAACCCTTGCATTGATGACAAACTGATCACCCAACCACAACACTTGCATTGATGACAGACCTGATCACCCTACCCCTGGCACTTGCACTGATGACAAACTGATCACCCCACCCCTGACACTTGCCCTGATGACAAACCACAACACTTGTATTGATGACAGAAATGATCACCCACCCACAACACTTGCATTGATGACAAACCACAACACTTGCCCTGATGACAAACTGATCACCCACCCCTTCGTAAACCAATCCATCTTACCTCCTATGCCGTTCACCAGGTGTGCTTAACCTTGACCCCCGACCTGTTGAGACATCTGATGAACGACGTATTCCGCCATGTTGGAGAAGATGAAAGGAAGGAGCTGGAGAGGATGGTTGTATCAGGGTCGCTTGTCTTTCGATAGAAATATCCGGGGGTTTACGGATTTCACCGACACTTTCACTTTTTGATAAATTACTTTTAGGTCTATACGAGTTCTCTGTCTTAACGCCAGGATTAATGCGGTTTTTACGAAACTTTTTCCACAATTTGACAAAACAACAACCCGTTTGAATTTCATCATGCTCATTCTCCAAGGCGCCATTTTTAGCCGGGGGTTCCGAAGTCTCAAAAGCACCTTTCCGTGGATTCGGAGGTAACTGTCTTACTGACGTTTGCGATGTACACACACTGTCTCTGTCTATATTATTCAAAGTTCGACTTCCTGTTTGAATTGTCGATAAACGATCCTCTTCGATCTCCTCCACCTGCTCTTCGATCTCCTCTTTTAACGATTGTAAAATACTGTCATGTTCCATACTGTCATTCAAACTCATCGCTTTTTTCTTTTTCTTCGTGTGGCCATTTCTCGTATCCCTCGACGAAGACACGGAACCTCGACTATTGGGTCGACTCGTGGAACTATTCGTAACATACCCATAATCCTCTGAACCGTCTAGCGAGGATGTGCAACTGACGGGTGTCGAGACTTCCGATCTGTCGATATTAAGTTCTGTTAACGAACCATTCCGTTTTTTAGAACGTCGAAAAGATCGCCTCTTAGTCTCGGAAGTTAAATGTGTGATTGCTAAGTGTTGGGTATTTTCTCGTTCACTTCCACTGAGAAATTCTGGATAATCGTTGACCTGAAGCAGAAAGCAAACATTTGAATTAATTGTAAATATTTGAAGTCTCCTGATCCCGACCTCTCAATTCGTGAACAATAAGTTATTTATAGCACGGCTTTCATGAGTTAACAGATTTAAACATCGAGACAGCCTCAACATGTTTGTTGCTATTGCACAGAAAACCCACCCCACTTCTCATATGGTGGATAATCTCATTGCAGGAATTCAATCTGAGAAATATGAGGCCCATCAAAATATTTTACACAAGGCTTATTTGTACCGTTCAGTACAAGGTTTATATCTAATGTTCAGTACAAGGTTTATATAACGTTCAGTACAAGGTTTATATAACATTCAGTACAACATTTATTTATAACATTCAGTACAAGGGTTATGTGTTCAAAACGGGGTTTATTTGCTTTAAAGCTGTTCAAACCTTGGATTGTAATCAACACAGTAACTGCATCTATATAAAGCATTGCAGCGTTAAATAATATATTTTATAAAAGGTTATCCAGTCCTTCCAGTTATTTCTAGTGGTTTATTATTTATTTATACATCAACTTTCCTTGACGGGCTCGGTGATCTAGCTGTTTAACACATGCATGCGAAATCAAAAGAGGTGTGATTTTGATTCCCCTGCTTGTACTTTACATGGAGTAGGGTCGTGGATTTTCTCTGGGACCTCCCACTGCTAAAGACCCATACGCGTAAGCAAATCATTGAAATAAATTTGAACAATACATGTACAATGTATGTTAGACCTGAAATGACCTAAGTTTGTGTGAGTGGACTTAAACCCTCCCTCTCTCTCTCACTCTCTGTCTAGAGTGCCGTGCTTCGACCTCTAGCTGGCCGGTCACCTCTGGCTTGCGGCTGTGGTTTCAAGCCCTAGTGTGAGCGTATGTGACATGGAGATAGGGACGCCTTCTGAACCTCGTGGGTTTCCTCTGGGCACTCCGGTTTTCTCCCACTGCTAAAGACCCCTACACGCAAGCGAATTATTGAAATAAAAATTGAAAACCATACGAATTATTGAAATAAAAATTGAAAACCATATGTTAGTCCTAAAAATGACCTGGTTGTGTGGAGTGGACATTAAACCCCATTTCTCTCTCTCTCTCTCTCTCTCTCTCTCTCCTAAAACTGGTGCAATAAATCGTAAATACATGTAAGATGCAAATACATGTAAGATGCGTAGAAACAAATAATACTTGGCCAGACTTTGATAATCACGCGGAAAGTATTCTTCATACCATTCCAAAATCAAAATGATTTCATAAATCTTTCATAAATTATGGATGTCAAATTGACAAAAAATACCCTGTAAAGAGAGAGAAAGAGAGAGAGAAAGAGAGAGAGAAAAATGGGATTTAACCTCCATTCGCCAAAAAATAGGTCATTTCGGGACAAACTTATGGTTTAATTTTATTTCAATAATTCGCTTGCGCGTAGGGGTCTTTAGCAGTGGGAGGTAACCGGAGGACCAGGAGAAAAACCCACGAAGTTGGACAGGCAACCCTACTCCTTGCCACGTACAACCAGGGATTTGAAACCACACCAGTTGACTCAATGACAGACACACACTAACCATTCAGCCATCCAATCCCTCATACATATAAAAACCGCAGCACTGTATAGTGTAATAGATTAGATATCTTTATTAATACAATATAAGATTAGTTATTCATACAAGAGATTAAAAAACACTTGACAAATCAGATTACCGTCGACAATAAAATTTTACGACCTCGTTAAAACTGAATAATACAAGGTTTTGTTTGATGATTTTTTTAAATCAAATATGTTGGATGTTTGAAGAAAGGTTAACTTTGATGGCTGTGTTGTTTGTCTATCAATACAGATCGTGCCTATGACAACTTTATTTATATATCAAAATATTGCCACATCTAGGCCTACTTGTAATGACACAAGTTTTAATCTGTGAAGTTTTGTATTATTGATTTAATGCTCTCATAAAACTTGGGAGGTTGGATGGCTCCATGGCTAGCCTGCGCACGCTGTATCATAAAGCCTGTCATTGAGTCAACTGGTGTGGTTTCGATTCCCCGATTGTACGTGGCAAGGAGAAGGGTCACCTGTCCAACTGCGTGGGTTTTCTCCGGGTCCTCCAGTTTCCTCCCACTGCTAAAGACCCCTACGCGCAAGTGAAATACTAAAATAAACTTAAACCATATATGTTAGTCCCGAAATGACCTTGTTTGTGTCGAGTGGACATTAAACCCTGTTTCTCATTCTCTCTCAAAAAACTAGGTCATTTCTGGACTAACATATTTGCGCGTAGGGGTCATTAGCAGTGGGAGGAAACCAGAGGACCTGGAGAAAACCCATGAGGTTGGACAGACGACCCTACTCCTTGCTACATACAGTACAACCAGGGATTTGAAACCACAGCAGTTGACACAATGTCAGGCTTTATGATACAGGGCATGCATACCAGGGGCCGCGGAGCCAGGGGGGGGGGGCTAAGGGGGCTTTAGCCCCGGCAATAATTTTAAATAGTGAAAAATAAAATGTCGCCTAAAGCTCAAAAAAGTTAGTGGGGGGGTATAGGTGTGGTGCTTAGTGGGGCGGCCACATTGCGTGAGTTATCGCCAGTAGCCCCCCCCCCGGGGCCCCTGATGCATGCTAACCAACCAGCCACCCACCCCCCCCCCCGCCCCCCTCCACTTGCATGTATAAACTCTGATCTGCATACATTGACAATTGTACGTGTATCTACATGTATAAACTCTGACCTACATTTATAAATTCTGACCTATATGTAAAGTACATTAGTAGGTGCATTAAACTACAGTACTAAACTTGACATCACTAGGATTTTTAAAAAATCAATCACCTAGCTGTAAATTAAACCTTACGCCCATATAAATTATCAAGACAGATTTATTGAGTCAATTGAAGTTGAAGTTAAAGTGACTGTATTTTTTTAGAATGACGAGTTGAACATGGAGTGTAAAACCATCATACATGTATCTTCTCTTAAACTCGCTATCTATGTACATGTACACACTTCTGCACCGATGAAGTGGCCTAATTCAAACGTAAAGCGATTATTTGCATGTATGCCACGGTAAGCGTTTCCATGAGTTTTCGCAGTTCTGCCAGAAATGTTTAACCAAGAACAATGAGTTGAAAATCATCACAAGTTATGGCCATTGTAGAGAGAGAGAAATGGAGATTATGTCCCCTCAACACAACTAGGTCATTACAGAACTAACACATGGTTCAATTTTATTTTAATACTTCACTTCCTTGTAGGGGTCTTTAATTAGCAGAGAGAGGAAATCGGAGCCAGAGGACCTTGAGAAAACCCCAGTAGTTAGACAGACTACCCTACTCCTTATCACATACAACTGGGGAATCAAAATCAAAACCTCGCCAGTTGGCTCAATAACAGACCATACAGCGCACATTAACCATTTGACCATGTCACCCCCTATGACTATTTAATGTTTACGTTAGTTTTTACAAATCACATTCTGTCATACACTGTACTTTTAATTTATTTGATTTGCAAATCAAGAAAATACCTAACATATATTTAGAGCAAATGTTTGTGTACATGTACATCGCAATATTTAAAAATATATTGCCCGTCTATCACAGTGGCTCTTTAAAGCCCAATAACACTCTTGTTGTAACTGAATAATATGTCCCAATCTTTATTCTGGTCAACAAATTGTACTATATTATAACATTCCAATTAATTAATGATACAAATTTCATCTTAACACACCTAATTTAACAAATTGGAAAAATTCAACAATATGCAGTAACATGGTTTGAAAAGCTTTACGTAAGCACTTTCAAACTTAGATTTAAAAATATTTTTAAATCCTCTGGACGAGTAATTAAAATAGGATGTAATGGATAATTTACACAACAGGTAGGACACTTAAACATCTAGTAGTTAGAATAAGGCATTTATTATTTTTCTGGACCTGTCTAGCCAGCAAGAGTGTTATTGTCCCTTTAAAGCGAGAATTTCATATTTTCTAAGAAAGTCAAAACATAATTATTTCTATGTCTTTTGCTAAATAGGTTATCAAGTCACTATTATAAGACCATAGGCATTATTTTCCACCCTTGAAAATCATTGACACAGGAAACAATAACACAAGTATCTCCCTTGTTTTCCCATTCACTCCACGCATAAGCTATATTCAAACGTTGGAATTTGAAGTTAAAAATGTATATTTTTGCCAATTTCTCAGCTGGCAATAATGAATCATGGGATGAATAGGATTAGTCTGTAACAAGATAGGACCATGTATGGATACCATCTATTTTAAGGCTTTTCTTTATAAATTTTAAAAATATAACTTAAAATTTTGAAATGGTCCCTTTAAACAATCACCACCTGATACAGTCGTGGAATCATACGTCTGCTTCAATAAACCTTAAATAAATATATTGTTTATTGTTTACTGTTATCACTTAGCAACCAGCTTCTATCATTCGATATTTACTTTATTATATTCTTTGTTTAGAGTTTTACAAAAAAAAAATTGAATATCACGTTGTATGCGTTACATTTGGGATTAATAAATAATCAAATCAATATAGAAGACGTAAAATAATTCTAATTACCAATTACCAATTTAGTTTGTCATGGTCATTATGAGTCAGTTATCGTTAAGTTCCCCATTCCGCCATTGGGCCTCGAGATCAATTAAAGCGAGAATCTTATTTTTTAAGAAAGTCAAAATATAATTATTTCTACATCTTTTGCTTAATAGGTTGTCAACTCACTATTATACATGTACGTTCATAGGTATCATTCTCACACTTAAAAATCATTTACACCGTCAATAATAACACAATAACCTCGTGGGTTTTCTTCGGGTCCTACGGTTTCCTCCCACTGGCACTGCTAAAGACCCCTACGCGCAAGCCAATTATTGAAATTAAACCATATGTTAGTCTTGAAATGACCTAATTTGTGTCGAGTGGACATTACCCCATTTCTTTCTCTCTCTCTCTCTCTCTTTCTCTCTCTCTCTCTCTCTCTCTTCAATAAGGTAAGACTGTTTATAGATACCATTGATTTTAAGGCTTTTTTTAAAATACAACTCAAAACTATAATTTAAAAATTTGAAATTCTGTCTTTAACAGACAACAATACCACACACTGGGATGGATTAAAGCATGAGCTGTAGGGGGCCGGATACAGTTCCGCGGGCCTCCGTCAGCTGTAGTGATCAAAATGGAAATGGCTTTCTCCCATTCAAGTTTTTCTGAATTTAAGATTTATTTATCTTAAATAACCATTATGTAAGAGGTAAATCTGTGTCTATTGCAGGTCTTCATACTTGTTTCAAATGCTTTTATGTCAAACTATTATTATTTAAAATCGTTAGTAGCTTGGTAGATAAATAAACTAACACATACTTATGGAAAACAGCTATTGATTTATATAGGTTCGAAACGTCGCCTAAATAAATCAGTAGCTGTTAGTTTATTTATACATTTATTCTTGCGGTGAGCCTATAATCAACGGGGGGTGTCAAGGTGGCTAAGTGGAAAAGGCGCTGGTTCGTTAGCCTGGAGGTCGGGTGTTTGATCCCTGCATTGGCCGAGAAAGTTCATCTCCATTTTCCGACGTGATTTCCCCTTGTCAGTGATGCAGAAGGAGGGCCTAACAAGAATAGCTGCCTAGTCGTTCGGATGGGACGGAAAACCGAGGTCCCATAAACACATTGGAGTGCACGTAAAAAATGATCCCCTGGCAGTTGGAATTCGATATAAGAGTAGGCCGTAGCGCCGCTGCTTGGGCAAAATTTCCCTCATAGCACACTGTATGGCGTATGCCCGTCTTAAATTAGCTCAGGTTAAGTGCATTACAGTAGGACGTTAAACCTCATTTCATTCATTTATTCATTCATTCCTATAATCAACTCTCTAGACCATCAGATGGCTGATATTAAAATGGATTGAAACACAGTCGCCATTTAATAATTTAATTTAAAATTGTATAATCAAGACTTAGTGTCGATTGTCAAGTACTGTTGCTACGACAACAAACGCTTTAAGCTACATGTACATTTCAAGTCTGATAATTTCAGAAACAAATGATTCATTTATCATTATCTATTTTGAACTACATGCAGGGGCCGCGGAGCCGGGGAGTCTAAGGGGGCTTCAGCCTCGGCAATAATTTTTAATAGTGAAAAATAAAATGTCGCCAAAAGCTCAAAAAAGCGAAAAAAGGTTGGGGGGAGGGGGTTATGGTGATTAGTGGGGGCGGCCACATTGCGTGAGTTATTGTCAGTACATGTACATGTATTCTGGCAAGAATGGCCAGCTCTTTATGAAAATCTTTATAATTCTGAATCAAATAATATTATAATGGTGATAAATTTATGAATTGTTTCTTTTTCCTTCTTTCAATATTTCATTTGTTTTGTATTCATTCATTTATTTGAACATTTCTATTTTTTCTTGTGTGACTGTTTATCTCGCAGTTTTAATTAGAGGTTTTAAAAGCTATTAATCTACTGACAGACGGTTTGCAGCGGACATGTTAATGGGTTTAACTACTATCTTATTGTTTTATTTTATTGCAATGTCTTTTATATTGTAATCTTTCCTCATTAAGGGGGGGTGGCTCCAATTAAATGAGAATATATTTAATAAATTTGACATTTATTTTAACATTTCTGCTACAGCTTATGACTTTCAAATATAGACAATTATGTTCCTTGGTGTTTTAGCTTAAGTGGGATATATTTTATCAAGCAGGTTTTTTTTACGCTTTTCCTAAACGGCATGGGGTGGCCATCCTGGATTATGGGAAATGGGCGTGGTCCAGGTTCAGAAATGCAACTTTTTCAAAAACTTGTGTGATAACAATAAAGTCCTGAAAATTTCAGAGCATTAGCTTTAATAGTTGACAGTAGGGCTGGACGATATTCTCGATATCCCGATATATCGCGATGTCAAATTTTTTCATCGTCGACGATCTTTGGTCACCAAAAACATCGCGGTATAGCAATATATCGTTTTTTGCAGATTATCGTAAATACCGCGATATTTATTGACGATATATTGCTAATTATGTGCGAAATATGATATAATTTAAATCAATAAGAAGACATCGTTGATTATCTTTGTTGAAATGTCAATAAAATAGTCCTACTAGGGGTTTCACGTCACGTGACTTTAGGTTGAAATCGGGCCAGCCAGCAGCTGAAATATAGCCCACTTCAATCTACGATTCTGAATTACTAATTGATGTAAATGCATTCCTAACAATTGTATTGCAATAGTTTAATATCAATCTCGATATCTGCAAAGATTCGGGCTAAAAAAGTATCGATATGATAGCGAAATTACCGTTTGTTTACAGGAGACGCTAGCGGGAAAATATCGCTCTGACGTCACGCGGCCGGTAAATTTCCACTGACGGCATTCATTGGTGATTCCGATCGTTATTTTTCAGGGGATTTTCATATAGAACCAATCAAATGATAGATAACATTTTTGTGATTATTATTCTGAGTGAAACCTCGAGATCGGACAATTAGAGCCGTAGAAAATGGGATTTATCTGTTTTGATGACTGAAAATTGCTAAATTTCGACTAAATATATAAAAAAATTCGTGAGGTTTCATCGAGATTATAAATATTTGACATATTATCATTCAATTTATTATGATTTTAATAACTCTTAGCTGATAATAACAATCGGATTTCAGTTTTAAAATTAGTACTAGCGATTCTGAAGGGGAAATACCGCTTACGACGTCACTCAAATATGACTGAAAAGCACTTAGTTTGGTGCCGTGCTACGCATTGACGGTAAAGACAACATAAAACAATGATTTATACACATTTTTTAATAAAACATTACACACGTAAAAATATCGCGATATTTCAATATATCGTGAATATTTTTTCAAATATCGCGATATTTAAAATTGTCAATATCGTCCAGCCCTAGTTGACAGTGCAATTTAAAAAACAAATATTTTCTCATTTGATTGGAGCCACCCCCTTAATTGTTATTAGTAACCTTGGTGTATATTGTCAATTCCTTAGATACCATTTTATAATAAATACCGATTTTTACATTTATATACATGTAGCATTCTAGGTTTCATTCCGTTTCCAGGACAGTCTCTATTCTCCGTATATGATGTTAATGTTTTCCGGTAATAAATAGTTTCAAGGATAGTTCCAATCTTTAGTTATTATCGAAGATTCTCATTAACTATAATATCTCATTTAATTTCTGATTGCCAGCTATAATATATTAGCCTGAAGCCTAATCAATGTCAACTTTATAATTATATAAATATAAGATATATAATTTGCTGTACCGGTACTGTTCATTAATTAGGTATTATTGATCTAGTTCATTTATTATTACTAGGTTTTAGCATGCGTTTGGTCGTACTGTAGAGTGGAAAGCCTACAGTTGTGGCGTAGAGTGGAAGGACATGTTATATCATACTACTAGAAGGACATGTTATATCATACTACTAGAAGGATATGTTATATAATACTACTAGAAGGATATGTTATATCATACTACTAGAAGGACATGTTATATCATACTACTAGAAGGACATGTTATATAATACTACTAGAAGGATATGTTATATCATACTACTAGAAGGATATGTTATATTATACTACTAGAAGGATATGTTATATCATACTACTAGAAGGATATGTTATATAACTACTAGAAGGACATGTTATATCATACTACTAGAAGGATATGTTATATCATACTACTAGAAGGATATGTTATATCATACTACTAGAAGGACATGTTATATCATACTACTAGAAGGATATGTTATATCATACTACTAGAAGGATATGTTATATCATACTACTAGAAGGATATGTTATATTATACTACTAGAAGGATATGTTATATCATATTACTAGAAGGATATGTTATATCACACTACTAGAAGGATATGTTATATCATACTACTAGAAGGATATGTTATATCATACTACTAGAAGGATATGTTATATCATACTACTAGAAGGATATGTTATATCACACTACTAGAAGGATATGTTATATCATACTACTAGAAGGACATGTTATATAATACTACTAGAAGGATATGTTATATTATACTACTAGAAGGATATGTTATATAACTAGAAGGATATGTTATATCATACTACTAGAAGGATATGTTATATCATACTACTAGAAGGATATGTTATATTATACTACTAGAAGGACATGTTATATCATACTACTAGAAGGATATGTTATATCACACTACTAGAAGGATATGTTATATCATACTACTAGAAGGATATGTTATATCATACTACTAGAAGGATATGTTATACCACACCATCATACAGCCAGAAGGACATGTTATATATCTGTACACTTGTTTCCCTTTTTAATTATAGTAGAAATCAATACAAAGACCAACTAATCTATGATTTTAACTACTGATTGCATGTCAGCCTCTTATTTACACTACACAGTCGTAATGAAAGATACGTGAAAAAAAACTTTCTGAGGTTTTAATATCTTTGACACCAGACCAGATTGAGGTTATTTATTAATGAAGAAAACACACACACAATCACACATGTACACATACAGTAGAGAGCTTATTTTAAATCAACACGAGCTTGTTTCCTCACCACATGTACTTTTAAGATACATTATGAGAGATTAGATAAAGGGAGAGAGAGAGAGGGAGAAATGGGGTTTAACGTCATAATGTAAAGGGAATTTGCTGAAAAATTCCAATCAAATTGATCCACTCTGAACCGAGATTTTAGCGATTAAATTTACGGCCTAGCACCTCGATCATCATTACCAGTACGATAAAAACATACATGTAGTCTCAATTATCCATTTCATGATTAAATCATGAATGAAAGTTGTTGGGTTTTTTAAACAACCTAACGGTTGCAGGTTCAAGACTCGAATTGTGCGTCGAATTCTCGTGTCCTTGAATAAGACACTTCATCCCTGTATTCCAGTCTAAATGGGTACTGGTAGGATCATAGGATGGTGTATGTATTACACAAAAAACTGTTGCGCTCCTTGGGCAGCATATGTTGGGGCTCTTTCCGAGATTTAAAGAGTTCAGCAGTGAAGGGAGGTAACCACGCTTTACATGTATTATCACCGAATAGTGACACTAATATTTAGTTCTTTTTCAAATTTTAAATTTAGAATACAGAATTTATTTCTCAACCTTTTATTTATGAATATAGACAATATAGCTAAAATTATGGTTATCATTCTTTATTTCTAATGTTAATATTATGATTTAAACTTATTTAAAGTATAAAGTAATTATCTAAATGCATGATTGGTTTTACTGTTTTTGAATCAATAGGCTTATTAAGAGAATCCTCAAGCAAAGTTATAGAAATAACAATAGTCACATTAGTGTCAATCAAAGTGTCAAATCTATATATACGACTTACAGGTTATTAACCAATTCTATTAATTATGTAACCAATGAAATTACATATTGATTTAACTTCTTTTATTTTGATTCGTTAAAATATATTTTTATCCCTAAATTTATCTTTTATCTGATTGGTTGAAATGATTGTTCTCTTGTCGGTATGCAAATTAGTTTCTTTAAATACAGACAGAGACAGATACATGAATAGCAGGGCGGTGCAACTCTTCCTTGGGGCTTGTTGGTGACTTATACTCACCAACAAGCCCCAAGGAAGAGTTGCACCGCCCTGCCATTCAACCGGACAGAACGACCAGACCGACCAAATTGACCGGAAATATATATATGTACATAATATGTTTGTCCACTTTCATGTCTGTTTTGTCAAATGTCTATGTAAATGTTTGTCCGCGTCCATGTCTGTCTTGATATATGTTGTGTCTGTGATTGTCCCAACTTACACCTCATTAAATTCCGCACCTTATTATATCATGTTTTGTTTGTACATATATATATAAAATTATCCTTATTATTCCACTAAACACACTGTAAATATTATCACCATATATGTATAAAATGTAATTGTCTGCGATATCACTTCGGTGGAAGCGGACGTAAAATAAAGCTATTTCACACACGATACATGAATATTGGAGATAGGAGATAGGGTTAGGAGTTAGGACGTTTAGTACCCATTTAATATGATTTTGTAAATAATGTATTTTAAAAACTGTATACATGTATTAATATTATATAAAGAAATATTGAAATGAGCTATATACACCCCAAATCCTAGCTCACAAATAATCCATATGTGTCACCTGGGAGCATATTCTAACACAGAATACCCCCCATAACACGTTGGTGATAGTATCCTAGAGACCGGAATATTAATTGTGTAGCCATTTGAGCATAAACTTAGTTAATGGATATAGCGCATTATAAATACTCACATTTTAGTTTTATTTTATTAAAATTAAATTGCTGATTTTTTTTAGCTGAAAAGTAGCCGAAAATTGAGCTAATGTAAACGGCGAAATTTGCCGGTTGCCGGCTTCTAATGACATCGCTGACACACATTATTATTATTACTATAAATGAAGAGCAATAATTGACAATCAAAGTACCGTACATCGAACACTCAAACTAAACCTTGAACTCAGAAGACATTTAAAACATTTCATCATCCATGTACATTTGTTTGTATTGTCAAATCAATTTTCATACAATCCCAGACCATAATCCATGAAATTACAGTCCGTTACAGGCCGATATCGTAAGGAATCGAGATCGATCTTGGGGAATCTACATTTCAAATTTCGTCAAAATCAGAAAAAAATGTGACCTATAATAAAGTGTCGACAAACAACAGTAATGGGCGTTTAAAATACGGTGTAGTTGTGATTGTCATTTTTACGATAATAAATTTTTACGATAATAAATAAGAGAGAGAGAGAGAGAAATGGGGTTTAACGTCCACTCAACACAACTACATGTAGGTCATTTCGGGACTAACATATGGTTTAATTTTATTTCAATAATTTGCTTGCGCGTAGGGTCTTTAGCAGTGGGAGGAAACTGGAGTGCCCGGAGGAAACCCACAAGGTTGAGAAGGCACCCTATCTCCATGCCACATACGCTCACACCAGGGCCCTTTTACACGAAATTTTAACTAAGATAAAATCCGATTTTAGTAATTCGATTGGATAGTATTAGATTGATTTTAGCGCTTAGCCAATCAGATTTAAGTATGTACTAAAATTTGGATTTTATCTTAAGTTAAAATTTCGTGAAACAGGCCCCAGGGCTCTAAACCACAGCCGCAAGCCAGAGGTGACCGGCCAGCTAGAGGTCGAAGCGCGACACTCTAGACCACTAGGCCATCCAAACCCCCCACGATAATAAATAAAGTCTCAATTATCGAGACAACGAGACAAAGGCATCTTGCTTTGTAAGAATCCAGAAAATCTGTGAAAAAGCTTCAAAAATAATTTTTGGGAAACAGAAACTTAGTTTACATTATGGTAACTTGTTTCACATTCGGTCTAAAGCACGGCCGGGAAGACCAGCCCCACACATCATGCTAAGAGTTTAAAACTCATGCAGCTTGACCGTTTGCATGAACACCTCTCGACTCCACTCACTAGCGAAACCAGCACTCAAGACTCAACTCAATGACCAGAGACGAGCACGCAATTGGATTCCCCACCGTCACCAAAAAACCATTAATGCTCGAACAAAAGAATTGTTAAAATCGATGAAGAGTGGTTCAGAGAGAGACAGAGAAATGGAGTTTAACGTTCACTCGACACAAACTAGGTCATTTCTGCACTAACATATTATGGTTTAATCTTATTTCAATAATTCGCTTGAGGAAACCAGAGGATCCGGAGAAAACCCACGAGGGTGGAGAGGTGACCCTACTCCTTGTCACGTACAACCAGGGATTTGAAACCATGCCAGTTGACTCAATGACAGGTTTTATGATACAGCATGCACGTGCTAACCACTTGGCTGAAGCTTAGATGGTAGGGCAATACTCACTAGTCTGCGTGTTCACTAGTCTGTTGGTTCGTTAGTCCACAGATATCTATTATTATTAGGGTTGGGGTTAGGATTAAGGTACACTAATCCGCAGGTTCATTAGTCCACCGATATCTAATTAGGGTTGGAGTTAGGATTAACACGCAACATATGCCGACCATTTCCGGTATTAACTCATATGCCGGCATAGGACTCATAGTACGGCACTGGCTAATGGCCATCTTTCGGATGTTCTTTTTCAGTGTCGCATCATATAATACGGTTCATCACCATTGCAGAGGATTTATATTAATATACCAAGTCAATAATGTTTACTACCAGTATACTTGTAGCGGCACAAGCGTGGTAACCATGACTACAAGTATACATGTACTCGTAGTCGGCAGTCAACGTGTTAAGGTACACTAATCCGCGGGTTTATCAGTCCACAGATATCTATTATTATTAGGGTTAGGATAAGGTTTTTTAATACCGGTACCCTTATTTAATTTTATTATTGAAGTATTACTTATAGCGGCAGACTAGTTAAAGGGACAGTCCCGATTTGAACAGAGTCTCAAAAATAAAAGTCTGAGTACATATGAAATTTAAACGCCAAAATATAGAAGAATGGTGTATTTACCCTGGCTAAAAATTCCAGCTAAAAAAATTGAGTCGTTTGGACGTGAACATTAAAACAGCTTATCCGGACACGTAACCCTTTTAAGATTTCGGGTCAATTCTTTCGTTGGGTGACCCGATAATCGATTCCCGTTTCTTTAGATGTCTATACAGTGAATGGCCCATGTGATGTAGTTGATAACAAAAGGTAAATTTCACCTACACATTATTTTTATATAAAAAAAGTCTGGTTTCATCAAATCACCGCATATACAGCTTGGGACACCGGTCTCCATATCTAGTGACGACTGGTGGGTTTAAGTTTTTTGAAAAGGTATCACATTGAGTTAGTTGCTCGACCTTAAGGTAAGGGATTTTAAAGGATTTTAACACAAAATCAAGCAGTTTTATTCTCTAAAATATTATTGTGATTGGCCATTTAAAGTACTACATGTAGTGAACCCCCCCTCAGACAATCTCGTCAATTGCTGGTGTTTAAAACGTACAAAAAGAATTTTAAAGGACAGTCAGCAAAAGAGTAAGGGCAGTCAGGCAATTGCCCCTTAGTTTCCCTTAATCGCAGTTACGTAAATTTTTATTGTCATAAGAGAGAGTGAGAGAAAATGGGGTTTAACGTTCACTCAACACAAACCAAGTCATTACAGGACATATGGTTCAATTTTATTTCAATAATTTGTTTGCGCTTGGGAGTCTTTATTAGCAGTAGATGGAAACGTTTTTGTTTAGAACTGAAATAATTAACTATTAGTCAATCCCAACGCTAAAATCATCGGCAGAATTCATTGTGTATATGTGTAATAGACCCGACCGGAGCACAAAATAGTGCAAATAGTGCGGCTCCCGTTTGTGTCAAATGTCCGTTTAAACTTGCTAATTCTGTTAAAATAATTCCATTTTCTTCCGGGAATTATTATTCAATCTCGATTTGTGTCCGTGTTTTTGCACAGTCAACCCTAGATAACAAATCTTATCTCTCCACACTCCGTGTTTCGAGATAAGATTTTGGCCTATAGTCTCCAATGTAGCACATCCCGTCGTGATTCACTCCTGCTGCGATTAAACAAAATTGACAATATTTTTCATCAAAACAACGATTGATTATTGTTATTTATAATATTTCTGCCACACTCAATTACAATTAAGCATGTAATCCTACCTGGAACGGGTATAAATCATCGCATTTAAAATCGAGGCGTTATGCCGTTACTAAGACCGCCATCTTTTTTAGAGCAGTGAAGTCTAACAGCTGTCATAATGTGGGCGGGCGCTCAATCTTAGGCTTTATAACAGCCAATCAAAAACGCAATTACATGTGGAAATACTAAATGACATCCACGTGTATATCAATGGAAGTGGATGTCTGACAATATATAGATTCAGTAATTTAAATGCGAATATTTGGAGTTAGGCGATAGTTGTGCCACCGCATTGGCCTCTGTAAGTTTAATTAGTGATAAGAGTATTAACTTATCTTATTTTAAAGATGTTACATGCATTAATAAAGAAATTGAGTTTGCAACATAGAACTAAAGCGCCTCAAATCGTAGCTAAAAACAAGAACATCAGTATATCTCAACGTTTTTAGCTACGTTCTCGTAGCTAAGTCAACCCTGATAAGATGCAGGTTTTCTGTTCGTTGAAGTCATTGTATCTTCGTTTGTTTGTGTACAAACTGACTTCTGTTTGTTGACCTCGTGACCTGTGACGTTTAGAAAACGGCATGTGGATATCATGGCTGTTCATTGTTTTAGAGTCACTTCTCTGCAGGTAGGGTGAGTCTGTTATCTAACGTCCTAATGAAATGCACCTAACCTGGGCTAATGGAAGACGGGCATATGAGGAAGGTTTGCCCAGGCAGCAGCGCTACGGCCTACTCTTATTATATCGAACTCCAACTCGTGAGGGATCTTTTACGTGCACGCCAATGTGTACACGAGACCTTGGTTTTTCCTCCCATTCGAACGACTAGACAGAGCTATCCTTGTCAGGCCAATCACTGACAAGAGGAAACCACGACGGAAAATCGAGATGAACTTTCTCGGCCAATGCAGGGATCAAACACTTGACCGCCAGCGCCTGACCCACTTAGTCACGTGATGCCTGTATGTCAAAAGAACTTGAATGATGGCTAACGGATCTGACTTTGTATGATCTATGGAGGGTTGGGATGGCCTAATGGTCTAGAGTACCGCGCTTCGACCTCTAGCTAGCCGGCCACCTCTGGCTTGCAGCTGTGGTTTCGAGCCCTGGTGTGAGCGTATGTGGCATGGAGATAGGGGCGCCTTCTCAACCTCGTGGGTTTCCTCGGGGCACTCCGGTTTCCTCGAGTCCCACTGCTAAATACCCTTGCGCGCAAGCGAATTATTGAAATGAAATTAAACCATATATGTTAGTCCAGAAATGACCTAGTTGTGTTGAGTGGATGTTAAACCCCATTTCTCTCTCCTCATCATACTCCACACTTCACCAATCAAAAGATCATTATTGATCCTGATAATTAAGTGTTATAGCCGGATATTATTAGTAATACCAATGTTCAGTCAAGTCGCACCCAATTCTTTTCTTCAGTTCAAGCCTGTCTCTAAAACAAATGTAGGCCTACATACAGTACACACTGAAATATATATACTCACCAATTCCACCGAAATCACATCTTTCAAATGAACAGCTTCCTGTACGGCTTTAGGGGGATTTTCTGCTAGAAAAATACTCTCGTCTCCAAGAATGACAAACTTGAAAGCTTTGTTGTCTTTCTCCGACACGACGATACAAGACTCATAAGCTCGTATTCTTTCATACTTCTCTTCGGTTATGACTCGTTTTAAAAAACTTTCTAGCTTACTATTCTTCTTAACTAGAAGATCTTGATTACCGCGTGCCATTAACGATATTTATGTACGCCATGAAATGGAAATAGAATGATTATTTTTGATATGGTACTAGTACATGAACTGACTGTTACGTTCGTTCCATCTTGTATTATTACGGTATTCCCCGGCCTATCATCACACAGTTGAAACACTACTGCCGTACACAGCCTGACGACCGTGTACACAATGCTTAAATAATAGACTCGATTATCTAGACAGTCATTGAATACGGTACTAATCCCGTTATGAGTTCTTGTTTACCTAGCGGTTTGGCTTGGGTATATTTTTAGTACACGAACAAATAGTATTGACAGGACATGTTTTAAGGGCATAGAAAACATGATTTGACTAGGCCTTAGAATATGTCCACAACACATTCTATCCAATTACTTACAACGCACGAAATTTGCATCCGCGTAACGTTAGGGTTTAACGCACCATAATAAGCTCTGATATCGCTTGAATTGTCACTGGGTTTTGACAAGACCTTTTAATTCCCATTATGCGCCTGGATAACGCAGACTCTTGTAATACAAAAGGTAGCCGATCACTAAGGTAATCGAATAAATGGCAGCCGACTGAACGGTTCGTTAGGCTGAATGATTAATTTCCCTCAATTGAATTGGTTATCAAAACAATTAAAGAAAGCCCACAAGTCTTTTTATTTTAATGATAGACGATTAGATTGGACGTTTTTAACAGTTATCATTATTGTATTTAACACCTACGAGAAAAACAAGCCGCGGATCACGTAAGGCCAGCTGTCAAGTCCATGATATCATGTTTTAAAATGTTACATTAATTTAGCTAAATCGCTAATATTTTGGACCTAGAAACTGACAGAAATGGACCGCAGCACACAATGACGTAGTATGAGTTAATATAAAAGTCAGTTTCTAGCTTCTGATTTTTCCAGTCAACGCCGATAGGCCTAGCATTTAATGGCACATGCTCTCTTAGTTCGACCTCTAGCTGTCCTGTCACCTCTGGCTTGCGGCTGTGGTTTCGAGCCCTGGCGTGAGTGTATGTGGCATTGGGATAGGGGCGCCTTCTCAACCTCGTGGGATTCTTCCAGGCACTCCGCGGTTTCCTCCCACTGCTAAAGAAAGACAACTACGCGCAAGCGAATTATTGAAATAAAATTAAAGCCATATGTTAGTCCCGAAATGACCTTGTTGTGTTGAATGGGCGTTAAACCCCATTTCTCTCTCTCACTCTGAATTAATATAAAAGTCAGTTTCTAGCTTCTGGTTTTTCCAGTCAACGCCGATAGCATTTAATTGCACATGCTCTCTTAATACGACCAGGGGCGGATCCAGGATATTACGAAAGGGGGGTGGGCGTACTTTGAGGACGAAGTCCAAATTATGAGCCTGCAGGTGCGAAGCATCTGCATGTCTGAGCTGGGTTCTCCCCCAAATATTTTTTTTAAGACAAGACTCCATATATGCGATTACCTGGCATCTGATCTTCAAATATTAAACACAACTCGTGGCACGTGGTTTGAAGGAGGTAGTGATTTATGGAACAAGGTTGAAAATTTATTTTTAAAGATAAGAGTGTTTTTATACGCCCACATTTTCATGTGGACGTATTATGTCGTCGCCCCTGTCCGTCCGGACGTCCGTCCGTCTGTCCGTCCGTCTGTCCGTCCGTCCGTCCGTCCACAATTGTTTGTGGACTCTCTACAGGTCACAATTCTTGTCCGATTTTAACGAAACTTAAAATATAGGTTTATCTCCAAAAGTTCTCGGCTGCTTTCGATATTGGCATGTATCGGATCAAAACTTTATGGATTATGGCCCCTGATTGTACGAAAAATCACGTTTTTAGCTTGTGGACCCTATAGAGGTCACAATTTGGAACTGATTTTGATGAAACTTAAAATGCATGTTTATAACCCAAAGATCTTGGTTCCTTTCGATATTTGCGTATATCGGAACGTAATTTCCTGAATTATGGCCCCAGATTGTCCGAAAAATCACCTATTTTAGCTCCTCGTACCTCTGGAGGTCACAATTATTATCCGATTTTAAAAACCGTTCGATTATATCACCGTTACACCCTAAGGAAGGTTGAGTTCGAATTTCGGAAAAATCGAACCAAAATTACCATACAAAATGGCCGCCGTTTGTACGCGAATACTGTTACAAAATGGTATATCAAGGTTGTGGACTCTGTAGAGATCACAATTTTAATTTGATTTTGATGAAACTTGAAATGCATGGTTATAACCCAAAGATCTTGGTTCCTTTCGATATTTGCGTATATCGGATCGTAACTTCCTGTATTATGGCCCCTGATTACACGCAAAATCGCCATGGTTTTTCTTGTGGTCCCTCTGGAGGTTACAATAATTATCCGATTTAAAAAATCGTTTTAATATATCACCGTTACACCCTAAGGAAGATCGAGTTCGAATTTCGGAAAAATTGGACCAAAATTGCCATAAAAAATGGCCGCCATTCGTACGCGAATACTGTTAAAAAATGGTATATCAAGGTTGTGGACCCTGTAGAGGTCACAATTTTAATTTGATTTTGATGAAACTTGAAATGCATGGTTATAACCCAAAAATCTTGGGTCCTTTCGATATTTGCGCATATCGGGTCGTAACTTCCTGAATTATGGCCCCTGATTATACGCAAAACTGTCTTCGTTTAGCTTGTGGTCCCTCTGGAGGTCACAATTATTATCTGATTTAAAAAATCGTTTGATTATATCATCGTTACGCGCTAAGGAAGGTTCAGTTCGAATTTCGGAAAAATTTGACCAAAATGGCCGCCATTAGTACGCGAATACTGTTAAAAAATGGTATCTCAAGGTTGTGGACCCTGTAGAGGTCACACTTTAATTCGATTTTGATGAAACTTGAAATGCATGGTTATAACCCAAAGATCTTGGTTCCTCTCGATATTTGGGCATATCGGATCGTAACTTCCTGAATTATGGCCCCTGATTATACGCAAAATCGTCTTTGTTTAGCTTGTGGTCCTTCTTGGGGTCACAATTATTATCTGATTTAAAGAATCGTTTGATTATATCATCGTTACACCCTAAGAAAGGTTGACTTCGAATTTCGGAAAAATTTGGAACAAATTTGCCATACAAAATGGCTGCCGCGTGTATGCGAATACTGTTATAAAAGGTCACAATTTTCACGAAACTTGAAATGCATGGTTATAATCCAAAGATCTTGGTTTCTTTCGTTATTTGCACATATCAGATCATAACTTCCTGAATTATGGCCGCTGATTGTCTGAAAAATCGCCTATGGTCCCTCTGGAGGTCACGATTATTATCTGATTTAAAAAAACGCTTGACTCTATCACCGTTACAGCATACGGAAGGAGTTTGAATTTCAGGGAAATCAGACCATAATTGCCAGACAAAATGGCCGCCGTTTGAACGTTAATAGTGTTAAAATATGGTATGTCAAGGTTGTGGACCCAGTATAGGTCACAATTTTAATTCGATTTTGATGAAACTTGAAATGCATGTTTATATCCTAAAGATCTTGATTCTTTTTTTCGATATTTGCGCATATCAAATTGTAATTTAATGAATTATAGCCTTTGATTTTGTAGGAAAAATCACTTTTCGTTTTGCTTTTTCTCTATCCATCTCTCGAAAATGTGGGCGTATCCTGCCTGGCAGTGCCAGCTTACTATCTTTTTAGAATCTGGTCATGCTGATGCAAAAATCATGCTGGTCACAGAACTTTACCTCCTTGGTAAGTGAGCCCTTAGAATACATATATATTTGACAGGTAAAATTCTGTGAGGTAAAGTATATCCATGATCGGTCAAATTTGGGTAGGTACCATTCAGCCTATGTATGTAAGTAACTGCAGAGGGTCGGGTGGGGGGGGGGTCCTCCATATATGCGATTCCCTGGCATCTGATCTTCCAATATTTAACACAACTCCCACCCTATTTTCAGTGAATTTGTCTCCAAAATCATCAGGAACAAATCGGTAGCCTACTACTATAGGGGTATAGCACTTGGAAGCTGTCTAAGCAAGTCTTTCCTGTCTATTATAAACGCCAGAATATCTAACTATTTGGAAGAGAATGACATCCTTGATCATGCCCAATTTGGATTTCGCCGGGACCACAGGACTTCTGATAATATTCTTATTCTTAAAACAATAATTAGCAAGTTTAAAAATCTGAAAAAAAATATTTTCCTTTGCTTTGTTGATTTTGGTAAGGCATTTGACACAATATGGAGAAAGGGACTATTTTTCAAGTTATTAAAACATAACATAAACGGCAATATATTAAATCTACTAATCTCAGTATATGACAAAACTAAATATATTGTTAAAACTCGTGAAGGTCTTTCGGAACCTATTAATTCTTGCATGGGAGTTAAACAGGGTTGTGTCCTTAGCCCAACCCTGTTTAACGTCTATGTCAGTGACCTTCAATCATATCTGAAAGTACCCGATGCCTATGCCCCCACACTCCATAATATTACGGTATCTCATCTACTTTTTGCTGATGATCTGGTACTTTTATCCACTTCCCCCAATGGAATTCAAAATAGTCTTAAACATCTTGAGAAGTTTTGCGATGACTGGAAATTAAACCTCAATACAGATAAATCTAAAATTATGTTGTTTATCAATAACCCTAAGTTAAAGAAAACCATTCCTAACAAATACCTATTCCGTGATTTCAAACTCGAAGTGGTACAGTCCTACATCTACCTGGGAATCAAGATATGCAATAACTCATCCTTCAAACTAGCAGTCTCGGACCTTGTTAAAAAAGCTAAACGTGCTTGGTTTAGTTTAAGGAGTAAAGTTGGTCTATATTCTTCTCACCATGTCCCTATTGATGTGTTAATTAAACTCTATAATGCTGTTGTAAAACCGATTAGTATCTATGGGAGCGAGATATGGGGGAGTGAACTTGTACATATCAAAACATTTAATGTTTCTAAATGGAGCAAAGTTGAGCACAATAAACTCACCACAAATGCATGTAAATCTATGTTATCACAGCCACCAAGAACCACTAATATAGGGTGCCTAGCTGAAGTAGGCTTGTTTCCACTCCAGCTCGATATCTATAAAAGCATGCTGCTCTACTATAAAAGACTTCTCGCATTTCAAAGCGTTAAAGACACCTCCCACACCCTCCTCGCTGCAGCACTTAAGGCGGATACCGAAATTGCTAAATCTAATTATAAAATGTCCTGGCAAGCTTCCATTACCGAGATACTAAACTATTTTAACATAGATAAAAATCAGTTAACAAAACCTAAACTACAAATGTCACCTGAAACTAAATTTAACTCACTGCTAACAAATGCATGTTCCCCACCCAATGATAATCACCACAAATTAAGAACCTATACGCTAGTCAAAACCTCAATCGCTAACCCTCCAGACTATCTGTTCGCTGTTACTAACAAACACCACAGAAGTGCCATGTCATCTCTCCGACTAAGCTCCCATCAACTGGAGATAGAAAGGGGGAGGTACAAAAATATACCCGTTATACAAAGGTTATGTAACCAGTGTACCCTCGCTGTCGTCGAAGATGAAAAGCACTTTCTACTTGAAGCAAATTGTATATCCAATTCTATCCCAAAATGATCTAAAGTTCTCTTTCACCAATCTATTTAACCCTCCAAGGTGTATATCTCGCGAAATCTGCCGTTTTGTGTTTTCTGCTCTTAATACAAGAGATGTTACCTGACAAGACCTTTCCTGGTGTAGATATGTATTTATATACATGTATATCACTAGGCATATTTGAATGTTCTAATATACATGTATACTGTATTGGTATATTTTCTACATGTACTCGTATATATTCTAGTCATGTATATATCTGTTCTAATGTGATGTTTCTTTCATTCTGTAATTGTATGCTGCTCCCCGTGGGCGTTTTTATGCAATAAACTTACTTACTTACTTTACTGCCTGAAAAAATTCTGAAAAAAGGTCTGACTGAAGGAAAGGCACGTGGTTTGAAGGAGGTAGTGATTTATGAAAGAAGGTTGAAAATTATTTTTCAAAGATGGGCAGTGTTTTTTTTTTTAGAATGTGGTCATGCTGATGCAGAAATCATGCTGCTCAAAGAACTTTACCTGTCCCTTGGCTTATGGCGCCCTACAATATACGACGCGATAAAATTGTCGGCGACTATTGGCAACTGACAGCTAATACCCCCGTCAGACCGGGATGGCAACCTTACTGCGATGCAAAATGCGTTTAGAGCGCCTTGAGATCGCCATAAGCGTGGTGAAAACGCCAGCTATCGTACTGTGGTCACCGTGGTCGCCAATGATCGCCGAGTCACGGCGTTTATTTTGAGCATGTTCAAAACATACGCCAGGGTTCTGCAGCAGCGCAGTAATTAAGGATGCCATTCGGTCTGACGGGGGCATATGTCGCTACGACTTAATTTATCCACAACTGGATGCAACCACGGAAAAAAAGTTGATCGCAGTCGTAAGAGCGCTTATGTCGCCCAAGTAGTTACGACTGATTAGTTCCACTTGATCGCCGATTTCGAGTCGCCGATAGTTTTATCGCGTCGTAGGGCGACATAAGCTGGACTTTAGAATGCATATATATTCTAAGGGCTTACTTATCAAGGGACAGCTAGATGACAGGTAAAGTTCTGTGATGGAATGTATATCCATGATCGGTCAAATTTGGTTAGGTACCATTTAGCCTAGTACGTATTTAAGTAACTGCGGAGGGTCCGGGGTCCTCCCCTAGAATTTTTTAAAAGGTAAGACTCCATATATGCGATTTCCTGGCATCTGATCTTCAAATGTTAAACACAACTCCCGCCCTTTTTTCAGTGTTTTATGTCGGTACAATTTTTTTTACAGCTTGCCCGAATAAGGGGGTCCGTGCGCCTGCGGATCTAGGAATTTTGAAAAGGGGGGGGGGGCGCCCCAAAATGAGGGAACGCCGCTGAGGTGAGTGGTGGAAACAATCTTATGCGAGCGTAGCGATCAAAAAAAAAATTTGGAGGGGGCGTGGTCTTTTATGAAGATTCATCCCTTATTGGTGTATTTTAAGACCATTTGCTGTCTTATTTGCTTCAGTGCAAATCAATTTCTATTTATATATTCAAATTTATATAGGCCTATTCTTAAAACGGTGTATGTGGTTTTTTTTTGAGTACAACAAATTATGACAACAGGTAGATATTGATAATTAAAACACGTTGTTTTATTTGACTTGTGTATCACAATTTATATTATTATTACGGTGGAATGAGAATCAGGTCAGACAGAAGTTGAGAAAGCTCTCATCGCCCTCCTAGCCCTGCTCCTGCTTCTGCTTCTGCTTCTGCCTGATAATGACCACAATCAACGAGCTGATTATTATGTCATGACTGAGGTGCGCATGCAGACCCCCCCCCCCCCAATTTCAATAAATTAGTTCAGCTTTGTCAGTGAGGCTTTAAAGGCCTCGACTGACGGTGCTGATGCTACCCCAGGAGGGAGAGCGTTCCAATCCCTGATTGTTCTTGGGAAAAATGAGTATTTTCTGTAATCACTTCTACTTGCTGGAATTTGGAAACTTTTGTCGTGCATGTTCCTCGACAGTCGTGTTGGTTGCATAAGACGACCTTCCTTAATTACAGCCACTTTGTCGTGTTCTATTTTATAGAGCATAGTTAGCCTAGCATCTTTTCGCCTTTTTTCCAGAGATGGCCATTCCAGGTGCTCAATCATTTTGCTGACACTTGAGTGATTATGGTGTTTGTTGGAAACGTATCTTGCTGCTCTTCTCTGGACCATTTCTAAACGATCTATTTCGGTTTTAAAGTATGGGTCCCATACTGGACTTGCATACTCTATTATTGGTCTTGCAAGGCTTTTGTATGCATTTTCTTTTACTGAGGTTGCTCCTATATTTAGATTTCTCTTTAGGAAGCCTATAGTCCTGTTAACTTTGTTGCATATATTATTGATATGATCATTCCACTTCAGTTCGGATGTGAAGGTGCAACCAAGGTATTTAGCACTTTTGACAGGTTCCAGTTTGTGACCATGCAATGTGTAAGATGTTGGAATGGTGTTGTTTTTGCGGCTGATGGTAAGAACGTTGCATTTGTCCGGATGGAAGGACATTTTCCATTTGGCTTCCCATGTTCCTAGTTTGTCGAGGTCGCTTTGAAGGTCGTTTGAATCTTTGTCGGATGAGATGGTAAGATATGCTATTGTATCATCAGCAAATAGGCGGACAGTGGATTTGATCCCATCTGGCATGTCGTTGATGTAGAACAGGAATAATGCAGGACCAAGGACAGAGCCTTGGGGAACTCCAGATTCTACATCAATATGTGATGAGCACTCTCCATCCACAACCACTGCTTGCGTTCGGTGTGATAGGAAGCTGGCAATCCATCTATTGGTTTTACCACTGATACCGTAATGTTCTAGTTTGTGTACTAGGAGACTGTGACCGACTTTATCAAATGCCTTTGAGAAATCCATTATAAGAACATCTGTCTGTTTACCTGCACTCATATTTTTAGTGATGTCATCCACGAATTCGATTAGTTGGGTTTCACACGAGCGTTTAGTACGGAAACCATGTTGTAACGGATAGAGGATTTGATGTTGATCCGCATGTTTCATGATGTGGCTTGAAACTATATGCTCTATCAGTTTGCAGCAGATACAAGTTAGAGAGATTGGTCTATAGTTTTCTGCTTTATATCTTTCTCCTTTCTTGAATACTGGTGTTACGTTCGCATTTCTCCAATCATTTGGTACTTCCCCAGTTTCTATTGATGTTTTGAAAATGATTGTAAGGATTGGGGCTATTTCTGTGGCCAGTTCGTTGAGAAGTTTAGGTTTTATATTATCTGGTCCAGCTGCTTTATTTGGATTTATTTTTTGTAGGAGTTTGAGTATACCATTTTCTGTGATGTTGAGTTCCTCTGCTTTGGGATATTGACCTGTCATATTACATCTGGATTTAAACTCGTGTTCATTATATATGTCCTTGGCAGAAAAGGCAGATTGGAATTGCTTGTTTAGAATAGTAGCTTGGTCAACAGGGTGGGTGTGTAGTATACCTTCACTGCGAAGTGGTGCAACTCCATTGCTTTCTGTTTTTTGATGTTTGATGTATGTCCAGAACCGTTTCATACTACTATATTGGTTGTTTTCCTCCTTAGGTGTTACTATGTTCTCAATGTAGTTCCAATATGAGCGACGGAGCTCTCTTTGTACCATTCTCTTTGTTTCCCTAAGTTTGGATTTTAATGAAGGAACAGCTGACTTTTTATGCTTTTTGTACAATCTGTCACGGCGTTTTATTAGTTTGCGTACTGATGGTGTGAGCCAAGGCAGGCTGTCTTTCTGTTTTGCCATTTTGTGTGGGATGTGATTTGTCACACTCTGGTTTAAGTTGGTCTTAAAGATTAACCATAGCTCCTCGGGCCGTAGCAAATCCACGATCAACACAGGCAAGACATAAAATAAGAAACATTGACATTGTGGATAGGCTAGGATTAACCGTAGATTAAGTACCTTAAAAAATGATCGTAAAACCGAACGTACAACACCATTAACGACATCTAAACCTTTAACATTGGAGTGCCGTAAATTTGGATGACAGGGTCTACTACGGCACATAAAAAGAAATAATGCCGTGGCAGACATTCTTTGTGTGTGCTTTTATCATGGTTTTGCCGTTTGCCGTGGTAAATTTCGAGCGCTGAGTTTGGTACAGATTAGGACGAAGTCGAGAGGGTTTAAATACGACTGGGCGGCTTTTTTCGATTTTTTCTTTGTGCGTGGCGGCAAAAAAATAAGTGCCGTCTGACGTGGCTACATCCCTGGTCCTTGCATCTGTAGAGCAATTTGGCTGATATTTTCAGACATATTTGGGTCTGAGAAAAGGCACTTTCAGAAGTAAAAAAGGCACTTTCAGGATGAAAAAGGGCACTGTCAAAAATTAGGGGGGGGGGGGGTGCGCGCCCCTTGCGCCACCTTGAATTCGCCTCTGAATTCAAACTGTCTTTTTTATTACTGTTGAAATGATAAGTATAGTAATGTGAACATAAAAGTAAATTAAAATCTATTTCTTCGGTTGTAGACTAAAGAGTCAATAAAAATCTGCAGACAAACTTGGAAAAGAGGGGAAAATACAGTGGCGTCATTAGGGGGTGGCACGAGGGGCACGTGCCCCGGATCTTTTCATGTGTGCCCCGAATCTATTTTTATCAGACAAAATCAATAATTTGCAATAATTTCACTACTTTTCCCTATCATTATTTCGAATGTCCCGAGTACAGAAGAGAAGCTTTCCAGTGCGAAGCTTTTTTCTGGATTGTCCTTTCTGGCCCATCGTAGATTTCCTCAATTGCCTGCACGTGCAAAGTTTAAAGATGGGTTTCCAGCAAAGTATTTATCGGACGGTTATTTCCAATAAAAGTATGGCAAATTTGGTATTTATGAAAAGTATAGACACCCAATCTTACTAGAAAAATACTAGATTACGCGAAAATCGCCCATGGGGCAAGGACTGGGAAATATTGTCAGGGAATCACTAACTGTCAACCCGACAGGATTTGCTGGCTTATTGTCTGCTAGCTAAGGTCAGGGAGCAGTTGTTATTTCTTGCCCAAATGGTTAGGCGGTTTTGGGAACATTGCGGGTTGTCAATGTACAAAATAATCTGCAATTAAGAGGTGTAAAAAGAAGTTGACAGAAATAATTAAGAAATTTTTTAGGCCTAAATAATATGGTAAATGTAAAGTAAGTAATGATAGATACATTTTGAAATATGGACCCTCCCACAATGAAGTTAAGTTGGCAGACATTGCGTTTAACAACAGCTTACTTACAGCTATAGGTATCCCCGGCGAAAACAGAGTTTTGAATGGGGATTGAAACAAATTTTGATAGATTGGTTACTTTAAATATGTGTTTAGTCCAAATATATCGTCAAATCACAAAGTTTGTACCCGGGAATGCATCTTTAAGTCACAACGCATATAATACTGTAATAAATATTTGACTGAAAATAGTGTAGAAACGATCGTGCATGACCTAGTTTACCCGCCGTGTATGTTTAGCGGGACAACAATATCACATTCAATTTTAGTTCGTGATAATTTAGCTCACAACTTCACAAGAACTCGTACATATTTCCCAGTATTCGTTTTAATAACTATATTGTTATATCGACAAAAATAATCCGCAGGTTGAAACATCAATAGAGTACCCACGGCAACGTCATGTCATTATTAAAACGAATACTGGAAAATATGTACGAGTTGGGCCTGTGCCCCGGATCTAATTGGGTCCTAGTGACGCCTCTGGGAAAATACTGTTCATAGATGATTAACATATATTGACCAAAAGAGTAAATTCGTGGTGGTCTGTATCCGGATACACAGGCCAAGCAGATTTATCTCCCTTTTATCAAAAGTATTTTGAACGGGGGGGGGAGGGTGCTAATAATTGTAGGTCCGATTTGGAGGAGAGGGGGGGGGGGGTGTTTCCTGAGTCCAAACAAAATTGCCGCCTTATGTAAATGTATAATCTAGGGAGGCCTAATTCTGGTCACAAGATTGAATGATAGATTTTTTTTTTGATCTGAAACATTCTGTGACTTTGGTAGATGACCCCAGACTATTAATTCTTCCCACTATTGACATAATTATTAAAATCGTGCCATTTTAATCCTACTGTCTTTTAAAATTTTTTAAAGTCATTTCCGTTCTCCCTCCTCTACGATTCTACCCCATTCCTATAACTAGACACTTGTTATCCAGATCCAGTCTTCTTCCATGATATCATAGACTGCCCCCCCCCCCCCTGCCTCCATGATATCACAGACTGACCACCTCCCCCGCCTCCATGATATCACAGACTGGCCACCTCCCCCCCCCCCCCCGCTTCCATGATATCACAGACTGACCCCCCCCCCCCCGCTTGTTATCCAGATCCAGTCTTCTTCCATAATATCATAGGCTGCCTTCTTCACCGCCTCCATGACAGTCCCAGACTGAACCCCTCCACCGCTTCCATAATATAACAGACTGACCCCCTCCCCCCGCTTCCATAATATCACAGACTGACCCCCTTCAACCGCTTCCATGATATCACAGACTGACCACCACCCCTCGCTTCCATGATATCACAGACTGACCCCCTCCCCCCCCACTTCCATGATATCACAGACTGCCCCCCCCCCACTTCCATGATATTCCCAGGCTGCCTCCCTCCACCCACTTCCATGATATCACAGCTACTGTTAGTGGTTACTATCTCATTTTTTGACACCATAGAAATATTAGTATAACGACATTAGTTTTAGAGTAGTTTAGTTCTAAAATATTTTATTGAAACCAAAATTAGAATAAAGCAAATATAAGACATCGTTTCATTAATATAATTATATAAACATGTCAGATGATTAACACCTGATGACCATGACTACAACCATTGTGCTATGTCAGTTAGTTATCACATGATTACATGATAATCGTGACTATTGAATGAATTACAGCATTATATTTATACAGTAGTAAGCTAGTTTTATATTAGGAGGTTAGATATTATTTAGAGTGAGATTTAATATCTTAATCCGGGAGAGGATGATTTAATATCCTAATCCGAGGGGAGGAAGATTTAATATCTTAATCCAGGGGGGGGGGGCGGGGGGGGGGGGGGTATACTTTGTTAGATATAACCAACACGTCACCACATTTTAACATTTCACTCAACATACCACTACTCTAACATTTTAACATTTAACTTTAATTAAACACACCCCCCCCTCACTCTAACATTTAACTTTAATTAAACACCCCCCCCTCACTCTAACATTTTAACATTTAACTTTAATTACCCCCCCCCCCTCACTTTAATATTTTAACATTTAACTTTAATTAAACAATACCCCCCCCTCACTCTAACATTTTAACATTTAACTTTAATTAAACAATACCCCCCCCCCCTCACTCTAACATTTTAACATTTAACTTTAATTAAACAATACCCCCCCCCCCCCCTTCACTCTAATATTTTAACATTTCATATTAACCAAGCACCCCCACCCCACTCTAATATTTTAGCATATCACTTTAACTAAACACTCCCCACCCCACTCACTCTAATATTTTAACATTTCGGATTATCTACCACCCCCACGCCCACTGCCACTCTGACATTTTACTTTATTCTACCCTGACCAACTACTCAACAAATAATAAGTCAATAAGACAATAATACCTAACCTCGTGTTGAACCTATCAATATATATATATCAATATAATCAGTATATTTTACTATACATAGTAAACCTTGTCCTGGTCTATAACACCAATCTGTTCAAGGCTAGAGTCTTTATTGTTGATATAACTATCGTAGATACCTGTCTTAGTACCATCTCTATATCCCTGTATACCAATATCACTAATCTTCACATTCATCTTCACTTCTATCAACTTCATTAAATCAACACAACTGACTTTCTTACTCACAGTTATAGTACCCATATCTTCCCATCTATAAATACAGGTCAATATATTATATTATTATCAACTGATATAAATACATGTCACCTTTATTTATACATCAAGTAATATTATTCACATCAGCCACGCCTACACGTCATCGTTCTATAGAGGTCAAAGGTTATTATTCACGTCACGTGATATAGAAACTTCATCAAGATTTCTTGTTACATTCGATAAAGTTTAACATCAACATCATCAACATATTTATGCGCACATTTATTTCTAGAAACTTTTTATTGTAACAAACCACCAAGATTATTATATTTGGGGGCTGGGATGGCCTAATGGTCTAGAGTGTCGCGCTACGACCTCTGGCTGGACGGTCACCTCTGGCTTGCGGCTGTGGTTTCGATCTGTGGTGTGAGCGTATGTGGCATGGAGATAGGGGCGCCTTCTCAACCCCGTGGGTTTCCTCCGGGCTCTCCGGTTTCCTCCCACGGCTAAAGACCCATACGCGCAAGCAAATTATTATTATTGTTAACAGTATGTAAAGTTAAAAATCATCAAAATATGTTTTATTATGAACTCATTTACTTACCCTTGAAACAACTTTAAAGTAATATCATTACTCGTATTCTTCTCATAACGTCTAGTATTAGTGTTGGTGTTTGTTGTAACTTCTGATTGTTCTACTTTCTTCTTAAATGCTTCCAGGTCAGCCACCCTGATTTTTAATGCAGCTATTTCTTCATCCTTTCTTTCAAATTTTTCATCCACCTCTTCCAGTCTCCGATTCACCCGAAACCTAAAATCTTCCATTTCGGACGTGAGATCATCATTTTCGGTCTGGCTACTTATTTCTGAATTGAGTTCGTCTTCGTCGTTGTCCACGTCAATCTGATTACTATTTTCATTTAATGTGTTTGATGACCCAATCTGTACAGATTCACAGTCACCTTGTATATGGTAGGTTATGTAGGTATTGTTGATGACGGGTGATAACTGAAATAGAATATAAATCAATAACGAGTCTACACTTGTAAATTTGAGAGGTTGGGTGGACAAGGGACCAGTGGTGGGCAGAAGTTTGTTGATGTCTGGGGACAACTTCTTGATTGTTTACCTCCAAGACTTAAACATAAGATCGAGTACTGAAACACGTGAGAAGAGAAGACATTTTAAATGTTTAGTAAAACAGATAAATTAATCTTTGTACTCAAATTAAATTAAAAAATCAGCCATATTTTTATTTTTTATATTTAATTTGTGACATGTTCTCTACCCTCGTCTTGTTTTATTGATAACACAGATCTATATTTACACCAGCATGATGGACTGGAGGTCAGATTCCTTGATCAGATCATTGATTAGATGTTTGATGGTCCACTCCGGTCACCACTTTTATCTTACCAGACTCCACGACCTCGTCCGTCTACATCCTTTACCCTCCCCTGCTGATTGGTTGAAATGGGGCAGCAACACCGCTATTCCGTTCAATACAAAATACTACAGTTTCTGTGTCTATCGTGTTGACTGATGAACATATATAGTTCCACATTGTACATATATTATACACCCAAACCAGAAGGAAGCAAGTTAATATAAGCCTACTTGGCTTGTTTTTGTATCTTATTATTTATGCTTTTTATTTTGTATAATATTCTCGAAATAAATACTGTTTCAACCATCCACGACCTGTTCCGTCTACACCCTTTAGCCTTACCTGCACGCCGCTGCTGATCGGTTGAAATGGGGCAGCAAGTGAGCAACACCGCTATTCCGTTCAATACAAAATACTACAGTTTCTGTTTCTATCGTTTTGACACAGCTCTTCACTGAGAAAACACTGGGGCTTAACGTCCATTTAACATGCTCGGAACAACATAAGAAATACGTCAACACAATATCAAGGCGAACCAGAAGCTAACTATATCTTAACCAAGATCGAACAACATATTCAACATATTCAAAACCATACCAACTGACTCTATGACACAGTTCTTCACTGAGGAAACACTGGGGCTTAACGTCCATTTAACATGCTCGGAACAACATAAGAAATACGTCAACACAATATCAAGGCGAACCAGAAGCTAACTATAGCTTAACCAAGATCAAACAACATATTCAACATATTCAAAACCATACCAACTGACTCTATGACACAGTTCTTCACTGAGAAAACACTGGGGGCTTAACATCCATGTAACATGCTCGGATCACAACCATGCCAACTGACTCTATGACACAGTTCTTCACTTAGAAAACACTGGGGCTTAACATCCATTTTAACATGCTCGGATCACAACCATACCAACTGACTCTATGACAGACCTTATGATCTGAAGCGCAACCTACGTAAACTTGTAAATTGTTAGATCAACACGACTCTAATAGATGAAGAAACACTAGCTGTATCAAGAATACACTGCTTCGTGTACTAACTCGTCAGTATTTATATTCTACGAGACACTGATTATCAAGATTACGATGGTTGACGTCATAAACTGACGATGTTTAAAATCTAGTGTTATTTTATAAACATGACGTAGTTGTACTTACTGAGAAAGCCATTCTTCTTGTGCTTATTATTCTATGACAACTTTCTTCCACTAGAGTTCTACTAGAATCTAACTAAAGACAAACAGAACTGTATAACACTAGATCAAGGGGGTTCTATAAAAATTACCTTTTGTAAAAACCCAGTCTATGTATAGTATATTAATCACGAGTTATAGTCTTGTATAACTTGTCTCACTACTATTTACGTGGAGCGAGATCAAGTACTAGAAATAAGTATAATATTTCTACACCCCGTTGAATATCTATTCTCGATAGAAAATATAATCTCTACTTGTTTAAACGAATATAATAAATTCCCGGTGTTTAAGATAACCTAAATATATCAATATAATAATAAGTATTGTAAATATCTGAATAAATCCTCCACGATTGTCTGTTCAGTGGGTGTTTATTTATGTCTGGATAACGTAGTCTATTCTATACTATAGTAACAGGAAAACCAGTTTATTTATATGTATTGTGTAAGCTTGTAATATGGGCGTCGCCTATTAGTTAGTGCGTATATTCTCCACCAATTTAGCGTCAAAATGTCAGGGTTTCTGTTACGTTTTAACGGGGATTCTGTTTTTTCGTCCAATCCTAAAGACTAGACACTGTACTTGCCCTGCAAGAGGAATCGTCTAGGCCAGCATCGGGAGCGAAACCGAGACCCTGGTTATCGAGCCAACGTCTTACTCATTGAGTCTCGGATGGGACGATAAACCGAGGCCTGAACTTATATCGAATTGTGAAGGGTTATTAAACGAACACGCCATCCGTCCTGCATCCCTGACAAGGGGAAACCACGCCTGAAAATCTAGATGAACTTTCTCGGCCAATGCAGGGAACGAACACACGTCTTAATCTGTTTGGAACACGCGGACGGCAGCAAGAAAAAAAGTTCGCGCACGTACAAATCCATACTGCACACAGCGTTCCACCTAGGTCATTACCAGAATTAAACACTGTGCTAATAGGAGTCCATTTTAAAATGCTCGCGTCATCAATTTGGGGCGGAGCCATGGAGGTGTGGGCGGGACTTATCGAACTTACGTCACCTGTGTTTACAAAACAGAGTGAAAATAGACCGTCGCACATGGCTTTTGTAAACACAAAGTCAAATTTCAAGTTCTGCCACTCGGCTAAAAACGATATATAATATGTGCTATGGGTAATATTGCAATACATTCTTTACCATTGTAAACTGTCTTTAAAGTTTCAATATGTTTTTCTTTCAAAACAAGGCCTAGATACGCCTAAATTTTTCTTCGCAAATAAAACCGCATCTGTGAACTTGTCTTCTATGGGGGCCGCCATGTTGAATAATTAAGGGACTTTTTTGTGGTTCGGCTCTTGATCAGTTTGACATCTTTCATACACACAACGGCTAAATAAACATATTTAATTTCATTCAATATGACAATAGAAGAGAAATAAATACTTCTCAAAACTTCTAAAAGCATACTCGGTGTTATCGACTTAAATCGTCGATGTAGGAATTTAAAATGGAGGGTAATTAGGTTAGGGCCTATTCTCAGCCGAAGCTAGCAGTAGATAGGCAGCCTAAGTTTGGGATGGTACAAATCTTGCCACTTGGTCAATATGAAAAGTATTCGTGGAATCGACATTAAAAACATTCCAAATTTCGAATGCAAAAATATAGTGTAGAAGAAAATATCAATATGACGGCTATAAAGTTTTTCAATGGTATTTCTAAGTTTAGTGGAATAATACCCTTTTAATCGTCGAAGCTTGTCTAGATTTATTAAAGACAAATAGGTTGATGTGGAACCGCCCCTGGGGTTCGGGGAATGCTCCAGAATCAATATTTGGGGTATAAGGAATATGAGTATTCCAAGTTCTATCATGATTCATTTCTAAACACAAATATTGTCCTTGGCTCTACCCTTGTTGTGGTGGCCTAGGTGTCTAGAGTGTCGCGCTTCGACCTCTAGCTGGCCGGCACTCCGGTTTCCTCCCAATGCTAAAGACCCCTACGCGCAAGCGAATTATTGAAATAAAAAAACAAACCATATGTTAATTACGAAATGACATAGTTTTGTTGAGTGGACGTTAAACCCCATTTCTCTCTCTCTCTCTCTCTCTCTCTCCCTCTTCCTCTCTCTCTGAGATTTGGACACGGACCAATATAAATAGGTATAACCCTGTTATTGAAATGATTTATCATGCCGAATTTGAACAAAATTTGTTAATAAGTGCGATTAAATATAGCCAAAATCTAAGAGATAAATATGTTCCAAGACAACCCAATACGTCGTGTGGCCTGTAAGTCAGGTGACACATCAACACACAAAGAAGAAACGGGCGTTGCTCAATCAGGTGGATTTTGTTTTTAATCACGCTTTGATCAAAGTCTGACTACCATGTTCTACCTAATAATAAGTCATTAGGATTAGTCACAGGACATTAAGATAGGTAATTACTGTATAGTTTTATAGGGTATTTTGAGGATCTAAGTACGAACTGCAATTATGAGAACAAGAATTAGCTACAGCAGTGTGATAACAGTCTGCAAATAACATAACAGAGGATGAAAGAGAGAGAGAGAGAGAAAGAGAGAGATGGGTTTTAACGTCCACCAAATAGAGGCTTAAAGCATGAAACTCCACAAATGCATCAAACATGACAGAGTTGAAAAGTACAAGGCAAATAAGACGAGTAGGCTACGCAGCAAGTGGCTGGCGGTATAGGCGCACGGGCGTGGTGAATGTTAAGGGGGGGAGGGGTAACCTGAAATGCCCGAAAAAATTCCGCTGACCTTAAAGAATATGCCCCCCTCCCTCCCCTCAAAAAAAAGGAAATGGAAAATGTTGCAGTGAAACGGGAAGAACCAGAAACATATTTCCCATCTACACTCTTGTAACACTAAATAACATTGAAAACAGTTTCGTGATAGGACAATATTTAAATACCATGACTGACATCAAATAATGTTTTACTTCTATCTTCGGGTTGTATTTCTGATCATTTTCAATTTTGAGTGAAGTCTGTTGTGTTACTTCGGACCCTGGACTGTACAGCGCAGTGGACGCTTACGGCTAGCCCCCGGATTCATTCACTCTTTTTTTGAATTGTTTGTTTGTTTGTTGTTTCTGAGTATGGTGCCTTGTCGTTTTATTTGTCTTTTGTGTAAATCATATGTGGCGCAGTCCCCTGCACTTACTACTTGATATTTTATTCTGTTGATAATTCAAGAACGTTACACCTCCGAATACAGAGTGACCACAAGTTAAAAATAACGATTTTTCGGACAATCAGGGTCCATAATTCTGAAATGTACGATCCGATATTCGATACTATCGAAAGTAACCAAGATCGTTGGGTTATAAACATGCATTTCAAGTTTCATCATAATCGGAATAACATTGTGACCTCTACAGTGTCCACAAACTTAAAACGTGATTTTTCTTACAATCAGAGGCCATAATCTATGAAGTTACGATCCGATATATGCGGATATCGAACGGAACCGAGATCTTATGGTGATAAACCTATATTAAGTTTAATTGAAATCGGTTAAATTTGTAAACTTTTTTGAATTGTTTATTTGTTTGTTTGTTGTTTCGGATTATGATGTTTTGTCGTTATATTTGTCCTTTATGTAAATCATATGTGGGCGCAGTCCCCCTGCACTAACTACTATAGTGTGTTCACAAACAATTATGGACGGACGGACGGGGGAGAGAGAGAGAAATGGGGTTTAACTTCCACTCAACAAAACTAGGTCATTCCGGGACTAACATATGGTTTTATTTTTATTTCAACAATTCGCTTGCGCGTAGGGGTCTTTAGCAGTGGAAGGAAACCGGTGTGCCCAGAGGAAACCCACGAGGTTGAGAAGGCGCCCCTTTCTCCATGCCACATAAGCCAGAGGTTGCCAGCCAGCTGGAGGTCGAAGCGCGGCACTCTTGACCACTAGGCCACCCAACCCCCCACGGACGGACGGACAGGGGCGACGAAAATATACGTCCACAAGAAAATGTGGGCGTATAAAAATGAATTCAGCATAGAATCATATGTAGAGCGTTTACGTGTATATATGATGACAGATGGCCGTATTTCTTCACCTATATACATACATCAGGAATATATCTGATTAAAATACACGAACACGACGTTATCAGTAGAGATCTACGAGTACAGCTCACTGGGTCAGGTAAATCATTATAACTATATGATTATTGAATCTTTCAAGGATGAATGGATGGAATGGGGTTTAACGTCCTACTATTATGCACCTAACCTGGGCTAATTGTAGACGGGCATGCGCCATACAGTGTGCTTTGAGGGAAATTTTGCCCGGGCAGCGGCGCTACGAACTACTCTTATATCGAATTCCAACTGCCAAGGGATCTTTTACGTGCACTCTAATGTGTACAAATTACAAAACATTTCTAAATTAGAAATAATTAGCAGACATATAATTATTAAATAACTGGGAAATACAGGCGGACCGTATTGTCCCAATCTTTAATTGGCATTAAGTGATTTGGGAACACAATAACAGAACACAATTTTTATGTGAAACAATCACTGGTTTTATTCTAGAATGAATGAATGAATGAAATGGGGTTTAACGTCCTACGCTTAAGCACCGTACCTGGGCTAATTGAAGACGGGCATACGCCACAGTGTGCAATGAGGGAAATTTTGCCCGGGCAGCGGCGCTACGGCCTACTCTTATATCGAATTCCAACTGCCAAGGGATCTTTTACGTGCACTCCAATTTGTACACGGGACCTCGGTTTTTCGTCCCATCCGAACGACTAGGCAGCTGTCCTTGTCAGGCCCTCCTTCTGCATCACTGACAAGGGGAAATCACGCCGGAAAATCGAGATGAACTTTCTCGGCCAATGCAGGGATCGAACACTCAACCTCCAGGCTAGCGAACCAGCGCCTTATCCACTTAGCCACCGTGATCCCTTTTTATTCTAGAAGCACGATGTTTCAACAAGTATCCTCTTGTCGTTATCAAGCACAATGACATTTAGTGAGAGAGAGAGAGAAATGGGGTTTAACGTCCACTCAACACAACTCGGTCATTTCGGGACTAACATATGGTTTTAATTTTATTTCAATAATTCGCTTACGCGTAGGGGTCTTTAGCAGTGGGAGGAAACCGGAGTGCCCGGGGGAAACCCACGAGGTTGAGAAGGCGCCCCTATCTCTATGCCACATACGCTCACACCAGGGTTCGAAACCACAGCCGGAAGCCAGAGGTGACTGGCCAGCTAGAGGTCGAAGCGCGACACTCTAGACCACTAGACCATCCCAACCCCCCGTGACATTTAGTAAACTTGGGTTTAATATATAAGAGTTCATAATGAAGCCATTTACAAAAAATAAATAAATAATGATAAGAATAAAAACTAAAAGATTAAGGAAAAACAACACAATATAATTGGTAATTTTAATTATAAATTTTCTCGTAGTTGGAACTGCTGTAAGATGTGGAAACTGTTTGTTTTACTGTTGCTGGGAGTTTATCAAGTTAACAGTCTAAAAATAGCTGCTTTCAACATCCGACGTCTTGGTGAACATGCTGTCAGTAATCATGATGCCTTACAGAGAATGATACAGGTATAATAATAATAATAATAATAATCGCGTCATTTTACAAGAGTAGCAAATAAGGCCTGAGGCCTTTTTCCAATTCGGCCCTTGGCACAGATCTAGTGAATGATTTCGATCATTACTGCAGGAAGAAACCGAAGAACTCGGATATGCCCATTGGAAAAACCAAGGTCAGGCTTAAGTTAGCTGGCTTAGATATTCCGCCACCATCTTAGATGTTAATTGATTCCGTGTCACAAAGTCATCATCTATAATAATAATAATAATAATAATCTCGTCATTTTACAAGGGTAGCAAATTAGGCCTGCGGTCTTTTTCCAATTTGGCCCTTGGCACAGATCGTGCGAATGATTTCGATCATTACTGCAGGAAGAAACCGAAGAAGTAGGGGGAAACCTGCCTGTTCGGACGGGAGACCGAATATCCCTCTCACTTACAACGATAAAGTTGTTGCCCTGAGCTGGGATTTAACCCTCGTTGCATTGGTGAGAAGCCGCCTCTCTATCGCCACGGCTATTCTCCTATTAATTCTATTTCCCTAATTAAAACAGAATATTTGAAGGCACGTTTAATCAGATCGCGCACATCTACAAATTAAAAGAATATATACTATAAACGTGTACTGCTTTTAAAAACAAAAGAACGGCTTGACAAAGGGTGGGCTGTAACTTCATGGATTTCGGCCTCTGATTGTAAGAAAAATCGCGTTTTAAGCTTGTGAACACTGTAGAGGTCAAAATGTTAATCCGATTTGATCTTGGTTACTTTCGGTAGTTGCGAATATCGGATCGTAAATTCCAGAATTATGGCCCCTGATTGTCCGAAAAAAATTTATTATCTGCGCGACTCCTGGCAGGTTGGTATTTATTTCTACCCCTGGTTGAATACCAACTTCAATGATATTCAATGATATTCAGGGACGATATTCAGTGTTATAAAAGATAAATGGGAGGGATTTATGACCGAATGGTTGCAGGTTCGAGACCCGAATTGTGCGGGTGAGTTCTTGCGTCCTTGAATAAGACACTTTATCCCTGTATTCCAGTCAACCGAGCTGTAAATGGGTACCGGTAGGATGGTGTATGTATTACACAAAAAACTGTTGCGCTCCTTGAAACTTCAAGTTGAAGCTGCATATGTTAGGTCTCTTCTGGGAGTTCGGGGGTAAAGGGGGGTAATCAGGCTTTACCTGTATCCTAGATACCGGGATAATAATTGTAGGGCGCTTTGGGTATAGCGCATTATAAATATACTCATTAAAAAATATACTCATTAAAAAATATACTCATTAATAAATATACTCATTAATAAATATACTCATTCATAAATAAACTAATTAATAAATATACTCATTAATAAATATACCCATTAATAAATATACTCATTAATAAATATACCCATTAATAAATATACCCATTAATAAATATACCCATTAATAAATATACTCATTAATAAATATACCCATTAATAAATAAACCCATTAATAAATATACTCATTAATAAATATACTCATTAATAAAACCTGAATTATAGATTGTTGCAAGGTATGATATTGCTGTTATTGAAGAAGTTATGGATTTAATTGGTATTGGTCAAATAGTCAAGGGATTAAACAGGTAAACTTATATTTTTAATATTACATTAATTACAAACTACAGGTTATAACACATCCCAACAGACAATTTATCAAAATATACAGTTGTTAGGTGTAGGATATTAGGCAATCTCGTTCCGTCCATTTTATCCAAATTTGTTCAGACCTTAGCCCCGCCCATTCTGACCTCTGATTGGTCAATCTTTTTTTAGTTTATTTATCGAAAACTAGAGATCGGAACATCGTTTCGTTTGTTGTAAAATGATTCTTAAGTCAATGTCAAATGTACAATTCAAGTTTTTGTAAAGATCTATTTTTCTACGCGTGTGTATATTTTTAAGTGATTCGGTCATCTAGAAACGTAAAATAAATACATGTCACGTGACAGTCGTGTGATTCGTCCCTTTCGGGAAAATGGCTACCCAGTGTAACCAGAGAAATTTCTTTCTCCAATTTTTTTCTGGTTTCGAGTTGTTAGGTGTAGGAAATCAGGTTAAACGAAGAACTTTGTTTTTAATTATGTGTGTTTTAGTTTTTATATGAAGATAAGATGTTTTTTTAATATTGTCTTTATACTTTTCATATTGCAGTCAACATGGTACAAGAAAATATACCTTTATCCACAGTGATAAAATAGGAAGAACATCTTATAAAGAATATTATGGCTTTATATACAGGTAACTAAACTAGGTCATATCTGGACTACTGTGTGATCGCTGATAAATAATAAACTGATTTCTTCGATTATAAACAAACTATTTAACTTTGGTTATTATAAACTTACCTGTGTGTTTGAAATCAACTCCGGTTAAATAAAATCCATTGCACAGTTAAATACCACAACTAATTCACTAGGTTCTCTCTTGAAAAATTGAGCTCGAGCTAACTTGACATCTCAAAATGGTGGGGAAACCCAAGATGAAGGCTGTTACGTCACCGAACACAATTTGGCGACCTATACGGCTAGTGAGCTATTCGACCAATCCAGCTGGCAACCTATTCGTTGGTAACCTATTCAGAATAAATTCAAAGATCGCACAAACTCATCTATTTTTATCAACCATAAAAATCCATCGTAACGTCTATCAAACGAAAGTAGAATATATTGTTATTTTAAAGTGAAAATACGGTAATATTTCGAGTCAAAATTCGGGTCATCGTACAAAATTCTGAGCATCCAGCTATATATAATCTGAAAGGTAATTAGATAAGCTTTTCAAAAACTATTAGTTAAAATTGGCACAAGCATATATTAAAGGGGTGTGCTCTCAATTGTTTGATGTGAGAGGCGCCTTCTCAACCTCATGGGTTTCTTCCGGGCACTCCGGTTTCCTCCCACTGCTAAAGACCCCTACGCGCAAGCGAATTATTGAAATAAAATTAAACCATATGTTAGTCCCGAAATAACCTAGTTTTGTTGAGTGGACGTTAAGCCCTATTTCTCTCTCTCTCTCTTGATGTGGGAGACAAGACATTACTCGTTAACTGATTTTCAATTGTAGGTCTGATCTAGTTGAACTGATTTTCAATTGTAGATCTGATCTAAGTGAACTGATTTTCAATTGTAGATCTGATCTAGTTGAACTGATTTTCAATTGTAGGTCTGATCTAGGTGAACTGATTTTCAATTGTAGATCTGATCTAGTTGAACTGATTTTCAATTGTAGGTCTGATCTAGTTAGTGTAAAGAAAACCTATCAATATAATGATGTAAATGATTGGTTTGAAAGGGAACCTTTTTCTGTACTATTCCATGTACCAACAGCTTGTAAGTAAAATATAGATTACTTGTCAGCTCGGGGGGGGGGGGGGCTAGTGGTCTAGAGGGTCGCCTCGGCCTCTAGCTGGCCGGTCACCTCTGGCTTGCGGCTGTGGTTTCGAACCCTGGTGTGAGCGTATGTGGCATGGTGATAGGGGCGCCTTCTCAACCTCGTGGTTTTTCTCCGGGCACTCCGGTTTCCTTTAATCTCTAAAGACCCCTACGCGCAAGCGAATTACTGAAATAAAACTAAAACCATATGTTAGTCCCAACCTAGTTGTGTTGAGTGGACGTCAAACTCTCTCTCTCTCTCTCTCTTTCACTTGCCAGCTCAACGTCATGTGATACTCTTGAGTTCGGACGGCCAAATCGTTTGGGTAACACTGTCGTGTGTCTAGGTAGGACTGACGTTGTGTTATTAAAGAAGACTTCAAACTCTTTTCTGGTCTTTGAAGATATCTTTATATATTACAATAATATATATTTTACAACTTCGAGACAGCAATAGTTCTATAGGTTTTTAGATGTTAACCACAAATAAAACCTATTATGTCCACCCTTGCTATTTCGCCCAACCGTCTCCCCGGGAATACGCGCTCGTCTAATTAATATAAAACGGTGAGAGGCGTCAACTATCAGGGCGGATCCTTGACAAATTTTGGGCAGGTGTGGCATTAGAGCACGCCGTTACGTCAACCCTAATTTTATGAAATTGGGCTAATTTGTACTGTACCAACCTCTGACCTGATGTCTAATTAATAACGTAATAGGGTATCATTTTTAACTAACAATGAGACAACAGTATAGCCCTCTTCCAGAAATAGCTGGTAGCAGGAACCGTGAGTCAGGTCTAAGAAAGAAAAGGAATCTTGCAACTGTACCCTACATAGTGTCAGTCATTGTCAAGTTTAATCTGGTAAATAATTTGGTATGTCCACCTAATGGTCTAAATATATATTTCTTTTTGTATATATAGGCAAATAAAATCCTATCCTGGCCCGAGTATCGCTTTATTGGAAGCGTTTCGTTGTTTTTATTTTCAACGAACATGGTAGTCTTAAAATTAGAAGGGGGTTGGGATGGCCTAGTGGTTTAGAGTGCCGCGCTTCGACCTCTAGCTGGCCGGCCACCTCTGGCTTGCGGCTGTGGTCTCGAGCCCTGGTGTGAGCGTACGTGGGTTTCCTCCGAGCAATCCGGTTTCCTCCCACTGCTAAAGACCCCTACGCTCAAGCGAATTATTGAAATAAAAAATTAAAACCATATGTTAGTCCCTAAATGACCTAGCTGTGTTAAGTAGACGATAAACCCCACCTCTCTCTCTCTCTCTTTCTCTCTCTTAAAATTAGAGTTATATTATTGTTCGTTGAAAATAAGAACAAATAAGAACAAAGACACAAATCATAAAAAGCGGTCAACATGACAGACTCCATCTTTCGTCCCATCCCTCCAGTAAGTCGTATGATTTGCTACTTGATCAACTGCTGCCATTCGCGATGAAGAGTTACTTTCAATTGTGCCAGGGTCTACAAGGGGATGGATAAAGAACAAGCTAAAAATAAAGCGATTTTTCGTACAATCAAGGGCCATAATCCACAAGATTTTGGTCTGAAAATCGCAAATATTAAAAGTGACTGGGATCTTTGGGATATAAAGATATAAATTTAAAGATTTATTAAAATCTGATAAAAAGTTGTGACCTCTAGAGGGTCCACAACCTTGATATAGCATATTTTTACACTATTAGTGTACGATCCGATATTCGTAAATATCCGATATTCGCAACTATCGAAAGGAACCAAGATCTTTGGGTTATAAACATGCATTTCAAATCAGATGAAAACTGTGATGTCTAGAGTGTCCACAGTTTGTACAATCAGTGGTCATAATCCATGAAGTTTCGATCCGATACATGCCAATATCGAATTTTGGCGATCAACCTATATTTCAAGTTTCGTAAAAATTGGATAAGAATTATGACCCGTAGAGTGCCCACAACAATTGTGGTCGGACAGACAGACGTCCGGACGGACATGGGCGACGACAATATACGTCCAAGTATACAAAAGGTGCTTTACTCTTTTATTTGTGATTATTATATATAAAAATGAAGATTTACATATAAGCCTATATTCGGTGATTATTGAATATTATTTCCAGCTCTAACAGACTTTGTGATTACTGGAATACATATCAAACCTTCTGATGCTCCAAATGAGATTGGTCATTTACCAACAGTTTATAATGCTGTTTCTTCAGCTTTATCCAATCAGGTAATGTTCAGCCTAATTACACCTTGCACTAATAACTCTTAGTTCTTTAGCCTAATTACACCTAGCGTGAAGCCTGTATCACAACAGACCCGGGACTGTACAGCGCAGTGGACGTTTACAGCTGGCCCCCGGATCCATATTCACTTGATTTGATAATTGTTTGTTTTTTGCAATGTCTGTTTTCTGTCTTGTCCGCAGGTATATTTTTGTTTTGCCTGTAGTGCGGTCTGTTTTGCGAGTATTTCGGTCCTCCTGCACTTACTATTAGTTGTGGAGCATGTATGCAGGTTATTTTGTCCCGTTTATTTTTCATTTGATTATTTAATTTAATCTTGGTCTAAAGATATTGTTTTATAAGGCATGTACAATAAATAACAAGCATGTTGTGATTGGGAGAATCTCGCCTCATGCTGACCCTATGATTATTACTGGTGCAGATCTATACCAGGACGGGGGGTTGGGGTGGTCTAGTGGTCTAGAGTGCCGCGCGTCGACCTCTAGCTGGCCGGCCACCTCTGGTTTGTAGCTGTGGTTTTTAGCCCTGGTGTGAGCGTATGTGGCATGGAGATAGTGGCGCCTTCTCAACCTCGTGGGTTTCCTACGGGCACACCGGTTTCCTCCCAATGCTGAAGACCCCTACGCACAAGCGAATTATTGAAATAAAATTAAAACCATATGTTAGTCCAGAAAAATGACCTAGTTGTGTTGAGTGGACGTTAAACCCCATTTCTCTCTCTCTCTCTCTTTACCAGGGAAAAAATTTCCACGTTTTGATAGTGGTTTTATTCAGAATGTAATCATCGATTAGAAAACTGATTGTAGTTACGTGTTCGTTAAGAATGCGATGATCGTGGTTATGTATTTTTTTTCAGAATGTAATGATCGCTGGTGATTTTAATGCTGATTGTAGTTACGTGTTCGTTAAGAATGCGATGATCGTGCTTACGTATTTTTTTTCAGAATATAATGATCGCTGGTGATTTTAATGCTGATTGTAGTTATTTAAGTGCGAAGAAATTATCATCAAATCCTTTGTACACAGATCCAAGTTTTACCTGGTTAATATCGAGTACAGTAGATTCAACAGCTAGTCATCATACAAACTGTGCTTATGATAGGTAACATGCTATATATATACTGGTGGTGGGTTTTTTTCTTTGATGTCCATAGCCGTTATATCTCATAACAACCTATCATGACGTCATTATGTGCTTATGATAGGTAACACGCTATATATATATATACGACTGGTGGTAGTTTTCTTTCTTTGATGTCCATAGCAGTTATATCTCATAACAACCTATCATGACGTCATCATAGGTGGATATATGTTTAGGAAATTAACCTATCCGAGGTTGTTATATTATATAACCCGCTGAGGTATGATTGGTTAATATCTGACATATACAACGCCCACCCTTAAATTTAAATGGACTTTTCCATTAATATTCAACAATGATTGGATAACGGCTGGGTAGTTTCCGTCAAATAACGAACATTATCGAATTAATCACGTGCAATTGCGAGATGGTATTTTTGTAAACACAGCGCCATTTTGAAGAATTGAATTTCATACAAAAACAAAATGGATAGTAATACGAAGTCAGACGAATAATCAATCAATCCCTTTTAGCCAACATTTTGTTTCTGCATGCAATCCAATATTTCAAAATGGCAATGTGTAAACAAAAACACCTTTTCGTAATTGCACGTGATTTATTCGGTAATGCTCGTTATTTGACGGAAACTACCGAGCAGTTAACCAATCATTGTTGAATTTTAACGGAAGAGACCATCTAATAAAAGGGTGGGCGTTGTATATGTCAGATATAAATCTTTGTCCCTCGGATTGATATGTTATAGAAACCGCGGTTTCGCCCTCGGGTTCTATAACATATCAACTTCGAGTAGGTTAATATCCTTTACATAGTAAAGCGATGCTTGACCGCATGCTGGTAAAAATATCTGTGACTAAGTATTATGTCTACAAGGTTCATGTTAAAAGAGATTATCAAATTACCAACCACCACCGAGCCTGAAACAGATTCTCTTTCAACCAACATATGGAATATTATTATTTAACAGGACTAAAAGGCATATATTGTGAGGCTGGTCAATTATTGCACTACTGTCTGTTCCAAGCGACACTACGACTCGAAAATTGCTTGTTATTTCTTCAGTTTTTAGGCATATATTTTGAGGCTGGTCAATTATTTCACTACTGTCTATTCCAAGCGACACTACGACGCAAAAATTACTTGTTAATTCTTCAGTTTTTAATTTAAAATGGTTAAAACATAACGGCCTACCTGGAATTGTCACCCCGTGCTTTCTATCGCGTGGGAACTAATTTCAGATCGTGCTATTGAAAACTGAAGAAATAGCAAAGCAATTTTCGAGTGGTAGTGTGGCGTGGAACAGACAGTGACATATTGAATATTATATTCCAGATTTGTAATAGCTGGTGATAAATTCAAGGAAGCCATTGTTCCACAAAGTGCTAAAGCCTATAATTATGAAACAGGATTACGTCTAACATTTGATGAGGTACTTTCAAATTTTACAAATATAGCATTCGTAATACTTTTGATTTGGGCTTTTTTTTTTATTAAGTTCACAAACGACATTGCTAGTCTCTCTATTAAAGTGGCAATAAATTTATCAATTTTAATTGTACAATATAGCATTCGTAATACTTTCGATGTGGGTTTTTTTTTTATTAAGTTCACAAATGACATTGCCAGTGTAGCTAGAGTGGCAATAAAGTTATGATGTATTTTAAAATGAATGAATGAGTACTAGTTATAATACAAATTCATATTTCAGGCATGGGCAGTAAGTGATCACTATCCAATTGAACTAGAAATGAAAGATTCAGTAGATATTGTTGGATAAATAAAAATTGCTACAAAACAAAGTTATAACGAGGGGGCGTGTTCAGAAATTTGATTGTCCGAGCTGGACACAACATCAAGTTTGGTGTGTGGTCTTGGGGATTACCCTGACCATTCAGAGGAATGCGGCCAAAACGACGGCAATATCTCACGTGTCTATTTATCTTAACACGCCTCCCAACTAGGCTAAATTAGCTGAAGTCATCAAATTGCAAGTAACCATAAACACACTCAACATGGGGATTTTTATTTTTAAAAATATTATTAGCGCAACTATTTATATCCACCATACTCGACGAACTGTCATTAAATTGTGTGCTGAAGCGGGTGGGTGATGGCTCAGTTTTTGTTGACTTTGTGGTGCTGAGTAGCAGGATTTTGGTTAAATTTCGAAAACAATTGTTTTAAAATTGCATTATGTTTATGATGAAGAACAAGACTGGGGTTATATTGGGGAAAGAAAGACTGAAGAAAATGAACAGGGAAAAGACAAACCGCGGCCGTCAAACCAAGGTTTTTCTGTCGAGGTTTTTTCTGAAGTATAACCGAAGTCAAGGACTTTATCTTGCTTATACATCGTCTATGTTTACACGCAAAGTGAGAATATCCCAGAATTCACATACGAAAAACCCTAGATAATGTTTTCTTTAGGAAAAAAACTTACCCTGGAAGAATAACCTGTTACAGGTTTAACGAAAAGCTTTCAGAAGGATAAACCCAAATTCCCCTGTATATATCCACAGCCGCCCGACTTTCAGATCACAAGTTATTCCGGGCATATAATATACCCCAAAGATCAAAGAGATTTACCGTAACAGGTTTATAAGGAGTAGATAATACTATGGTCACAAATATTGAATGACTGATGTTGAGTGTTGTGATGGTGGCTTGTGAGTGTTGTGATTGTGGCTTTGTGAGTGTTGTGATTGTGTCTTGTGAGTGTTGTGATTGTGGCTTTGTGAGTGTTGTGATTGTGTCTTGTGAGTGTTGTGATTGTGGCTGGTGAGTGTTGTGATTGTGGCTTGTGAGTGTTGTGATTGTGGCTTGTGAGTGTTGTGATTGTGTCTTGTGAGTGTTGTGATGGTGGCTTGTGAGTGTTGTGATGGTGGCTTGTGAGTGTTGTGATGGTGGCTTGTGAGTGTTGTGATTGTGGCTTGTGACCGTTGTGATTGTGGCTTGTGAGTGTTGTGATTGTGGCTTGTGAGTGTTGTGATTGTGGCTTGTGAGTGTTGTGATTGTGGCTTGTGAGTGTTGTGATTGTGGCTTTGTGAGTGTTGTGATTGTGGCTTGTGAGTGTTGTGATTGTGGCTTGTGAGTGTTGTGATGGTGGCTTTCTTGGATTGTAATGGAATGAATGAATGAAATGGGGTTTTACGTCCTACGCTTAAGCACCTAACCTGGGCTAATTGAAGACGGGCATACGCCATACAGTGTGCTATGAGGGAAATTTTTTGCCCGGGCAGCGGCGCTACGGCCCAATTCGTATATCGAATTTCAACTGCCAAGGTGTTTTACGTGCACTCCAATGTGTACACAGGACCTCGGTTTTTCGTCCCATCCGAACGACTAGGCAGCTGTCCATGTCAGGCCCTCCTTCTGCATCACTGACAAGGGGAAATCACGCCGGAAAATCGAAATGAACACTCGACCTCCAGGCTAGCGAACCAGCGCCTTATCCACTTAGCCACCGTGATCTCCGGATTGTAATGGAGATGCTGGTTGTTGTGGGCTAGTTTCCTATAAATTAGTTAGGAGCGATTTGTTGTTTCTTCTCATAATGATATCTAGAAAGGGGAGACTGCTGTCTTGTTCTGTGACCACGATGAACATAATATCATTACCGTCAGTGATTATATAGAATTCATATATCCTAAAAAAAGACGATTTTTCGGACAATCAGAGACCATAATTCTGGAATGTACGTTCCGATATTCGCAACTATCAACAGTAACCAAGATCGTTGGGTTATAAACATGCATTTCAAGTTTCATCATAATCGGAATAACATTGTGACCTCTACAGTGTCCACAAGTTTAAAACGTGATTTTTCTTACAATCAGAGGCCATAATCCATGACGTTACAGTCCGATATCTGCGGATATCGAAGGGAACCGAGATCTTATGGTGATAAACCTATATTATTAAGTTTAATTGAAATCGGATAAAAATTGTGACCTGTAGTGTGTACACAAACAATAATGGACGGACAGATAAAAATGTGGGCGTATAAAAATGAATTCAGCATAGAATCATATGTAGAGCGTTTACGTGTATATATGATGACAGATGGCCGTATTTCTTCACCTATATACATACATCAGGAATATATCTGATTAAAATACACGAACACCTATATACATACATCAGGAATATATCTGATTAAAATACACGAACACGACGTTATCAGTAGAGATCTACGAGTACAGCTCGGTGGGTCAGGTAAACCATTATAACTATATGATTATTGAATCTTTCAAGAATGAATGAATGAAATGGGGTTCAACGTCCTACTATTATGCACCTAACCTGGGCTAATGGAAGACGGGCATACGCCATACAGTGTGCTATGAGGGAAATTTTGCCCGGGCAGCGGCGCTACGGCCTACTCTTATATCGAATTCAAACTGCCAAGGCTTTTACGTGCACTCCAATGTGTACACGGGACCTCGGTTTTTTGTCCCACCCGTACGACTAGGCAGCTGTCCTTGTCAGTCCCTCCTTCAAGAACTGTTTATTTTGAAAACACTAAGGTCCCCAATAACAAATAACAAAACATTTCTAAATTAGAAATAATTAGCAGACATATAATTATTAAATAACTGGGAAATACAGGCGGGCCGTATTGTCCCAATCTTTAAGTGGCATTTAGTGATTTGGGAACACAATAACATAACACAATTTTTATGGGAAACAATCACTGGTTTTATTCTAGAAGCACGACGTTTCAACAAGTATCCTCTTGTCGTTATCAAGCACAATGACATTTGGTAAACTTGGGTTTAATATATAAGAGTTCATAATGAAGCCATTTACAATAAATAAATAATGATAAGAATAAAAACTAAAAGATTAAGGAAAAACAACACAATATAATTGGTAATTTCAACACAATATAATTGGTAATTTCAATTATAAATTTTCTCGTAGTAGGAATTGTTGTAAGATGTGGAAACTGTTTGTTTTGCTGTTGATGGGAGTTTATCAAGTTAACAGTCTAAAAATAGCTGCTTTCAACATCCGACGTCTTGGTGAACATGCTGTCAGTAATCATGATGCCTTACAGAGAATGATACAGGTATAATAATAATAATAACTAGATCTGCTACTGTCCCATGCAGATATGAAAGCTTTCATATTTATCGTCACGTGTCTTTGATTGTATCAAGTATCCTAAATAAAAGGATAAGAAGAAACTCGCGAAGTTACGAGTCTAAATATAGTATGAATCATTGCACCCAGGCATAACAATAATCTGAAAACTAAAGGGAAATAACTGAAACTTGTATTACTGTAATGAGACGGATGAGAAAATGAAATGAAAATGGCGGGGAAAAAAATTAAAAATGGCAGGTTGGACAGGCGACCTTACTTCTTGTCACGTACAACCGAGCATTCGAAAACACGCTAGTTAACTCAATGACAGGCGCGCGTGCTAACCATTCAGCCACCCAACCCCCCTTTGAAATCAGACACGTGCAATATGTCATATAGGAAGAATAAGAAGTCGCTCACAACAAAATGGTAAATTAATGAGTTTAGGTCAAAAGGTTGAGCTACTGTTTTAGAGTATTTAATAGTTTTAAAGAGACACGCTAAGAGTTGTTCATAGTTAAATTAAAGTTTAATTTTAAATTAGACCAATAAAATTAGAATTTAATAATGCCAGACTAATATTTCCAATATGTTTGGTTATAAGTAGGAAATCGTGATCTTAAGCATGTTTTAAACAAAGGGTCATAGACTGCAATATACAAGAATGGCACTCTGCAATAAAAAAACTGGCCAAAGCAAGATTTCTATGCAGAAATTAAATAATTGCTAGAACCAGAAAAATATTTATCCACTATAATAAATAAGTAACATAGAGAAAATGAAATGAAATTGAATGGGTTTAACGTCCTACTGTGCTGCTCCTAAAATGGGCTACTGAAGACGGGCATACGCCATAAAGTGTGCAATGAGGGAAATTTTACCCGGGCAGCGGCGTTACGACCTACAAGGTTGGACATGCGACCATACTCCTTGTCACGTACAACCAAGAAACCGAAACAACGCCAGTTGACTCAGTGACAGACGTTATGATACAGAGCGCACGTGCTAACCATTCAGCCACGCAACCTCCCTAAAATCGGCAAATTGCTGATCTACAGCGAGAAATATTTCAACCGGGCCAACTTTTCTATTTTAACAGTTTAATTTGCACGGTACCTTTAGTTATCAAACGAATATTACAAAACTTTTAAAAATAAGCTCCCCCTGACCAGCTTAATCGTTCGCAATAAACGTTTGCCCCTTAAAATCGGCAAATTGCTGACTTTAAATTGAGACACATTACAACCGGACGAAATTTTCTGTTTTATCACTTTTACAGTACCTTTGATTACCAACCGATTATTACAAAACTTTAAAAATAAAAGAGAAAGAGAGAAATGCGGCCTAATGTCCATTCGACACAAACTATGTCATTTCGGGACTAACGTATGTTTTTTAATTTTATTTAAAAACTCCCCTTGCGCTTACTGGTCTTTAGCCGTTGGGAGGAAACCGAAGAACACGGAGAAAACCCACGAGATTGGACATCATACACCATGTCACGTGCAACCTGGAGATCGAAACGACGCCCTTTGACTCAGTGACAAACGTTACGATACAGCGAGCACATGCTAACCATTCAGCCATCCAGCCTCTCTGAATTCGGAAAATTGCTGACTTATAGCAAGAAACATTTCAACCGGGCGAAATTTTCTGTTTTAACAGTTTAATGTGCATGGTACTTTAATAATTACCAACCGATTATTACAAAACTTTTGAAAATAAGCTCCAACTGACCAGCTTAATCGTATGCAATAAACGTTTGGCCTGAATTGAAAGTTCTGCACGGAAAAAGTTCATCTCGATTTCCTGGCGTGGTTCCCCTTGTCAGTGAGGCAGAACGCAGGGCCTGACAAGCACAGCTGTCTAGTCCTTCGGATGGGACGAAAAACCAAGGTCCCGTGTACACATTGGAGTGCACGTAAAATATCCCTAAGCAGTTGGAATTCGATACTGTTGAATAAACTCTATACGATGACTAAATGCGTAGATTGTAGTCACCCACACTGCATGTTTTGCTTAACAATGAAAGGGTGCCGTTTTCAATGTTCGATCCTTTTGTTCTTCTACTCCTGATATGTTGGACTGTTGATCGATGGTTTCATATAAAAGACTACCAATAAGACTCTTTGTAGAAGCAGTTCCCAAAAAATAGTATGTTGACTTTACGAGAAAGACCTCTAAACATGGTCCAAATTGTAAAAATACGACTTTTTGGATTTTCAATCTCTTTTTTTCGGCTATCCCTGATATTTAAAAAAAATGATACAATGATTTCACACAACAGGCTAGCTATTAGACTCTCTATTAACAAAAGTTTCACCGCCCTCCCTTCATTATAACCGAAGTTATCGTGCCCTAAAGAATCAACAAATCAGCATGCTTATCTCTGCTTACCCTAAGCAGAAAATGCTCATCTTTGAACTCAATCATAACATTGACCTAGTGAACGTCTACAACAAGTTTGAACATTCTAGCTTAATCAGAATGAGAGTTATAGTGCTCCAAAGTCTCGGCCCTTCAAATTGCTTCTATTTTTCATTTTCAATTCAACATGGTGACTCCCGGTTGACCTAAATCAGAATTCTATTGCGACATTTTTTAGGCCTTCCTACAAGGATTCAGAAAATATAACTCCCGAGTCTGTAAGTAAAATAGTAAAAAAGCCTTATTGATTTTTCACGTTTTAAGATGGTGGCACTTCCGGTTCGATTGACAAACTCCATATTTTGTGTACGAATCAGTAATTCCTTGTCTAGTATAGAAAAAAAAAATAGGTCATTCTGACCTATATTTCGAAGATTTTTTTGAAAACTTTGATCCTTAATTTCACCAAGGGGAGATAAGTTAGAAAATTTCTAAAGTCATTTTTCGAGTCGCATCATTAAGGTGTACTTACATATTAAATTTCATGAAAATCGTACAACTACTAAAGAAGTTGTCGAGTTGGTGTAAACTTCCGGTTCGAAATCACAGCGACGAATTTTCGAAATTCGAAAATCCGAAATTGCAGATTTGAAGTAAAGGAGTCAATGTTTTCAAAGAAAAAAGAATTAGTAAAATAGGTGAAATAGTCACAAAGTTACAGCAAAGTAGGTCAAATGCATTTGTTCGTAAAATTCGGTGATTTCGAATGCGAAAAACGTTTTGAAAATATATTTATCCAACAGCCACCACCCATTTTTGGGGGGGTAGGTAAAAGTTTCAAAAAGATCCTATGAGTAGATTCTGAGAAATCCGATTTGTGAATAAAACACAAAAAAAAAAAATAATAAGAAGAACTAGATCTGCTACTGTCCCATGCAGATATGAAAGCTTTCATATTTATCGTCACGTGTCATTGATTGTATCAAGTATCCTAAATAAAAGGATAAGAAGAAACTCGCGAAGTTACGAGTCTAAATATAGTATGAATCATTGCACCCAGGCATAACAATAATCTGAAAACTAAAGGGAAATAACTGAAACTTGTATTACTGTAATGAGACGGATGAGAAAATGAAATAAAAATGGCGGGGAAAAAAAATTAAAAATGGCAGGTTGGACAGGCGACCTTACTTCTTGTCACGTACAATCGAGCATTCGAAAACACGCTAGTTAACTCAATGACAGGCGCGCGTGCTAACCATTCAGCCACCCAACCCCCCTTTGAAATCAGACACGTGCAATATGTCATATAGGAAGAATAAGAAGTCGCTCACAACAAAATGGTAAATTAATGAGTTTAGGTCAAAAGGTTGAGCTACTGTTTTAGAGTATTTAATAGTTTTAAAGAGACACGCTAAGAGTTGTTCATAGTTAAATTAAAGTTTAATTTTAAATTAGACCAATAAAATTAGAATTTAATAATGCCAGACTAATATTTCCAATATGTTTGGTTATAAGTAGGAAATCGTGATCTTAAGCATGTTTTAAACAAAGGGTCATAGACTGCAATATACAAGAATGGCACTCTGCAATAAAAAAACTGGCCAAAGCAAGATTTCTATGCAGAAATTAAATAATTGCTAGAACCAGAAAAATATTTATCCACTATAATAAATAAGCAACATAGAGAAAATGAAATGAAATTGAATGGGTTTAACGTCCTACTGTGCTGCTCCTAAAATGGGCTACTGAAGACGGGCATACGCCATAAAGTGTGCAATGAGGGAAATTTTACCCGGGCAGCGGCGTTACGACCTACAAGGTTGGACATGCGACCATACTCCTTGTCACGTACAACCAAGAAATCGAAACAACGCCAGTTGACTCAGTGACAGACGTTATGATACAGAGCGCACGTGCTAACCATTCAGCCACGCAACCTCCCTAAAATCGGCAAATTGCTGATCTACAGCGAGAAATATTTCAACCGGGCCAACTTTTCTATTTTAACAGTTTAATTTGCACGGTACCTTTAGTTATCAAACGAATATTACAAAACTTTTAAAAATAAGCTCCCCCTGACCAGCTTAATCGTTCGCAATAAACGTTTGCCCCTTAAAATCGGCAAATTGCTGACTTTAAATTGAGACACATTACAACCGGACGAAATTTTCTGTTTTATCACTTTTACAGTACCTTTGATTACCAACCGATTATTACAAAACTTTAAAAATAAAAGAGAAAGAGAGAAATGCGGCCTAATGTCCATTCGACACAAACTAGGTCATTTCGGGACTAACGTATGTTTTTTAATTTTATTTAAAAACTCCCCTTGCGCTTACTGGTCTTTAGCCGTTGGGAGGAAACCGAAGAACACGGAGAAAACCCACGAGATTGGACATCATACACCATGTCACGTGCAACCTGGAGATCGAAACGACGCCCTTTGACTCAGTGACAAACGTTACGATACAGCGAGCACATGCTAACCATTCAGCCATCCAGCCTCCCTGAATTCGGAAAATTGCTGACTTATAGCAAGAAACATTTCAACCGGGCGAAATTTTCTGTTTTAACAGTTTAATGTGCACGGTACTTTAATAATTACCAACCGATTATTACAAAACTTTTGAAAATAAGCTCCAACTGACCAGCTTAATCGTATGCAATAAACGTTTGGCCTGAATTGAAAGTTCTGCACGGAAAAAGTTCATCTCGATTTCCCGGCGTGGTTCCCCTTGTCAGTGAGGCAGAACGCAGGGCCTGACAAGCACAGCTGTCTAGTCCTTCGGAAGGTGACGAAAAACCAAGGTCCCGTGTACACATTGGAGTGCACGTAAAATATCCCTAAGCAGTTGGAATTCGATACTGTTGAATAAACTCTATACGATGACTAAATGCGTAGATTGTAGTCACCCACACTGCATGTTTCGCTTAACAATGAAAGGGTGCCGTTTTCAATGTTCGATCCTTTTGTTCTTCTACTCCTGATATGTTGGACTGTTGATCGATGGTTTCATATAAAAGACTACCAATAAGACTCTTTGTAGAAGAAATTCCCAAAAAATAGTATGTTGACTTTACGAGAAAGACCTCTAAACATGGTCCAAATTGTAAAAATACGACTTTTTGGATTTTCAATCTCTTTTTTTCGGCTATCCCTGATATTTAAAAAAAATGATACAATGATTTCACACAACAGGCTAGCTATTAGACTCTCTATTAACAAAAGTTTCACCGCCCTCCCTTCATTATAACCGAAGTTATCGTGCCCTAAAGAATCAACAAATCAGCATGCTTATCTCTGCTTACCCTAAGCAGAAAATGTTCATCTTTGAACTCAATCATAACATTGACCTAGTGAACGTCTACAACAAGTTTGAACATTCTAGCTTAATCAGAATGAGAGTTATAGTGCTCCAAAGTCTCGGCCCTTCAAATTGCTTCTATTTTTCATTTTCAATTCAACATGGTGACTCCCGGTTGACCTAAATCAGAATTCTATTGCGACATTTTTTAGGCCTTCCTACAAGGATTCAGAAAATATAACTCCCGAGTCTGTAAGTAAAATAGCAAAAAAGCCTTATTGATTTTTCACGTTTTAAGATGGTGGCACTTCCGGTTCGATTGACAAACTCCATATTTTGTGTACGAATCAGTAATTCCTTGTCTAGTATAGAAAAAAAAACTAGGTCATTCTGACCTATATTTCGAAGATTTTTTTGAAAACTTTGATCCTTAATTTCACCAAGGGGAGATAAGTTAGAAAATTTCTAAAGTCATTTTTCGAGTCGCATCATTAAGGTGTACTTACATATTAAATTTCATGAAAATCGTACAACTACTAAAGAAGTTGTCGAGTTGGTGTAAACTTCCGGTTCGAAATCACAGCGACGAATTTTCGAAATTCGAAAATCCGAAATTGCAGATTTGAAGTAAAGGAGTCAATGTTTTCAAAGAAAAAAGAATTAGTAAAATAGGTGAAATAGTCACAAAGTTACAGCAAAGTAGGTCAAATGCATTTGTTCGTAAAATTCGGTGATTTCGAATGCGAAAAACGTTTTGAAAATATTTTTATCCAACAGCCACCACCCATTTTTGGGGGGGTAGGTAAAAGTTTCAAAAAGATCCTATGAGTAGATTCTGAGAAATCCGATTTGTGAATAAAACACAAAAAAAAAAATAATAAGAAGAATAATAATCTTAACAGAAACAATAAGCTTTCATATATGAATATATGAAAGCTTAATAATAATCTTAACAGAAATAATAAGCTTTCATATATGAATATATGAAAGCTTAATAATAATCGCGTCATTTTACAAGGGGTAGCAAATTAGGCCTGCGGTCTTTTTCCAATTTGGCCCTTGGCACAGATCGTGCGAATGATTTCGATCATTACTGCAGGAAGAAACCGAAGAAGTCGGGGGAAACCTGTCTGTTCGGACGGGAGACCGAATATCCCTCTCAGTTACAACGATAAAGTTCTTGCCCTGAGCTGGGATTGAACCCTCGTTGCATTGGTGAGAAGCCGCCTCTCTATCGCCACGGCTATTCTCCTATAATCATTCTATTTCCCTAATTAAAACAGAATATTTGAAGGCACCTTTAATCAGATCGCGCACATCTGCAAATTAAAAAAATATATACTATAAAAGTGTACTGCTTTTAAAAACAAAAGAACGGCTTGACTAAGGGTGGACTGGCTGGTACAAAGAGGTTGCATTGCAGGTTGGTATTTAATGATCAGTTACCATTGACTACCACTGATTACCAACAGCATTTATTTCTAACCCTGGTTGAATACTAACTTAAATAAAATATCAGTTTTTATAAAAGATAAATGGGAGGGATTTGGCGCAATAGTTAGAGAGTTGGATTTATGATCGAATGGTTGCAGGTTCGAGACCCGAATTGTCCGCCGAGTTCTTGCGTCCTTGAATAAGACACTTTATCCCTGTATTCCAGTCACCCGAGCTGTAAATGGGTACCGGTAGAATGGTGTATTTGACACAAAAAACTGTTGCGCTCCTTGAAACTTCAAGTTGAAGCTGCATATGTTGGGACTCTTCTGGGAGTTCGGGGGTAAAGGGGAGTAATGAGGCTTTACCTGTATCCTAGAGACCGGGTTAATAATTATGGGGCGCTTTGAGCATAAACTTGGTTTATGGATATAGCGCATTATAAATATACTCATTAATAAATAAACTAATTAATAAATATACCCATTAATAAATATACCCATTAATAAATATACTCATTAATAAATATACCCATTAATCAATATACTCATTAATAAAACCTGAATTATAGATTGTTGCAAGGTATGATATTGCTGTTATTGAAGAAGTTATGGATTTAATTGGTATTGGTCAAATAGTCAAGGGATTAAACAGGTAAACTAATATTTTTTAATATTACATTAATTACAAACTACAGGTAATAACACATCCCAACAGACAATTTATAAAAATATACAGTTGTTAGGTGTACGATATCAGGTTCCCAGAGTCAGCCTCGGGACCGGAGGCCTCTGGGGCCACATACCGTCCAGTTTATCCAAATTTGTTCAGACCTCAGCCCCGCCCATTCTGACCTCTGATTGGTCAATCGGAACGTCGTTTCGTTTGTTGTAAAATGAGTCTTGAGTCAAAGTCAACTCGCTGACATAACAAAATTGGATCCTAAATGTACAAATTAAAATTTTCTAAAGATCTATTTTTCTACGCGTGTGTATTATTATTAAGTAATTCGGTCATCCAGACACGTAAAATAAATACATGGCACGTGACAGTCGTGTGATTCGTCCCTTACGGGGAAATGGCTACCCAGTGTCACCATAGAAATTTCTTTCTCCAATTTTTTTCTGGTTTCGAGTTGTTAGGTGTAGGATATCAGGTTAAACGAAGAACTTTGTTTTTAATTATGTGTGTTTTAGTTTTTATATGGAGATCAGATGTTTTAATATTGTCTTCATACTTTTCATATTGGAGTCAACATGGTACAAGAAAATATACCTTTATCCACAGTGATAAAATAGGAAGAACATCTTATAAAGAATATTATGGCTTCATATACAGGTAACTTAACTAGGTCATATCTGGACTAACAATATTGTATACAAAAAAAACACAACACAATTTATATGAAATAACAATTTCTGGTTTATATACAAATAGCACGACGTTTCGACACGTATTCTCTTATCATTTGTGCTTGATGACCTCGCGCCTGGTACGTTCGTGCATTTTTATGCGCGAACTCTTAGTGTTGCTATTACTGGCACGCGCACGCTACATGCCACTCAAGGATTATAATATTGCATACGTCTTACTTTAGTAATTCGGCCATGTGAATAGATCTTTAGAGAAGTGGGGCGAAACTGAAGAACAAAGTAAACAATCTGAATAAGACGAAATTTACAACTATTCCCCACCTCACCCTATGTAGGCACAAGACAAAAGGTGGTGCTATATAGTGTTACATTCATTTTCACTCGACCGTATCCAGCAATAATATTGTTTATTAATAGGCCATTCTGTGCTAAAGAACACAGCAAGTTTGTAACCTACGTGAATTTATAAAAATTGAGAGAGAAAAGACATTACTCGTGAACTGATTTTCAATTGTAGGTCTGATCTAGGTGAACTGATTTTCAATTGTAGATCTGATCTAGGTGAACTGATTTTCAATTGTAGATCTGATCTAGTTGAACTGATTTTCAATTGTAGATCTGATCTAGGTGAACTGATTTTCAATTGTAGGTCTGATCTAGGTGAACTGATTTTCAATTGTAGATCTGATCTAGGTGAACTGATTTTCAATTGTAGGTCTGATCTAGTTAGTGTAAAGAAAACCTATCAATATAATGATGTAAACGATTGGTTTGAAAGGGAACCATTTTCTGTACTATTCCATGTTCCAACAGCTTGTAAGTAAAATATACAGATTACTTGCCAGCTCGGGGGTGGGGGTGGAATGGCCTAGTGGTCTAGAGGGTCGCTTCGACCTCTAGCTGGCCGGTCACCTCTGGCTTGCGGCTGTGGTTTCGAGCCCTGCTGGTGTGAGCGTCTGTGGCATGGTGATAGGGGCCCCTTCTCAACCTGGTGGTTTTTCTCCGGGCACTCCGATTTCCTTTAATCTCTAAAGACCCCATACGCGCAAGTGAATTATTGAAATAAAACTAAAACCATATGTTAGTCCCTAAATGACCTAGTTGTGTTGGGTAGACGTTAAACCCCACCTCTCTCTCTCTCTCTCTCTTAAAATTAGAGTTATATTATTGTTCGTTGAAAATAAGAACAAATAAGAACAAAGACACAAATCATAAAAAGTGGATAAGCCCACCATGACAGCCTCCATCCTTCGTCCCATCCCTCCAGTAAGTCGTATGATTTGCTACATGGTCAACTGCTGCCATTCGCGATGAAGAGTTACCTTCAATTGTGCCAGGGTCTATAGGGGATGGATAAAGAACAAGCTAAAAATTAAAAGCGATTTTTCGTACAATCAAGGGCCATAATCCACAAGATTATGGTCTGAAATACGCAAATATTAAAAGTGACTGAGATCTTTGGGGTATAAAGATATATTTTAAGATTTTTGAAAATCTGATAAAAAATTGTGACCTCTAGAGGGTCCACAACCTTAAAATAGCATATTTTTACACTATTAGTGTACGATCCGTTATTCGCAAATATCAAAAGGAACCAAGATCTTTGGGTTATAAACATGCATTTCAAGCTTCATCAAATCAGATAATAAATTGTGAACTCTAGAGTGTCCACAGTTCGTACAATCAGTGGTCATAATCCATGAAGTTTCCATCCGATACATGCCAATATCGAATTTTGGGGATCAACCTATATTTCAAGTTTCGTCAAAATTGGATAAGAATTGTGACCCGTCAGTGCCCGCAACAATTGTGGTCGGACAGACAGACGTCCGGACGGACATGGGCGACGACAATATACGTCCAGGTATAAAAAAGGTGCTTTACTCTTTTATTTGTGATTATTATATATAAAATGAAGATTTACATATAAGCCTATATTCGGTGATTATTCAATATTATTTCCAGCTCTAACATAAATGTATATAAAAATGAGGATTTACACACAATGAATGAATGAAATGGGGTTTAACGTCCTACTATTATGCACCTAACCTGGGCTAATGGAACACGGGAATTTACATATAAGCCTATATTCGGTGATTATTGAATATTATTTCCAGCTCTAACAGACTTTGTGATTACTGGAATACATATCAAACCTTCTGATGCTCCAAACGAGATTGGTCATTTACCAACAGTTTATAATGCTGTTTCTTCAGCTTTATCCAATCAGGTAATGTTCAGCCTAATTACACCTTGCGCTAATAACTCTTAGTTCTTTAGCCTAATTACACCTAGCGTCAAGCCTGTGCCACAACAGGCCCGGAACTGTACAGCGCAGTGGACGCTAATTTACGGCTGGCCCCGGATCCATTCACTTGATTTGATAATTGTTTGTTTTTTGCAATGTCTGTTTTCTGTCTTGTCCGCAGGTATATTTTTGTTTTTCATTTGTTTATTCAATTTAATCTTGGTCTAAAGATATTGTTTTATAAGGCATGTACAATAAATAACAAGTATGTTGTGATTGGGAGAATCTCGCCTCATGCTGAACCTATGATTATTACTGGTGCAGGACGGGGGATTGGGTGGTCTAATGGTCTAGAGTGCCGCGCTTCGACCTCTAGCTGGCCGGCCACCTCTGGCTTGCAGCTGTGGTTTTTAGCCCTGATGTGAGCGTATGTGGCATGGAGATAGGGGCGCCTTCTCAACCTCGTGGGTTTCCTACGGGCACACTGGTTTCCTCCCAATGCTGAAGACCCCTACGCACAAGCGAATTATTGAAATCAAATTAAAACCATATGTTAGTCCAGAAATGACCTAGTTGTGTTGAGTGGACGTTAAACCCCATTTCTCTCTCTCTCTCTTTACCAGGGAAAAAATTTCCCCGTTTTGGTAGTGGTTTTATTCAGAATGTAATCATCGATTATAAAACTGATTGTAGTTACGTGTTCGTTAAGAATGCGATGATAGTGGTTACGTATATTTTTTTCAGAATGTAATGATCGCTGGTGATTTTAATGCTGATTGTAGTTATTTAAGTGCGAAGAAATTATCATCTAATCCTTTGTACACAGACCCAAGTTTTACATGGTTAATATCGAGTACAGTAGATTCAACAGCTAGTCATCATACAAACTGTGCTTATGATAGGTAACGCACTATATATATACTAGTGGTGGTAGTTTTCTTTGATGTCCATAGCCGTTATATCTCATAACAACCTGTCATGACGTCATCATGTGCTTATGATAGGTAACACGCTATATATATACGACTGGTGGTAGTTTTCTTTCTTTGATGTCCATAGCAGTTATATCTCATAACAACCTATCATGACGTCATCATAGGTGGATATATGTTTAGGAAATTAACCTATCCGAGGTTGTTATATTATATAACCCGCGGGTTGAGGGATAATGGGTTTATATCTGACGTATACAACGCCTACCCTTAAATTTAAACGGACTCTTCCATTAATATTCAACAATGATTGGATAACGGCTGGGTAGTTTCCGTCAAATAACGAAGATTACCGAATTAATCACGTGCCATTTTGAAGAATTGAATTTCATACAAAAACAAAATGGATAGTAATACGAAGCCAGACGAATAATCAATCCCTTTTAGCCAACATACTGACGATGGAATTGGCCTGAATGCAACTATCGATGAGGATCTATCCAAAGTCTAAAGAAAATTTGGATCAAAAGACATTCTTTCCCGATAATTCTGACAGTGAACTACGATTGAAGGTTTTTGCTATGTTTTATGGACAGAAGGATTTGGCCTACTGTTTTATTTAAGTGCATGGACTGTACCCAAAAATAGTTTATAGTGGAAATCTTGGGCGATAAATACTTTTAAGTCTAGGAGTGTGTGGACGGAAAGAAGATTCTGAAAGATATTGATAACCGATTTAAATATGCTGATAAGTACGTCGTCTATTTCTGTCTTGAATGTTTCAAACTGTTCCATAATAATTTTTAATTATCAAAATAATAAATATTTATTTCTGTGTCTTTTGTATTATTTCGATCATCAGCGGTTGATATGAGTCGAATACATCGACCTGAGATGACGTCATTAGCGGTTAATATCATAGAAATTATATATTTCTATGGTTAATATAAAGTTTCAACCTGTCACGACGTCATCAGCGGTTAATATGAACAGAATATCCACCTATGATGACGTCATGACAGGTTGTTATGAGATATTACTGCATTGCACATCAAAGAGAAACCTACCGCCAGTTGTATATCGGAAAAGAATGTCTTTTGATCCAAATTTTCTTTAGGCTTTGGATAGATCCCCATCGATAGTTGCATTCACATCAATTCCATCGTCAATATGCTGGCTAAAAGGGATTGATTATTCGTCTGACTTCGTATTACTATCCATTTTGTTTCTGCTTGGAATCCAATATTTCAAAATGGCGCTGTGTTTACAAAAATACCATCTCGTAATTGCACGTGATTAATTCGGTAATCTTCGTTATTTGACGGAAACTACCGAGCCGTTATCCAATCATTGTTGAATATTAATGGAAAAGTCTATTTAAATTTAAGGGTGGGCGTTGTATATGTCAGATATTAACCAATCATACCTCAGTTGCTAAAAACACTTTTTCGTAATTGCACGTGATTAATTCGGTAATGTTCGTTATTTGACGGAAACTACCGAGCAGTTAACCAATCATTGTTGAATTTTAACGGAAGAGTCCATCTAATAAAAGGGTGTGCGTTGTATATGTCAGATCTAAATCTTTGTCCCTCTGATTGATATGTTATAGAGCCCGCGGTTTCGCCCTCGGGTTCTATAACATATCAACTTCGAGTAGGTTAATATCCTATACATAGTAAAGCGATACTTGACCGCATGCTGGTAAAAATATCTGTGACTAAGTATTATGTCTACACGGCTCATGTTAAAAGAGATTATCAATTTACCAACAAACAAGGCGTCTAAAACAGATTCTCTTTCAACCAACATATGGAATATTATTATTAAACAGGACTAAATATATTGTGAGACAGGTCAATTATTATTAAACAGGACTTATTATGAGACAGGTCAATTATTGCACTACTATCTATTCCAAGCGACACTACGACGCGAAAATTGCTTGTTATTTCTTCAGTTTTTAGGCATATATTGTGAGGCTGGTCAATTATTGCACTACTATCTGTTCCAAGCGACACTACGACTCGAAAATTGCTTGTTATTTCTTCAGTTTTTAATTTAAAATGGTTAAAACATAACGGCCTACCTGGAAATTTCACCCCGTGCTTTTTACCGCATGGGAACTAATTTTAGATCGTGCTATTGAAAACTGAAGAAATAGCAAAGCAATTTTCGAGTGGTAGTGTGGCGTGGAACAGACAGTGACATATTGAATATTATATTCCAGATTTGTCGTAGCTGGTGATAAATTCAAGGAAGCCATTGTTCCACAAAGTGCTAAAGCCTATAATTATGAGACAGGATTACGTCTAACATTTGATGAGGTACTTTCAAATTTTACAAATATAGCATTCGTAATACTTCGATGTGGGTTTTTTTTATTAAGTTCACAAATGACATTGCCAGTCTCGCTAGAGTGGCAATAAATTTATTAATTTAAATTTTACTATATAGCATTCACAAATGACATTGCCAGTCTCTCTATTAAAGTGGCAATAAATTTAAACTTTACAATATAGCATTCGTAATACTTTCGATTTGGGCTTTTTATTATTAAGTTCACAAATGACATTGCCAGTGTAGCTAGAGTGGCAATAAATTTATGATGTATTTTAAAATGAATGAATGAGTACTAGTAATAATACAAATTCACATTTCAGGCATGGGCAGTAAGTGATCACTATCCAATTGAACTAGAAATGAAAGATTTAGTAGATATTGTTGGCTAAATAAAAATTATTGCAAAACAAAGTTATAACGAGGGGCGTGTTCAGAAAATTGATTGTCCGAGCTGGACACAACGTCAAGTTTGGTGTGTGGTCTTGGGGATTACCCGGACCATTCGGTGGAATGCGGCCAAAACGACGGCAATATCTCACGTGTCTATTTATCTTAACACGCCTCCCAACTAGGCTAATTGTGTGCTGAAGCGGATGGGTGAATGCTCAGTTTTTGTTGACTTTGTGGTGCGCATATTTATTACTAGAAACTTTTTTTTTTGTAACAAACCACCAAGATTACTGTTAACTGTACGTGGCATGGAGATAGGGGCGCCTTCTCAACCTCGTGGGTTTCCTCCGGGCCCTCCGATTTCCTCCCACGGCTAAAGACCCCTACGCGCAAGCAAATTATTATTATTGTTAACAGTATGTAAAGTTAAAAATCATCAAAAAATATTTTAATATTAACAAATTTACTTACGCGTCAATTCACTTTAGAGTAATATCTACTGGAGCAGGGTTTTGGATAAAAATGAAAACATTTTATTTGCAGTTTGACCAGTTCTAACAACATAATAAAATCTTTGTCAGCTAACTTGCAACAGCATGAAAATTTGTGTAAAAAGTTACTAAAAAGGCCCATGGGCCTGACCTGAAACCTGGTATACAAAACAGTACATAACTTTAAAGGGACACTATTTCTTCTGTAAATTTTTTTTTTAATTCTGTATTATAATAACTTTGCGCAAATATAATTGTGAAGCTATAAAGAAATGAACTTCGATGATATATCAACATTTAAAACCATATAGGAGGCAGCCCACCATTAAATTTCACAAATTGTAGTTCGTCTTTTTATAGCAATTCTCTCTTCTTCTCTTTTCTCCCCCTTGCATGGACATTTTTGTTGATTTGTTGGTCTAGAATGGAAGAAGAGGATTTGAATTAATATTTTCTGCCAGGTTTTGGTAAATATTCATGATTTTGAGGCGGAAGGATAACTGAGTTATCAGGTTGGCTACGGTGATAAGTACGGCAACTAGTTACATGTTTTGGATATGCTTCTTCAAGTGTGTGTATCTCAAAATTTTGGTGGTCAACCTTATACAAATTTTAGTGCAAAGATATGGTCATTTGTTCCTCTGTCTATAGTGAAAAGCATTCAGCCTAACGAAAATTTCGGGAAAAGTTGGAGGTGGGCAAAGAGGCCAGAATTAACATTGAAGTCAATGGGGAAATTAATGGTGGTCTGCCTCCAATTGTAGGTCCGATTTGTCAAAATGGCCGCCTTCTGTAAATGAATATCCTAGGGAAGCCTAATAATAGATTTTATTTTTGATCTGAAACATTCTGTGACTTTGGTAGATGACCCCAGACTATTAATTCTTCCCACTATTGACATAATTATTAAAATCGTGCCATTTTAATCCTACTGTCTTTTAAATTTTTTTAAAGTAATTTCCGTTCTCCCTCCTCTACGATTCTACCCCATTCCTATAACTAGACACTTGTTATCCAGATCCAGTCTTCTTCCATGATATCATAGACTGCCCCCCCCACCCCCGCCTCCATGATATCACAGACTAACCCCCCACCCCCGCCTCCATGATATCACAGACTGACCACCTCCCCCGCCTCCATGATATCACAGACTGACCACCTCCCCCCACCTCCATGATATCACAGACTGACCACCTCCATGATATCACAGACTGACCACCTCCCCCGCCTCCATGATATCACAGACTGACCCCCTTCACCCACCTCCATGATATCACAGACTGACCACCTCCCCCCGCCTCCATGATATCACAGACTGACCACCTCCCCCCGCCTCCATGATATCACAGACTGACCACCTCCATGATATCACAGACTGACCAACTCCCCCCGCCTCCATGATATCACAGACTGACCACCTCCATGATATCACAGACTAACCCCCCACCCCCGCCTCCATGATATCACAGACTGCCCCCCTCCCCCTGCCTCCATGATATCAAAGACTGCCCCCCTCCCCCTGCCTCCATGATATCACAGACTGACCAACTCCCCCCCCGCCTCCATGATATCACAGACTGACCACCACCCCCAACTCCATGATATCACAGACTGACCACCTCCCCCCACCTCCAAGATATCACAGACTGACCACCTCCCCCCGCCTCCATGATATCACAGACTGACCACCTCCATGATATCACAGACTGACCCCCTCCCCCGCCTCCATGATATCACAGACTGCCCCTCCCCCCACCTCCATGATATCACAGACTGACCACCTCCCCCCGCCTCCATGATATCACAGACTGACCACCTCCAGGATATCACAGACTGACCCCCTCCCCCTGCCTCCATGATATCAAAGACTGCCCCCCTCCCCCTGCCTCCATGATATCACAGACTGACCACCTCCCCCCACCTCCATGATATCACAGACTGACCACCTCCCCCCGCCTCCATGATATCACAGACTGACCACCTCCATGATATCACAGACTGACCACCTCCCCCCGCCTCCATGATATCACAGACTGACCACCTCCATGATATCACAGACTGACCACCTCCCCCCGCCTCCATGATATCACAGACTGACCCCTCCCCCTGCCTCCATGATATCAAAGACTGCCCCCTCCATGATATCACAGACTGACCACCACCCCCGCCTCCATGATATCACAGACTGACCACCTCCATGATATGACAGACTGACCACCTCCCCCCGCCTCCATGATATCACAGACTGACCACCTCCCCCGCCTCCATGATATCACAGACTGACCACCTCCATGATATGACAGACTGACCCCCTCCCCCCCTCCATGATATCACAGACTGACCACCTCCCCCGCCTCCATGATATCACAGACTGACCCCCTTCACCCGCTTCCATGATATTCCCAGACTGACCCCCTCCCTCTCTTTCATGATATTCCAAGACTGACCCCCCCCCCCGCTTCCATGATATCACAGACTCCCCCCCCCCCCCCGCTTCATGATATCAAAGACTGACCCCCTCCCCCCACGCGTCCATGATATCAAAGACTGACCCCCTCCACCCACTTCCATATCATAGCTACTGACCCATCTGTTAGTGGTAACTATCTCATTTCTTGACACCATAGAAATATTAGTATAACGACATTAGTTTTAGAGTAGTTTAGTTCTTAAATATTTTATTGAAACCAAATTAGAATAAAACAAATATAAGACATTGTTTCATTAATATAATTATATAAACATGTCAGTTAATTAACACCTGATGACCACGACTATAACCATCACATGATTACATGATAATCGTGACTATTGAATTAATTACAGCATTATATTTATATACAGTAGTAAGCGAGTTTTATATTAGGAGGTAAGATATTACTTAGAGTAAGATTTAATATCTTAATCCGGGGGGGGGGGGGTATACATTGTTAGATATAACCAACACGTCATATATTTTAACATTTCAGTCAAACTACCACCACTCTAACATTTTAACATTTAACCTTAATTAAACACACACCTCCCCTCACTCTAACATTTTAACATTTAACTTTAATTAAACCCCCCCCCCCCCTCACTCTAACATTTTAACATTTAACTTTAATGAAACAACCCCCCCCCCCCCTCACTCTAATATATAAACATTTCATATTAACTAAGCACCCCCACCCCACCCACTCTAATATTTTAACATATCACTTTAACTAAGCATCCCCACCCTGTAATATAGTGTCCAGATAATCAAGACTACATATATCTTGACTATATAAGATTTAAGGGTCTAGGTAATCTGGATAGTATATAACACACACCTGAGGTTGCACGGGTGGATGCACCTGGGCGAATAAAGAGATTCAACGCACATGGTTGTTGGTTGGTCATTTATAGACTAAGAGATACATATTAAACACCCCACTCACTGTAATATTTTAACATTTCGGATTTTCTCCCCCCCCCCCCCCCCAAACACTATGACATTTTACTTTATTCCACCCTGACCATCTACTCAACAAATAATAAGACAATAAGACAATAATACCTAACCTCGTGTTGAACCTATCAATATATATATATCAATATAATCAGTATATTTTACTGACAATACCCAACCGTGTCCTGGTCTATAATACCAATTTGTTCAAGGCTACTAGTAGAGTCTTTATTGTTGATATAACTGGTGTAGATCCATGTCCTACTACCATCTCTATATCTCCCTATACCAATCTTACTAATCTTCTTATTCATCTTCTCTTCTATCAACTTCTTTAAATCATCACAACTGTCTTTCTTACTCACAGTTATAGTACCCATATCTTCCCATCTATAATCAGATCTATAAATACAGGTTAATATATTATATTATTATCAACTGATATAAATACAGGTTAATATATTATATTATTATCAACTCATATAAATACATGTCACCTTTATTTATACACCAGGTAATATTATTCACATCAGCCACGCCTACACGCCATCATTCTATAGAAGTCAAAGGTTATTATTCATGTCACGTGATATAGAAACGTCATCAAGATTTCTTGTTACATTCGATAAAGTTTAACATCAACATCATTAACATCATCAACATATTTATGCGCACATTTATTTCTAGAAACTTTTATTTTGTAACAAACCACCAAGATTACTGTTAACTGTATGTGGCATGGAGATAGGGGCGCCTTCTCAACCTCGTGGGTTTCCTCCGGGTCCTCCGGTTTTCTGCTACAGCTTAAGACCCCTACGCGCAAGCAAATTATTATTATTGTTAACAGTATGTAATGTTAAAAATCACCAAAACACATTTTATTATGAATACGTTTACTTACCCGTTCCATAAAATTAACTTTAGAGTAATATCATTACTCGTATTCTTCTTATAGCTTCTAGTATTAGTGTTGGTGTTTGTTGTAACTTCTGATTGTTCTACTTTCTTCTTAAATGCTTCCAGGTCAGCCACCCTGTTTTTTAATGCAGCTATTTCTTCATCTTTTCTTTCAAATTTTTCATCCACCTCTTCAGCTATCCGATTCATTTTGAACCTCAAATCTTCTACTTCGGACGTGAAATCATCATCTTCGGTCTGGTTACTAATTTCTGAATTGAGTTCGTCTTCGTCTTCGTCCATGTCAATCTGGTTACTATTTGCATTTAATGTGTTTGATGACCCGATCTGTACATTTTCACAGCCACCTTGTATATGGTACATGTTGTAGGTATTGTTGATGACGGTTGATAACTGAAATAGAAAATCAATCAATAACGAGTCTACACTTGTAAATTTGAGAGGTTGGGTGGACAAGGGACCAGTGGTGGGCAGAAGTTTGTTGATGTCTGGGGACAACTTCTTGATTGTTTACCTGCAAGACTTAAACATAGGATCGAGTACTGAAACACGTGAGAAGAGAAGACATTTTAAATGTTTAGTAAAACAGATAAATTAATCTTTGTACACCATTCCGTTCAATACAAAATACTACAGTTTCTGTTTCTATCGTTTTGACTGATGGACACAGTTCTTCACTGAGAAAACACTGGGGCTTTACGTCCATTTAACATGCTCGGAACAACATAAGAAATACGTCAACACAATATCAAGGCGAACCAGAAGCTAACTATAGCTTAACCAAGATCAAACAACATATTCAACATATTCAAAACCATACCAACTGACTCTATGACACAGTTCTTCACTGAGAAAACACTGGGGCTTAACATCCATTTAACATGCTCGGATCACAACCATACCAACTGACTCTATGACAGACCTTATGATCTGAAGCGCAACCTACGTAAACTTGTAAATTGTTAGATCAACACGACTCTAATAGATGAAGAAACACTAGCTGTATCAAGAATACACTGCTTCGTGTACTAACTCGTCAGTATTTATATTCTACGAGACACTGATTATCAAGATTACGATGGTTGACGTCATAAACTGACGATGTTTAAAATCTAGTGTTATTTTATAAACATGACGTAGTTGTACTTACTGAGAAAGCCATTCTTCTTGTGCTTATTATTCTATGACAACTTTCTTCCACTAGAGTTCTACTAGAATCTAACTTAAGACAAACAGAACTGTATAACACTAAATCAAGGGGGTTCTATAAAAATTACCTTTTGTAAAAACCCAATCTATGTATAGTAAATTAATCACGAGTTATAGTCTTGTATAACTTGTCTCACTACTATTTACGTGAAGCGAGATCAAGTACTAGAAATAATTGTAATATTTCTACACCCCGTTGAATATCTATTCTCGATAGAAACTATAATCTTTACTTGTTTAAACGAACAAATAAATTGCCGGTGTTTAAGATAAACTAAATAAATCAATATAATAATAAGTGTTGTAAATATCTGAATAAATCCTCCACAATTGTCTGTTCAGTGGGTGTTTATTTATGTCTGGATAACGTAGTCTATTTTATACTATAGTAACCAATGACGTCATTGATAGTAACGGGAAAACCAGTTTATTTATACGTATTGTGTAAGCTTGTAATATGGGCGTCGCCTTTTAATAAATACGTCTATTCATTTACACGTTGATGCAGAAGCCGATCCAAGGTGGGCGCCCTAGGTGCCCCCCTCCCCTAAATCCCTAAATAACAGTATAAAAAAATAGATATGCGCCACAAATCACCACTGACATTCCGTTTTTTTCAAAAAATTCTCAGGGCCCCTCCCCCTCTAACTGGATTTCCTGGATCCGCCTCTGGGTTCATGCGTAACTATGGAATACTTTTAAGGTGTAATGTTTCGTCTGGAATTATTTAGCAATATTTAGTCTGCTATGATGAAAGGGCGGTGCTGCGACGTCCATTCTCATATGGAATTCAAAATGTTAGGGTTTCTGTTACGTTTTAACGGGGATTCTGTTTTTTCGTCCAATCCTAAAGACTAGACACTGTACTTGCCATGCAAGAGGAATATTCTAGGCCAGCATCGGGAGCGAAACTGAGACCCTCGTTATCGCGCCAACGTCTTACTCATTGAGTCTCGGATGGGACGATAAACCGAGGCCTACACTTATATCGAATTGTTAAGGGTTATTAAACGTACACGCCATCCGTCCTGTATCCCTGACAAGGGGAAACCACGCCTGAAAATCTAGATGAACCTTCTCGGCCAATGCAGGGAACGAACACCCGTCTGAATGTGTTTGGAACACGCGGACGGCAGCAAGAAAAAAAGGTCGGCGGTGGGGGGGGGGCGCACGTACAAATCTTGCCACTTGGTCAATATGAAAAAAGGTCGGCGGTGGGGGGGGGGGGCGCACGTACAAATCTTGCCACTTGGTCAATATGAAAAGTACTCGTGGAATCGACATTTAAAACATTCCAAATTTCTAATGAAAAAATATAGTGTAGAAGAAAATATCAATATGACGGCTATGAAGTTTTGCAATGGTATTTCTAAGTTTAGTGGAAAAATACCCTTTTAATCGTCGAAGCTTGTCTCGATTTATTAAAGACAAATAGGTTGATGTGGAACCGCCCCTGGGGTTCGGGGAATGCTCCACAATCAATAGTTGAGGTATAAAGAATATAAGTATCCCAAGTTCTAATATGATTCATTTCTAAACACAAATATTATCCTTGGCTCTACCCTGGTTGTGGTGGCCTAGTGGTCTAGAGTGTCGCGCTTCGACCTCTAGCTGGCCGGCACTCCGGTTTCCTCCCAATGCTAAAGACCCCTACGCGCAAGCGAATTATTGAAATAAAAAAAACAAAACCATATGTTAATTACGAAATGACCTAGTTGTGTTGAGTGGACGTTAAACCCCATTTCTCTCTCTCTCTCTCTCTCTCTCTCTCTCTCTCTGAGATTTGGACACGGACCAATATAAATAGGTACAACCCTGTTATTGTAATGATTTATCATGCCGAATTTGAACCAAATCTGTTAATAAGTGCGATTAAATATTGCCAAAACCTGGGCATCAGTTGGCGTCCCTATGATATAAGAGATAAATATGTTCCAAGACAACCCAATACGACGTGTGGCCTGTAGGTCACGTGACACATCAACACACAAAGAAGAAACGGGCGTTGCTCAATCCTTGTTGGACATGCTTCAAAACAATAGGGATAGCCGTGGCGATAGAGAGGCGGCTTCTCACCAATGCAACAAGGGTTCAATCCCAGCTCAGGGCAAGAACTTTATCGTTGTAAGTGAGAGGGATATTCGGGCTCCCGTCCGATCAGGCAGGTTTCCCCCGAGTTCTTCGGTTTCTTCCTGCAGTAATGATCGAAATCATTCGCACGATCTATGCCAAGGGCCAAATTGGAAAAAGGCCTCAGGCCTACTTTGCTGCCCTTGTAAAAAGACGCGATTATTATTATCGTGTGAGTATAAGTATGGACAGTTTTAGGACGATGCGACCTGTGGAAAACACAAACACACAGACATACACACAAATTATGAGCATGGTTCTCTCTCTCTGGGGGTCGGGCAGGCACCAATTGAACAGACGACCACTGTCAAGATTGGTCGCATTATTTTTGTTACGTCTTTTTTGTGAATCATTTTAGTAAAGCCTGTATCACAACAGGCCCGAGACTGTACAGTGCAGTGGATGCTTACGGCTGGCCCCCGGATCCATTCACTTGATTTGATAATTGTTTATTTTTTGCAATGTATATTTTCTGTCTTATATTGGCGCATATCGGGCCGTAACGTACGTGTTTTGAGCCTGTTGAAACTATACAGGTCACAATTTTTATTCGATTTTAAAAAACGTTCAAATATATCACTGTTACACCATAATGAAAGTTGAGTTTGTATCTCGGGAATTGGTTTGTGCCTTTGATCCTTGTACCGTTCATATTAACCACAGTACTAAGAATATTATCAATATCTAAATCATTCTCATGAGCAACCTTTCCATCACAACTTGGAGGGCTATTATCCCCATATCAATCAATCAATCAATCAATCAACACAGAATTTGTATAGCGCCAATAATACTTTGATAAAGTTCCTAATGCGCTTAAAAGTTTATCTGGATTCTTTTAGTGTTTATTTTCGTCAAAAAGATGTGTCTTCAAACGTGACTTGAAGATGTCTAGAGTTTTTGATTCTTTGATGTCGAAGGGTAGGGAATTCCACAGAAAAGGTGCTGCAAAGTGAAAAGATCGTTTAGTCCGTTGAAGTTTGACAGCAGGAATAATTAATAATGACTTGTTCTGGGATCTTAAGGTTCTATTGGATTCATGTGGAGTGAGTAGATCTTAAATGTATTGTGACGCTTGGTTGTTGAGTGCTTTAAAGTCAGTAACAGTATTTTAAATTTGATTCGCTGATTTATGGGTAACCAATGGAGGGTTCTTAATGATGGTTTAATGTGATCCCTTTTCCTGGTTCCAGTGATGAGTCGAGCTGAAGCATTCTGGACGTATTGAAGCTTCTACAGCTGCCACTGTGGTAGACCATACAATAAAGCATTATGGTAGTCCAGCCTTGAAGAGATCAAAGCATGAACGAAGATTTTTAGATTGTCACGTGCTAGAAACTTCTTTATCTTTGGTAGTTTGTAGATTTGGTAAAACGCTGAAGAACAGATGGTTTTGATGTAGGTCTCAAAAGTTAGCGTGGAATCAATTATAGCACCGACGTTCTTTGCCATATCAAGAACATCACAATTTTTACTGCCATATCGAGTACATTACCAAATGTAATCAGTATCCAAATGCTTATCACATATTATTCTCATTGTCGAATATTTTGGACTGTCCGTGTATGCTTGCATTGTATCATTTGTATGACTGGAGTGTTTTGTGACATGCATTCATCGGCACGTGCATGTTGTTTAAAGAATATGTCCATTATTTTAGTGGCTTGTTGTTTTAGAAAACTATCCATTATTTGTATCTCTATGGTGCTATGTTTTAAGTTTGATAAAAGCCTTAGACTGTCCATTATGTAAATAGAAAGAAAAACTTTTCAGTTGTTCTTTCTATTTACATATCGTCCCGAAATGACCTTGTGTGTGTCGACTGGACGTTAAACCCGCATCTCTCTCTCTCTCCCTCTCTCTCTCTCTTTCTATTTATATACTGGACAGTCTTCGGTTATTATCCATCACGTAACATTGAAAACAGTTTCGTGAAAGGACAATATTTAAATTTAAACTTCAGGTAACATTACTAGTTATAAAACGGGATGTATCAATTCCGAGTATTCATCGCTAGAGTTTTTATTCTGTTGATAATTCAAGAACGTTACACCTCTACATCCAGAGTGACCACAAGTTAGAAAAGACGATTTTTCGGACAATCAGAGACCATAATTCTGGAATGTACGATACGATATTCGCAACTATCAACAGTAACCAAGATCGTTGGGTTATAAACATGCATTTCAAGTTTCATCATAATCAGAATAACATTGTGACCTCTACAGTGTCCATAAGTTTAAAACGTGATTTTTCTTACAATCAGAGGCCTTAATCCATGACGTTACAGTCCGGTATCTGCGGATATCGAACGGAACCGAGATCTTATGGTGATAAATCTATATTAAGTTTAATTGAAATCGGATAAAGTTTGTGACCTTTTTTGAATTGTTTATTTGTTTGTTTGTTGTTTCGGAGTATGATGTCTTGTCGTTATATTTGTCTTTTATGTAAATCATATGTGGCGCAGCCCCCCTGCACTAACTACTATAGTGTGTTCACAAACAATTATGGACGGACGGACGGGGGAGAGAGAGAGAGAAATGGGGTTTAACTTCCACTCAATGGTAGTCAGGTAAACCATTATAACTATATGATTATTGAATCTTTCAAGAATGAATGAAAGAAACAGGGTTTAACGTCCTACTATTATGCACCTAACCTGGGCTAATGGAAGACGGGCATGCGCCATACAGTGTGCTATGAGGGAAATTTTGCCCGGGCAGCGGCGCTACGGCCTACTCTTATATCGAATTCCAATGTGTACACGGGACCTCGGTTTTTCGTCCCATCCGAACGACTAGGCATCTGTCCTTGCCAGGCCCTCCTTCTGTATCACTGACAAGGGGAAATCACATCGGAAAATCGAGATGAACTTTCTCGGCCAATGCAGGGATCGAACACTCGACCTCCAGGCTAGCCAACCAGCGCCTTATCCACTTAGCCACCGTGATCCCCTTTTGGTCAATATATGTTATTCATCTATGAACAGTATTTTTCCCTCTTTTCCCAGTTTGTCTGCGGATTTTATTGACTCTTTATTATAGAACCGAAGAAATAGATTTTAATTGACTTTTATGTTCACATTACTATACTTATCATTTCAACAGTAATAAAAAAGACAGTTTGAATTCACAGGCGGATTCAAGGGGGGCGCCCCCCCCCCCCCCCCCTCATTTTCGACAGTGCCATTTTTTACTTCTGAAAGTGCCTTTTTTACTTCTGAAAGTGCCTTTTTTACTTCTGATAGTGCCTTTTTACTTCTGAAAGTGCCTTTTCTAAGACCCAAATACGTCTGAAAATATCAGCCAAATAGCTCTTGGAATTGCTACAGATGCAAGGACCAGGGATGTAGCCACGCCAGACGGCACTTTTTTTTTCGCCCGCCACGCACAAAGAAAAAAGCGAAAAAAGCCGCCCAGTCGTATTTAAACCCTCTAGACTTCGTCCTTATCTGTACCAAACTCAGCGCTCGAAATTTATCACGGCAAACGTCAAAGCCATGATAAAAGCCCACACAAAGCATGTCAGCCACGGCATTATTTATTTTTGTGTGCCGTTGTAGACCCTGTCATCCAAATTTACGGCACTTTAAGAATAGGCCTATATAAATTTGAATATATAAATAGAAATTGATTTGCACTGAAGCAAATAAGACAGCAAATGGTCTTAAAATACACCAATAAGGGATGAATCTTCATAAAAGACACTGCACGCCCGTCTTCAATTAGCTCAGGTAAAGTGCATAACAGTAGGACGCTAAACCCCATTTTATTCACTCATTCTATATTGACCAAAAGAGTAAATTCGTGGTGGTCTGTATCCGGATACACAGGCCAAGCAGATTTATCTCCCTTTTATCAAAAGTATTTTGATCTGGGGTGCTAATTGTAGGTCCGAGTTGGAGGAGAGGGTGGGGGGGGGGGGTATTATGTAAATGAATACTTTAGGGAAGACCAATGATAGATTTTAATTTTGATCTGAAACATTCTGTGACTTTGGTAGATGACCCCAGACTCTTAATTCTTCCCACTATTGACAAAATTATTAAAATCGTGCCATTTTAATCCTACTGTCTTTTAAATTGTTTTAAAGTCATTTCCGTTCTCCCTCCTCTACGATTCTACCCCATTCCTATAACTAGACACTTGTTATCCAGATCCAGTCTTCTTCCATGATATCATAGACTGCCCCCTCCACCGCCTCCATGATATCATAGACTGACCACCTCCATGATATCAAAGACTGACCACCTCCCCCCACCTCCATGATATCACAGACTGACCCCCTCCACCGCCTCCATGATATCACAGACTGACCACCTCCATTATATCACAGACTGACCACCTCCCCCCGCCTCCATGATATCACAGATGACCCCCTTCAACCGCCTCCATGATATCACAGACTGACCACCTCCCCCCGCCTCCATGATATCACAGACTGACCACCTCCCCCCGCCTCCATGAAATCACAGACTGACCACCTCCCCCCGCCTCCATGATATCATAGACTGACCACCTCCCCCCCACTTCCATGATATCAAAGACTTACCCCTCCCCCCCCCCCGCTTCCTTGATATTCCCAGACTGACCACTTTCCCCCGCCTCCATGAAATCACAGACTGACCACCTCCCCCCGCCCCCGCTTCCATGATATCACGGACTGACCACCTCCCCCCGCCTCCATGATATTCCCAGACTGACTCCCTCCACCCTTCCATAAACCACAGACTGACCACCTCCCTCTCTTCCATGATATTCCAAGACACTGACCCCTCCCTCTCTTCCATGATAAAACAGACTACCCCCCTTCACCCACTTCCATGATATCATAGTCGGACGACCCCCCCCCCCCCCCCGCTTCCATGATATCATAAAAGTATAAACTGAAAATTGGTATAAATGAAGGAATAATATCACAGACTGACACCCTCCCCCCCCCCCCGCTTCCATGATATCAAACACTGCCCCCCTCCCCCCCCCGCTTCCATGATATCAAAGACTTACCCCCCCCCCCCCCCGCTTCCACGATATCACAGACTGACCCCCCCCCCTACTTCCATGATATTCCCAGGCTGCCTCCCTCCACCCACTTCCATGATATCACAGCTACTGACACATCTGTTAGTGGTTACTATCTCATTTCTTGACACCATAGATATATTAGTATAACGACATTAGTTTTAGAGTAGTTTAATTCTAAAATATTTTATTGAAACTAAATTAGAATAAAACAAATATAAGACATTATTTCATTAATATAATTATATAAACATGTCAGTTAATTAACACCTGATGACCACGACTACAACCATCACATGATTACATAATAATCGTGACTATTGAATGAATTACAGCATTATATTTATACAGTAGTAAGCTAGTTTTATATTAGGAGGTTAGATTTTATTTAGAGTGAGATTTAATATCTTAATCCGGGAGAGGAAGATTTAATATCCTAATCCGAGGGGAGAGGGGAGATTTAATATCTTAATCCGGGAGAGGAAGATTCAATATCTTAATCCGGTGGAGGGAGATTTAATATCTTTATCCGGGGGGGGGGGGGGGGGGGGGTATACTTTGTTAGATATAACCAACACGTCATATATTTTAACATTTCACTCAACATACCACCACTCTAACATTTTAACATTTAACTTTAATTAAACAACACCCCCCACCCCACTCTAACATTTTAACATTTAACTTTAATTACCCCCCCCCCCACACTCTAATATTTTAACATTTCATATTAACTAAGCACCCCCACCCCACTCTAACATTTTAACATATCACTTTAACTAAGCACCCCCACCCCACTCACTCTAATATATTAACATTTCGGATTATCCCCCCCCCCCCCACCGCCACTCTGACATTTTACTTTATTCTACCCTGACCAACTACTCAACAAATAATAAGACAATAAGACAATAATACCTAACCTCGTATTAAACCTATCAATATATATATATCAATATAATCAGTATATTTTACTACCAATAGACAACCATGTCCTGGTCTATAACACCCAGTTGTTCAAGGCTACTACTAGAGTCTTTATTGTTGATATAACTGTCGTAGATACATGTCCTACTACCATCTCTATATCTCACTATACCAATCTCACTAATCTTCACATTCATCTTCTCTTCTATCAACTTGATTAAATCATCACAACTGTCTTTCTTACTCACAGTTATAGTAAACATATATTCATATCTATAAATACAGGTTAATATATTATATTATTATCAACTGATATAAATACAGGTTAATATATTATATTATTATCAACTGATATAAATACATGTCACCTTTATTTATACATCAAGTAATATTATTCACATCAGCCACGCCTACACGTCATCGTTCTATAGAGCTCATATATAAACTTCATCAAGATTTCTTGTTACATTCGATAAAGTTTAACATCAACATCATCAACATATTTATGCGCACGTTTATTTCTAGAAACTTTTTATTGTAACAAACCACCAAGATTATTATATTTGGGGGCTGGGATGGCCTAATGGTCTAGAGTGTCGCGCTACGACCTCTAGCTGGCCGGTCACCTCTGGCTTGCGGCTGTGGTTTCGATCTTTAGTGTGAGCGTATGTGACATGGAGATACGGGCGCCTTCTCAACCCCGTGGGTTTCCTCCGGGCCCTCCGATTTCCTCCCACGGCTAAAGACCCCTACGCGCAAGCAAATTATTATTATTGTTAACAGTATGTAAAGTTAAAAATCATCAAAATTTATTTTATTATGAACACATTTACTTACGCGTCAATTAACTTTAGATTTTATTATGAACTCATTTACTTACGCCTCAATTAACTTTAGAGTAATATCATTACTCGCATTCTTCTTATAACGTCTAGTATTAGTGTTGGTGTTTGTTGTAACTTCTGATTGTTCTACTTTCTTCTTAAATGCTTCCAGGTCAGACACCCTGTTTTTTAATGCAGCTATTTCTTCATCTTTTCTTTCAAATTTTTCATCTACCTCTTCAAGTCTCCGATTCACCCGAAACCTAAAATCTTCCATTTCGGACGTGAGATCATCATCTTCGGTCTGGCTACTAATTTCTGAATTGAGTTCGTCTTCGTCTTTGTCCACGCCAATCTGGTTAATATTTTCATTTAATGTGTTTGATGACCCAATCTGTACCGCTTCACAGTCACCTTGTATATGGTAGGTTATGTTGGTAATGTGGTTAACGGTTGATAACTGAAATAGAAAATCAATCAATAACGAGTCTACACTTGTAAATTTGAGAGGTTGGGTGGACAAGGGACCAGTGGTTTACAGAAGTTTGTTGATGTCTGGGGACAGCTCCTTGATTGTTTACCTCCAAGACTTAAACATAGGATCGAGTACTGAAACACGTGAAAAGAGAAGACATTTTAAATGTTTAGTAAAACAGATAAATTAATCTTTATTTATACTCAAATTAAATTTAAAAATCAGCCATATTTTTATTTTTTATATTTAATTTGTGACATGTTCTCTACCCTCGTCTTGTTTTATTGATAACACAGATCTATATTCACACCAGCATGATGGACTGGAGGTCAGATTCCTTGATAAGGAGCTTGATTAGATGTTTGATGGTCCACCCCGGTCACCCCTTTCATCTTACCATATATAATTCAACATTGTACATATATTATTCACCCGAACCGGAAGGAAGCAAATTGTTTTTGTATCTTATTATTTATGCTTTTTATTTTGTATAATAAATACTGTTTAAACCAATCAACGACCTGATCCGTCTACACCCTTTAGCCTCACCTGCACACCGCTGTTGATCGGTTGAAATGGGGCAGGAACACCACCATTCCATTCAATACAAAATACTACAGTTTCTGTGTCTATTGTTTTGACCGATGGACACAGTTCTTCACTGAGAAAACACTGGGGCTTAACATCCATTTAACATGCTCGGATCACAACCATACCAACTGACTCTATGACACAGTTCTTCACTAAGAAAACACTGGGGCTTAACATCCATTTAACATGCTCGGAACAACATAAGAAATACGTCAACACAATATCAAGGCGAACCAGAAGCTAACTATAGCTTAACCAAGATCGAACAACATATTCAACATATTCAAAACCATACCAACTGACTCTATGACACAGTTCTTCACTGAGAAAACACTGGGGCTTAACATCCATTTCAACATGCTCGGATCACAACCATACCATCTGACTCTATGACAGACCTTATGATCTGAAGCGCAACCTACGTAAACTTGTAAATTGTTAGATCAACACGACTCTAATAGATGAAGAAACACTAGCTGTATCAAGAATACACTGCTTCGTGTACTAACTCGTCAGTATTTATATTCTACGAGACACTGATTATCAAGATTACGATGGTTGACGTCATAAACTGACGATGTTTAAAATCTAGTGTTATTTTATAAACATGACGTAGTTGTACTTACTGAGAAAGCCATTCTTCTTGTGCTTATTATTCTATGACAACTTTCTTCCACTAGAGTTCTACTAGAATCTAACTAAAGACAAACAGAACTGTATAACACTAGATCAAGGGGGTTCTATAAAAATTACCTTTTGTAAAAACCCAGTCTATGTATAGTATATTAATCACGAGTTATAGTCTTGTATAACTTGTCTCACTACTATTTACGTGGAGCGAGATCAAGTACTAGAAATAATTATAATATTTCTACACCCCGTTGAATATCTATTCTCGATAAAGAATATAACCCCTACTTGTTTAAACGAATATAATAAATTGCCGGTGTTTAAGATAACCTAAATATATCAATATAATAATAAGTGTTGTAAATATCTGAATAAATCCTCCACAATTGTCTGTTCAGCGGGTGTTTATTTATGTCTGGATAACGTAGTCTATTCTATACTATAGTAACAGGAAAACCAGTTTATTTATATGTATTGTGTAAGCTTGTAATATGGGCGTCGCCTTTTAGTTAGTACGTATATTCTCCAACAATTTAGCGTCTGCGCGCGGGCTAGTTAGTATAGACGTCATTGATAGAAACGGAAAAACCAGTCTATTTACACGTATTATGTAAGCTTGTAATATGGGTGTCGTCTTTTAATAAATACCGTATTATTTTTTCAGCACCCCTTGACCCCCCGGCGCTTATTAGAGGCCCGGCGCTTTTTGGAGGCCCGGCGCTTATTTCTTTAATAGCAAATTTAATTCAGGGTAAAGCCGTCATTTACCATGGACATTGGGCCGGAGAATCTTTTGAATTACGGCATTTGATCAAAAACAATCTAATGTCTATTTCATGTGCATCTTCAATGATAATTTCAATTGTAGGGTGACAGGGTCTTCATGCGCTTATTAGAGACCCGGCGCTTTTTAGAGACCCGGCGCTTATTGGAGGCTCGGCGCTTATTTTTTCAGCACCCCTTGACCCCCCGGCGCTTATTAGAGGCCCGGCGCTTATTGGGGACCCGGCGCTTATTAGAGGAAATACGGTACGTATATTGATTAACACTATGGAATACTTTTAAGGTGTATTACTGGGCAAGTTCAAGGTATAAACGGGGATTCTGTTTTTTCGTCCAATCCTAAAGACTAGACACTGTACTTGCCATGCAAGAGGAATCGTCTAGGCCAGCATCGGGAGCGAAACCGAGACCCTGGTTATCGAGCCAACGTCTTACTCATTGAGTCTCGGATGGGACGATAAACCGAGGCCTACACTTATATCGAATTGTGAAGGGTTATTAAACGTACACGCTATCCGTCCTGTATCACTGACAAGGGGAAACCACACCTGAAAATCTAGATGAACTTTCTCGGCCAATGCAGGGAACGAACACACGTCTTAATCTGTTTGGAACACGCGGACGGCAGCAAGAAAAAAAGGTCGGCGGTTGGGGGGGGGGGGGCGCACGTACAAATCTTGCCACTTGGTCAATATGAAAAGTACTCGTTGAATCGACATTTAAAACATTTCAAATTTCGAATGCAAAATAATAGTGTAGAAGAAAATATCAATATGACAGCTATAAAAATTTTCAATGGTATTTCTAAGTTTAGTGGAAAAATACCCTTTTAATCGTCGAGGCTTGTCTCGATTTAAAGACAAATAGGTTGATGTGGAACCGCCCCTGGGGTTCGGGGAATGCTCCACGATCAATAGTTGAGGTATAAAGAATATGAGTATCACAAGTTCTATCATGATTCATTTCTAAACACAAATATTGTCCTTGGCTCTACCCTGGTTGTGGTGGCCTAGTGGTCTAGAGTGTCGCGCTTCGACATCTAGCTGGCCGGCACTCCGGTTTCCTCCCAATGCTAAAGACCCCTACGCGCAAGCGAATTATTGAAATAAAAAAACAAACCATATGTTAATTACGAAATGACATAGTTTTGTTGAGTGGACGTTAAACCCCATTTCTCTCTCTCTCTCTCTCTTCCTCTCTCTCTCTCTCTCTCTTCCTCTCTCTCTTCCATCTCTCTCTCTCTCTCTCTTCCTCTCTCTCTCTGAGATTTGGACACGGACCAATATAAATAGGTACATCGCTGTTATTGAAATGATTTATCATGCCGAATTTGAACCAAATCTGTTAATAAGTGCGATTAAATATTGCCAAAACCTGGGCATCAGTTGGTGTCCCTATGATATAAGAGATACATATGTTCCAAGACAACCCAATACGACGTTCAAGCTCAGGGCAAGAACTTTATCGTTGTAAGTGAGAGGGATATTCGGTCTCCCATCCGATCAGTTCTTCGGTTTCTTCCTGCAGTAATGATCGAAATCATTCGCACGATCTATGCCAAGGGCCAAATTGGAAAAAGGCCTCAGGCCTACTTTGCTACCCTTGTAAAGTGACGCGATTATTATTTTTATTATTATCGTTTGAGTATAAGTATGGACAGTTTTAGGACGATGCGACCTGTGGAAGACACACAGACATACACACAAATGGTGAGCATGGTTCTCTCTCTGGGGGTCGTGCAGGTACCAATTGAAGCGACGACCACTGTCAAGATTGATCGCATTATTTTTTTTACGTCTTTTTTGTGAACAATTTTAGTGAAGCCTGTACCATAACAGGCCCGGGACTGTACAGCGCAGTGGACGCTTACGGCTGGCCCCCGGATCCATTCACTTGATTTGATAATTGTTTGTTTTTTTTGCAATGTCTATTTTCTGTCTTGTCCGCAAGTTTATCTTGTATATTTTTGTTTTGCGTGTAGTGCGGTTCTCCTCGATTACTATTAGGGTATCGGGAATAACTATGCGATGTTTCAGGAAGACCCATTAGGAATTGCGGCCTATAAGCAACCGACACAAAAAGAAGCCTAATTCAAAAAAACAAAAAACAAACCCGTTTAAAACCAGTAGTCTCTGTTGCTTACAAGAGGCTTGTCGCAAAGAAGGGAGGGGGGGTAACTCCAGGAGGGAAAGGACGTAGAACTTAGAATATCGATAGTGTTTATCCTCTCATAACCCCAACAACTCCCACAAAAGTTTAGAAACATTCGTCAAAAACGACAGCCCCTTTTTGTGTTCACAAGGTTTTCGACAAAGTGGCGGCAGGGACAACTTCGCACGAAACGTCTCGGAACGCTTAATATATCCTGACCACAATGCATCACACCAAATTTTAAAAAAGAAACCGTCGGAAACTGTAACCTTTATCGCCTTCATAGGGTTTAGGGGAAATAGCTCAGGTACGAAAGTTTGCAGAACGTTCAATATTCGTGGAACGTGTCCTCTTTCCCCTACGCTGCTACACGCCAAATCGAAAACGAATAGAGCAAAACCTGTAGCTTTTGGCGTTAACATGTCAATTGTTGACCGACGGACGGACAGGATCGCGACATTATACGCACATTCGAAGGGGCGATAAACCTCCTCTAAATTATCATGGTGAATCACTGCGTATACATAGGGCCTATTACAGTGAACTTTTTTTTACATTTTGTGCTCAATGATATTTCTTAAGACAATCTGCACAGTGCACACATAACTATTGCACTAATTGGAAACACATTTCTGAAATACATAAAACAGAAGAAAATCAGTCATAAATTAATTAAAGCCGTTTTCAGGTATCTAAATATATTCGTAAGAAAGCAGGGAGCGAGTGACAGTATGAACAAATTTGTTTTCTTTTTTGGTAGGCTAGCTTCACTCACCAAATTTTACTTAATCAGATGAATCTTTGTTTTTAAATCACGCTTTGATGAAAGTTTGACTAGCATGATCTACCTAATAATAAGTCATTAGGATTAGTCACAGGACATTAAGATAGGTAATTACTGTATAGTTTTATAGGGTATTTTTGAGGATCTAAGTACGAACTGCAATTATGAGAACAAGAACTAGCTACAGCAGTGTGATAACAGTCTGCAGATAAAAAAAACAGAGGATGAAAGAGAGAGAAAGAGAGAGAGAGAGAGAGAAAGAGGGAGAGAGAGAGATGGGTTTTAACATCCACCCAATAGAGGCTTAAAGCATGAAACTCCACAAATGCATCAAACATGACGGAGTTGAAAAGTACAAGGCAAATAAGACGAGTAGGCTACGCATCAAGTGGCTGGCGGTATAGGCGCACGGGCTTGGTGAATGTTAAAGGGGGGGGGGGGATAACCTGAAATGCCCGAAATATTTCCGCTGAGCTCAAAGAATATGACCCCCTCCCTCCCCTCACAAAACAGGAAATGGAAAATGTTGCAGTGAAACGGGAAGAACCAGAAACATATTTCCCATCTACACTCTTGTAACACTAAATAACATTGAAAACAGTTTCGTGATAGGACAATATTTAAATACCATGACCGACATCACATAATGTTTTACTTCTATCTTCGGGTTGTATTTCTCATCATTTTCAATTTTGAGTGAAGTCTGTTGTGTTACTTCAGACCCGGGTCTGTACAGCGCAGTGGACGCTTACGGCTAGCCCCCGGATCCATTCACTCTTTTTTTGATTTGTTTGTTTGTTTGTTGTTTCGGAGTATGATGCCTTGTCGTTTTATTTGTCTTTTGTGTAAATCATATGTGGCGCAGTCCCCTGCACTTACTACTTGATATTTTATTCTGTTGATAATTCAAGAACGTTACACCTCTAGATACAGAGGGACAACAAGTTAAAAAAGACGACTTTTCGGACAATCAGGGGCCATAATTCTGGAATGTACGATCCAATATTCGCAACTATCGACAGTAACCAAGATCGTTGGGTTATAAACATGCGTTTCAAGTTTCATCATAATTGGAATAACATTGTGACCTCTACAGTGTCCACAAGTTTAAAACGTGATTTTTCTTACAATCAGAGGCCATGATCCATGACGTTACAGTCCGATATCTGCGGATATCGAAGGGAACCGAGATCTTATGGTGATAAACCTATATTAAGTTTAATTGAAATCGGATAAAGTGTGTGACCTTTTTTGAATTGTTTATTTGTTTGTTTGTTGTTTCGGAGTATGATGTTTTGTCGGTATATTTGTCCTTTATGTAAATCATATGTGGCGCAGCCCCCCTGCACTAACTACTATAGTGTGTTCACAAACAATTATTGACGGACGGACGGGGGAGAGAGAGAGAGAATGGGGTTTAACTTCCACTCATCAAAACTAGGTCATTCCGGGACTAACATATGGTTTTATTTTTATTTCAATAATTCGCTTGCGCGTGGGGTCTTTAGCAGTGGAATGAAACCGGTGTGCCCGGAGAAAACCCACGAGGTTGAGAAGGTGCCCCTTTCTCCATGCCACATACGCCAGAGGTTGCCAGCCAGCTAGAGGTCGAAGCGCGGCACTCTTGACCACTAGGCCACCCCAACCCCCCACGGACGGACGGACAGGGGCGACGCCAATATACGTCCACATCAAAATGTGGGCGTATAAAAATGAATTCAGCATACAATCATATGTAGAGCGTTTACGTGTATATAGAGTGACAGATGGCCGTATTTCTTCACCTATATACATACATCAGGAATATATCTGATTAAAATACACGAACACGACTTTATCAGTAGAGATCTACGAGTACAGCTCGCTGGGTAGGTAAACCATTATAACTATATGATTATTGAATCTTTCAAGAATGAATGAATGAAATGGGGTTTAACGTCCTACTATTATGCACCTAACCTGGGCTAATTGAAGACGGGCATACGCCATACAGTGTGCTATGAGGGAAATTTTTGCCCGGGCAGCGGCGCTACGGCCTACTCTTATATCGAATTCCAACTGCCAAGGGATCTTTTGCGTGCACTCCAATTTGTACACGGGACCTCGGTTTTTCGTCCCATCCGAGCGACTAGGCAGCTGTCCTTGTCAGTCCCTCCTTCAAGAACTGTTTATTTTGAAAACACTAAGGTCCCCAATAACAAATTAAGCAAAAACAACACAATATAATTGGTAATTTAGTAAACTTGGGTTTAATGTATAAGAGTTCATAATGAAGCCAAATAAATAATGATAAGAATGAAAACTAAAAGATTAAGCAGCAACAAGACAATATAATTGGTAATTTCAATTATAAATTTTCTCGTAGTTGGAACTGCTGTAAGATGTGGAAACTGTTTGTTTTACTGTTGATGGGAGTTTATCAAGTTAACAGTCTAAAAATAGCTGCTTTCAACATCAGACGTCTTGGTGAACATGCTGTCAGTAATCATGATGCCTTACAGAGAATGATACAGGTATAATAATAATAATAATAATAATAATAATAATAATAATAATAATAATAATAATAATAATAATAATAATAATAATAATAATAATAATAATAATAATAATAATAATAATCGCGTCATTTTACAAGGGTAGCAAATTAGGCCTGAGGCACAGATCGTGCGAATGATTTCGATCATTACTGCAGGAAGAAACCGAAGAACTCAGGGAAAACCTGCCTGATCGGACGGGAGACCGAATATCCCGCTCACTTACAACGATAAAGTTCTTGCCCTGAGCTGGGATTGAACCCTCGTTGCATTGGTGAGAAGCCGCCTCTCTATCGCCACGGATATTCTCCTATAATCATTCTATTTCCCTAATTAAAACAGAATATTTAAAGGCACCTTTAATCAGATCGCGCACATCTGCAAATTAAAAGAATATAAACTATAAAAGTGTACTGCTTTAAACAACAAAAGAACGGCTTGATTAAGGGTGGGCTGTAACTTCATGGATTATGGCCTCTGATTGTAAGAAAAATCACGTTTTAAGCTTGTGAATACTGTAGAGGTCAAAATGTTATTCCGATTTGATCTTGGTTACTTTCGGTAGTTGCGAATATCGGATCGTAAATTCCAGAATTATGGCCCCTGATTGTCCGAAAAATTATTATTATCTGCGCGACTATGGCAGGCTGGTATTTAATGATCAGTTACCATTGACTACCACTGATTACAAACAGTATTTATTTCTAGCCTTGGTTGAATATCAACTCAAATGAAATATCAGTTTTGGATAAGAAAAATCACGTTTTAAGCTTGTGAATACTGTAGAGGTCAAAATGTTAATGTTAATCCGATTTGATCTTGGTTACTTTCGGTAGTTGCGAATATTGGTTCGTAAATTCCATAATTATGGCCGCTGATTGTCCGAAAAATTATTATTATCTGCGCGACTCCTGGCAGGTTGGTATTTAATGATCAGTTACCATTGACTACCACTGATTACCAATATTTATCTCTACCCCTGGTTGAATACCAACTTAAATAAAATATCAGTTTTGGGACGATATACAAAGTAATAAAAGATAAATGGGAGGCGCAATGGTTAGAGTGTTGGATTTATGACCGAATGGTTGCAGGTTCGAGACCCGAATTGTGCGGGTGAGTTCTTGTGTCCTTGAATAAGACACTTTATCCCTGTATTCCAGTCTACCCAGCTGTAAATGGGTACCGGTAGAATGGTGGAATGGTGTATTTGACGCAAATAACTGTTACGCCCCTTGAAACTTCAAGTTGAAGCTGCATATGTTGGGTCTCTTCTGGGAGTTCGGGGGTAAAGGGGGGTAATCAGGCTTTACCTGTATCCTAGAGACCGGGATAATAATTGTGTAGCGCTTCGAGCATAAACTTGGTTTATGGGTATAGCGCATTATAAACATACTCATTAAAAAATAAAACTAATTAATAAATATACTCATTAATAAATATACCCACCATTAATAAATATACCCATTAATAAATATACTCATTAATAAATATACTCATTAATAAATATACTCATTAATAAAACCTGAATTATAGATTGTTGCAAGGTATGATATTGCTGTTATTGAAGAAGTTATGGATTTAATTGGTATTGGTCAAATAGTCCAGGGATTAAACAGGTAAACTTATACCTTTAATATTACATTAATTACAAACTACAGGTAATAACACATCCCGAATTTATCAAAATATACAGTTGTTAGGTGAAGGATATCAGGTTAAACGAAGAACTTTTTTTTAATTATATGTGTTTTAGTTTTTAGTAGTAAGACATCTCAACAGACAATTTATCAAAATATACAGTTGTTAGGTGTAGGATATCAGGTTAAACGAAGAACTTTGTTTTTAATTACCGTATTTCCTAGATTACAACCCCGGGGTTGTATTTCGTTCAGCACCCACGGGTTATAATCGAGGCCGGGTTGTATTTTTAGACCCAAATTAATGCTTCAAAATCTTCTATAGGAGTGTCATTTTGGACAAGCAAAACAAGCAAACAAGGTTGGTCTTGCAAATACGAAGATTAAACTCTCTGTGCGTGACATGAGACAATTTTACTTCCTGTGCAGGGATCATCAATTGATTTATATTTTAACAGGGCGTATTCTGTTTTTACGTTAGACCCGGGCTATATTAGAGATCCTGCGGGTTGTATTTATCCTAACACCCCCTTACCCCTGGGTTGTATTCTAGAAAATACGGTATGTGTGTGTTTTAGTTCTAATGTGGAGATACACTTGATCAGATGGGTTTTTTTTTCATTTTGTCTTTATACTTTTCATATTGCAGTCAACATGGTACAAGAAAATATACGTTTATCCACAGTGATAAGATAGGAAGAACATCTTATAAAGAATATTATGGCTTCATATATAGGTAACTAAACTAGGTCATATCTGGACTAACAACATTGTATACGTCTTACTTTAGTAATTCGGTGGTGTGAATAGATCTTTAGAGAAGTGGGGCGAAACTAAAAAGAGAGAGAGAGAGAGAGAGAGAGAGGGAGAGAGAGAGATGGAGTTTAACGTCCACTAGGTCATATCGGGACTAACATATGGTTTAATTTTATTTCAATAATTCGCTTTGCCAGTAGGGGTCTTTATCAGTTGGAGGAACCCGGAGTGCCCGGAGGAAACCCACGAGGTTGGGAAGGCGCCCCTATCTCCATGCCACATACGCTCACACCAGGGATCGAAACCACAGCGCAATCCAGAGGTGGCCGGCCAGCTAGAGGTCAAAGGGCAACACTCTAGACCACTAGGCCATCCCAACCCCCCCCCCCCCGGCGAAACTGAAGAACAAAGTAAACAATCTGAACAAGACGAAATTTACAACTATTTCCCACCTCACCCTATGTAGGCACGAGACAAAAGGTTGTGCTATATAGGGTTATATTCATTTTCACTCGACCGTATTCAACAATAATATGGTTTCTTAATAGGCCATTCTGTGCTAAAGAACACATCAAGTTTGTTACCTACGTGAACTTATAAAAAGGGCCCTCACAAACCTATGTGGCCGGGGAAAAGTTTCAGTGGCGCCCTCACCCCCTTGCATACTATAACTTCTTTGTTCAGTACCAGCGCTCAGTTGATTTAGTATGATTAAAGAAGTGTTTATATTTTTAACACTTTAACTGAAAAACTATTTATTAAATCAACTTATATGTACAATTGTTATGTTTATTTTCTCTTCATCTCTCAATTTGATCGAAAAACCTGTAATAAATCTTGGAAAAATTATAATTCTACCTTCTCTTCTGGCTGGAATATAAAACGGTTTAGGGAAAGCGAAGGCCGATGCTTTCCTATCCAACGATGCTAGTCCATCAATATTATTAGACAGAGATTATAATCAAATACGCCACCAAATCGCGGTCGGTTAAAGGGTCCGCCCCGACACGGGAGCCCGGCCGGTTACCGGCCCCAATCCGCCATCCTCCCCCAACATGTGAAGCCCTGTTTATCCGTTGAAAAACAGTGCCAGGTGTTCTCGGAGACCACGCATACTCTGCCATGTGCAAAATAATTGTTTGATGTGAGAGGCGCCTTCTCAACCTCATGGGTTTCCCCCGGGCACTCCGGTCTCCTCCCACTGCTAAAGACCCCTACGCACAAGCGAATTATTGAAATAAAATTAAACCATATGTTAGTCCCGAAATAACCTAGTTTTGTTGAGTGGACGTTAAGCCCTATTTCTCTCTCTCTCTCTTGATGTGGGAGACAAGACATTACTCGTTAACTGATTTTCAATTGTAGGTCTGATCTAGGTGAACTGATTTTCAATTGTAGATCTGATCTAGTTGAACTGATTTTCAATTGTAGATCTGATCTAGTTGAACTGATTTTCAATTGTAGGTCTGATCTAGTTAGTGTAAAGAAAACCTATCAATATAATGATGTAAACGATTGGTTTGAAAGGGAACCATTTTCTGTACTCTTCCATGTACCAACAGCTTGTAAGTAAAACATATAGATTACTTGACAGCTCGGGGGGTGGGGGGGAATGGCCTAGTGGTCTAGAGGGTAGCTTCGACCTCTAGCTGGCCGGTCACCTCTGGCTTGCGGCTGTGGTTTCGAACCCTGGTGTGAGCGTATGTGGCATGGTGATAGGGGCGCCTTCTCAACCTCGTGGTTTTTCTCCGGGCACTCCGATTTCCTTTAATCTCTAAAGACCCCTACGCGCAAGCGAATTATTGAAATAAAACTAAAACCATATGTTAGTCCCGACCTAGTTGTGTTGAGTTGACGTTAAACCCCATTTCTCTCTCTCTCTCTCTCTTTCACTTGCCAGCTCGAGGTCATGTGACACTCTTGAGTTCGGACGGCCAAATCGTCTGGGTCAAACTGTCGTGTGTCTAGGTAGGACTGACGTTGTGTTATTAAAGAAGACTTCAAACTCTTTTCTGTTCTTTGAAGATAGCTTTATATATTACAATCTTTTTAAATAGCTTTATATGTTACAATAATATATATTTTACAACTTCGAGACAGCTATAGTTCTATAGGTATTTAGATGTTAACCACAAATAAAACCTATTATGTCCACCCTGGCTATTTCGCCCAACCGTCTCCCCGGGAATACGCGCTCGTCTAATTAATATAAAAAGGTGAGAGGCGTCAACTATCAGGGCGGATCCTTGACCATATTAGGACAGGTGCGGCATTAGAGCACGCTGTTACGTCAACACTAATTTTATGAAATTTGGCTAATTTGTACTGTACCAACCTCTGACCTGATGTCTGATTAATAACGTCATAGGGTATCATTTTTAACTAACAATGACGCAACAGGTTTAGCCCTCTTCCAGAAATAGCTGGTAGCAGGAACCGTGAGTCAGGTCTAAGAAAGATAAGGAATCTTGCAACTGTAGCCTGCAAAGTGTCACAGTCACTGTCAAGATTAATCTGGTAAATAATTTGGTATGTCCACCTAATGCTCTAAATACATATTTCTTTTTGTATATACATGTATAGGCAAATAAAATCCTATTCTGGCCCGAGTATCGCTTTATTGGAAGCGTTTCATTGTTTTTATTTTCCACGAACATGGTAGTCTTAAAATTAGAAGGGGGTTGGGATGGCCTAGTGGTCTAGAGTGCCGCGCTTAGACCTCTAGCTGGCCGGCCACCTCTGGTTTGCGGCTGTGGTCTCGAGCCCTGGTGTGAGCGTATGTGGCATGGAGATAGGGGCGCCATCTCAACCTCGTGGGTTTCCTCCGAGCAATCCGGTTTCCCCCCACTGCTAAAGACCCCTACGCGCAAGCGAATTATTGAAATAAAAAATTAAAACCATATGTTAGTCCCTAAATGACCTAGTTGTGTTGAGTAGACGTTAAAATTAGAGTTATATTATTGTTCGTTGAAAATAAGAACAAATAAGAACAAAGACACAAATCGTAAAAAGCGGTCAACATGACAGCTTCCATCCATCGTCCCATCCCTCTAGTAAGTCGTATGATTTGCTGTATGATCAACTGCTGCCATTCGCGATGAAGAGTTACCTTCAATTGTGCCTGTGTCTATAAGGGATGGATAAAGAACAAGCTGAAAATAAAAGCGATTTTTCGTACAATCAAGGGCCATAATCCACAAAATTATGGTCTGAAATACGCAAATATTAAAAGTGACTGAGATCTTTGGGGTATGAAGATATATTTTAAGATTTATTAAAATCGGATAAAAAATTGTGACCTCTAGAGGGTCCACAACCTTGATATAGCATATTTTTACACTATTGGTGTACTATCCGATATTCGCAAATATCCGATATTCTCAACTATCGAAAGGAACCAAGATCTTTGGGTTATAAACATGCATTTCAAGTTTCATCAGATCAGATGAAAATTGTGATTTCTAGAGTGTCCACAGTGAGGGTTCACAACCTTGATATAGCATATTTTTACACTATAAGTGTACGATCCATTATTCGTAAATATCCGATATTCGCAAATATCGAAAGGAACCAAGATCTTTGGGTTATAAACATGCATTTCAAGTGACATCAAATCAGATAATAAATTGTGATCTCTAGAGAGTCCACAGTGTGTACAATCAGTGGTCATAATCCATGAAGTTTCGATCCGATACATGCCAATATCGAATTTTGGGGATCAACCTATATTTCAAGTTTCGTCAAAATTGGATAAGAATTGTGACCCGTAGAGTGCCCACAACAATTGTGGTCGGACAGACAGACGTCAAGACGGACAGGGGCGACGACAATATACGTCCACGTATAAAAAAGGTGTTTTACTCTTTTATTTATGATTATTATATATAAAAATGAAGATTTATATATAAGCCTATATTCGGTGATTATTGAATATTATTTCCAGCTCTAACAGATTTTGTGATTACTGGAATACATATCAAACCTTCTGATGCTCCAAATGAGATCGGTCATTTACCAACAGTTTATAATGCTGTTTCTTCAGCTTTATCTAATCAGGTAATGTTCAGCCTAATTACACCTTGCACTAATAACTCTTAGTTCTTTAGCCTAATTATACACCTAGCGTGAAGCCTGTACCACAACAGACCCGGGACTGTACAGCGCAGTGGACGCTAATTTACGGCTGGCCCCCGCATCCATATTCACTTGATTTGATAATTGATTGTTTTTAGCAATGTCTGTTTTCTGTCTTGTCCGCAGGTTTATCTTGTATATTTTTATTTTGCGAGTATTGCGGTCCTCCTGCACTTATGTTATGTTGTCTAGGTTGTTCGCAGCGCCATGTTATGTTGTCTAGGTTGTCTAGATGTACATATTTTCAATTGAAAATCACGAGGCGACATTACAGCCTTAGTTCAAGGTAACTTTATTATAAGAGAGCTATAAAGGGCACACAACTCACTCGGCACATAACTCATAGGGTTCAGACCACACAACTTACTATTAGTTGTGGAGCATGTATGCAGGTTATTTTGTCCCGTTTAATTTTCATTTGTTTATTCAATTTAATCTTGGTCTAAAGATATTGTTTTATAAGGCATGTACAATAAATAACAAGCATGTTGTGATTGGGAGAATCTCGCCTCATGCTGAACCTATGATTATTACTGGTGCAGGACGGGGGATTGGGTGGTCTAATGGTCTAGAGTGCCGCGCTTCGACCTCTAGCTGGCCGGCCACCTCTGGCTTGCAGCTGTGGTTTTTAGCCCTGATGTGAGCGTATGTGGCATGGAGATAGGGGCGCCTTCTCAACCTCGTGGGTTTCCTACGGGCACACTGGTTTCCTCCCAATGCTGAAGACCCCTACGCACAAGCGAATTATTGAAATCAAATTAAAACCATATGTTAGTCCAGAAATGACCTAGTTGTGTTGAGTGGACGTTAAACCCCATTTCTCTCCCTCTCTCTTTACCAGGGAAAAAATTTCCCCGTTTTGGTAGTGGTTTTATTCAGAATGTAATCATCGATTATAAAACTGATTGTAGTTACGTGTTCGTTAAGAATGCGATGATAGTGGTTACGTATATTTTTTTCAGAATGTAATGATCGCTGGTGATTTTAATGCTGATTGTAGTTATTTAAGTGCGAAGAAATTATCATCTAATCCTTTGTACACAGACCCAAGTTTTACATGGTTAATATCGAGTACAGTAGATTCAACAGCTAGTCATCATACAAACTGTGCTTATGATAGGTAACGCACTATATATATACTAGTGGTGGTAGTTTTCTTTGATGTCCATAGCCGTTATATCTCATAACAACCTGTCATGACGTCATCATGTGCTTATGATAGGTAACACGCTATATATATACGACTGGTGGTAGTTTTCTTTCTTTGATGTCCATAGCAGTTATATCTCATAACAACCTATCATGACGTCATCATAGGTGGATATATGTTTAGGAAATTAACCTATCCGAGGTTGTTATATTATATAACCCGCGGGTTGAGGGATAATGGGTTTATATCTGACATATACAACGCCCACCCTTAAATTTAAACGGACTCTTCCATTAATATTCAACAATGATTGGATAACGGCTGGAATTTGACGGAAACTACCGAGCAGTTATCCGATCATTGTTGGATTTAAACGGAAGAGTCCATTTAATTTAAGGGTGGACGTTGTATAAGTCAGATATAAATCTTTGTCCCTCGTATTGATATGTTATAGAACCCGTGGTTTCGCCCTCGGGTTCTATAATATAGCAACCTCGGGTAGGTTAATATCCTATACATAGTAAAGCGATACTGGACCGCATGCTGGTAAAAATATCTGTGACTAAGTATTATGAAACAGATTCTCTTCCAACCAACATATGGAATATTATTATTTAACAGGACTAAAAGGCATATATTATGTGACAGGTCAATTATTTCACTACTGTCTATTCCAAGCGACACTACGACTCAAAAATTACTTGTTAATTCTTCAGTTTTTGATTAAAATGGTTAAAACATAACGGCCTACCTGGAATTTTCACCCTGTGCTTTTTACCGCATGGGAACTAATTTCAGATCGTGCTATTGAAAACTGAAGAAATAGCAAAGCAATTTTCGAGTGGTAGTGTGGCGTAGAACAGACAGTGACATATTGAATATTATATTCCAGATTTGTCGTAGCTGGTGATAAATTCAAGGAAGCCATTGTTCCACAAAGTGCTAAAGCCTATAATTATGAAACAGGATTACGTCTAACATTTGATGAGGTACTTTCAAATTTTACAAATATAGCATTCGTAATACTTCGATGTGGGTTTTTTTAATTAAGTTCACAAATGACATTGCCAGTCTCTCTATTAAAATGGCAATAAATTTATCAATTTAAATTTTACAAATATAGCATTCGTAATACTTCGATGTGGGTTTTTTTTATTAAGTTCACAAATGACATTGCCAGTCTCGCTAGAGTGGCAATAAATTTATGATGTATTTTAAAATGAATGAATGAGTACTAGTAATAATACAAATTCACATTTCAGGCATGGGCAGTAAGTGATCACTATCCAATTGAACTAGAAATGAAAGATTCAGTAGATATTGTTGGATAAATAAAAATTGCTACAAAATAAAGTTATAACGAGGGGGCGTGTTCAGTAATTTGATTATCCTAGCTGGACACAACGTCAAGTTTGGTGTGTGGTCTTGGGGATTACCCGGACCATTCAGTGGAATGCGGCCAAAAACGACGGCAATTTCTCACGTGTCTATTTATCTTAACACGCCTCCCAACTAGGCTTGATTGTGTGCTGAAGCGGATGGGTGAATGCTCAGTTTTTGTTGACTTTGTGGTGCGCATATTTATTACTAGAAACTTTTTTTTTTGTAACAAACCACCAAGATTACTGTTAACTGTATGTGGCATGGACATAGGGGCGCCTTCTCAACCTCGTGGGTTTCCTCCGGGCCCTCCGATTTCCTCCCACGGCTAAAAACCCCTACGCGCAAGCAAATTATTATTATTGTTAACAGTATGTAAAGTTAAAAATCATCAAAAAATATTTTAATATGAACAAATTTACTTACGCGTCAATTCACTTTAGATAGTAAATGCAGGAGGACTGCACTACACGCAAAACCAACAAACAAACAAACAAAAAAAACAAAAAATCTACAAGATAAACCTGCGGACAAGACAGAAAATAGACATTGCAAGAACTAAACAATTACCAAATCAAGTGAATGGATCCGGGGGCCAGCCGTAAGCGTAATATCTACTGGAGCAGGGTTTTGGATAAAAATGAAAACCATTTTATTTGCAGTTCTAACAACATAAAAAATAAAATCTTTGTCAACTAACTTGCAACAGCATGAAAATTTGTGTAGAAAGTTACCAAAAAGGCCCATGGGCCTGACCTGAAACCTGGTATACAAAACAGTACATAACTTTAAAGGGACACTATTTCTTCTGTAATTTTTTTTTTAATTCTGTATTATAATAACTTTGCAAAAATAATTGTGAAGCTATAAAGAAAGGAACTTTAATGATATATCAACATTTAAAACCATATAGGAGGCAGCCCACCATTAAATTTCACAAATTGTAGTTCGTCTTTTTATAGCAATTCTCTCTCCTTCTCTTTTCTCCCCCTTTGCATGGACATTTTTGTCGATTTGTTGGTCTAGAATGGAAGAAGAGGGTTTGAATTAATATTTTCTGCCAGGTTTTGGTAAATATTCATGATTTTGAGGCGGAAGAATAACTGAGTTATCAGGTTGGCTACGGTGATAAGTACGGCAACTAGTTACATGTTTTGGATATGCTTCTTCAAGTGTGTGTATCTCAAAATTTTGGTGGTCAACATCATACAAATTTTAGTGCAAAGATATGGTCATTTGTTCTTCTGTCTATAGTGAAAAGCATTCAGCCTAACGAAAATTTCGGGAAAAGTTGGAGGTGGGCAAAGAGGCCAGATTTAACATTGAAGTAAATGGGGAAATTAATGGTGGTCTGCCTCAAATTGTAGGTCCGATTTGTCAAAATGGCCGCCTTATGTAAATGAATATTCTAGGGAAGCCTAATGATAGATTTTATTTTTGACCTGAAACATTCTGTGACTTTGGTAGATGACCCCAGACTATTAATTCTTCCCACTATTGACATAATTATTAAAATCGTGCCATTTTAATCCTACTGTCTTTTAAATTTTTTTAAAGTCATTTCCGTTCTCCCTCCTCTAACGATTCTACCCTATTCCTATAACTAGACACTTGTTATCCAGATCCAGTCTTCTTCCATGATATCACAGACTGACACCCCCCCCCCCCCCCCCGCTTCCATGATATCACAGACTAACCCCCCACCCCCGCCTCCATGATATCACAGACTGACCACCTCCCCCGCCTCCATGATATCACAGACTGACCACCTCCCCCGCCTCCATATCACAGACTGACCCCCTTCATGATATCACAGACTGACCACCTTCACCCGCTTCCATGATATTCCCAGACTGACCCCCTCCCTCTCTTTCATGATATTCCAAGACTGCCCCCCCCCCCCGCTTCCATGATATCACAGACTGCCCCCCCCCTTCACGATATCAAAGACTGACCCCCTCCCCCCCCCGCTTCTATGATATCAAAGACTGTCCCCCTCCACCCACTTCCATATCATAGCTACTGACCCATCTGTTAGTGGTAACTATCTCATTTCTTGACACCATAGATATATAAGTATAACGACATTAGTTTTAGAGTAGTTTAGTTCTTAAATATTTTATTGAAACCAAAATTAGAATAAAACAAATATAAGACATTGTTTCATTAATATAATTATATAAACATGTCAGTTGATTAACACCTGATGACCACGACTATAACCATCACATGATTACATGATAATCGTGACTATTGAATGAATTACAGCATTATATTTATACAGTAGTAAGCTAGTTTTATATTAGGAGGTTAGATATTATTTAGAGTAAGATTTAATATCTTAATCCGGGGGGGGGGGTATACTTTGTTAGATATAACCAACACGTCACCACATTTTAACATTTCACTCAGCATACCACCACTCTAATATTTTAACATATCACTTTAACTAAGCACCCCCACCCCACTCACTCTAATATTTTAACATATCACTTTAACTAAACACTCTCCCCGCCCTCACTCTAATATATTAACATTTCGGATTATCTCCCACCCCCACCGCCACTCTGACATTTTACTTTATTCTACCCTGACCAACTACTCTTTTATCAAATAATAAGACAATAAGACCATAAGACAATAATACCTAACCTCGTATTAAACCTATCAATATATATATATATCAATATAATCAGTATATTTTACTACAATAATACCTAACCTCGTGTTGAACCTATCAATATATATATATTAATATAATCAGTATATTTTACTACCAATACCCAACCTCGTCCTGGTCTATAACACCAATTTGTTCAAGGCTACTACTAGAGTCGTTATTGTTGTTATAACTGGTGTAGATATATTTCCAACCACCATCTCTATATCCCCCTATATCAACCCATCTAATCTTCTTATTCATCTTCTCTTCTATCAACTTCATTAAATCATCACAACTGTCTTTCTTACTCACAGTTATAGTACCCACATCTTTACATTCATGTCTATAAATAAAGGTCAATATAGGTCACTATATTATATTATTATCAACTGATATAAATACAAGTTCATATATTATATTATTATCAACTGATATAAATACAGGTTAATATATTATATTATTATCAACTGATATAAATACAGGTTAATATATTATATTATTATCAACTGATATAAATACAAGTTCATATATTATATTATTATCAACTGATATAAATACAAGTTCATATATTATATTATTATCAACTGATATAAATACATGTCACCTTTATTTATACATCAAGTAATATTATTCACATCAGCCACGCCTACACGTCATCGTTCTATAGAAGTCAAAGGTAATTATTCACGTCACGTGATATAGAAACTTCATCAAGATTTCTTGTTACATTCGATAAAGTTTAACATCAACATCATCAACATCATCAACATATTGATGAGCACGTTTATTTCTAGAAACTTTTTATTGTAACAAACCACCATGATTAATATATAGTAGGGGGGGGGGCTAGTGGTCTAGAGTGTCGCGCTACGACCTCTAGCTGGCCGGTCACCTCTGGCTTGCGGTTGTGGTTTCGATCTTTGGTGTGAGCGTATGTGACCCTGTGGGTTTCCTCTGGGCCCTCCGGTTTCCTCCCACGGCTAAAGACCCCTACGCGCAAGTAAATTATTATTATTGTTAACAGTATGTAAAGTTAAAAATCATCAAAATTTATTTTATTATGAACACATTTACTTACACGACGTCATATAACTTTAGAGTAATATCATTACTCGTATTCCTATTATAACTTCTAGTATTAGTGTTGGTGTTTGTTCTAACTTCTGATTGTTCTACTTTCTTCTTAAATGCTTCCAGGTCAGCCACCCTGTTTTTTAATGCAGCTATTTCTTCATCCTTTCTTTCAAATTTTTCATCCACCTCTTCCAGTCTCCGATTCACCCGAAACCTAAAATCTTCCATTTCGGACGTGAGATCATCATCTTCGGTCTGGTAACTAATTTCTGAATTGAGTTCGTCTTCGTCGTTGTCCACGTCAATCTGGTTACTATTTTCATTTAATGTGTTTGATGTTCCAATCTGTACAGCATGACAACCACCGTGAATATTATAGGTATTGTTGATGACGGTTGATAACTGAAATAGAAAATCAATCAATAACGAGTCTACACTTGTAAATTTGAGAGGTTGGGTGGACAAGGGACCAGTGGTGTGCAGAAGTTTGTTGATGTCTGGGGACAACTTCTTGATTGTTTACCTCCAAGACTTAAACATATGATCGAGTACTGAAACACGTGAGGTTGGGTGGACAAGGGACCAGTGATGTGCAAAAGTTTGTTGATGTCTGGGGACAACTTCTTGATTGTTTACCTCCAAGACTTAAACATAGGATCGAGTACTGAAACACGTGAGAAGAGAAGACATTTTAAATGTTTAGAAAAACAGATAAATTAATCTTTGTACTCAAATTAAATTAAAAAATCAGCCATATTTTTATTGTTTATATTTAATTTGTGACATGTTCTCTACCCTCGTCTTGTTTTATTGATAACACAGATCTATATTCACACCATTTAAAAACAACTGACTCTATGACACAGTTCTTCACTGAGAAAACACTGGGGCTTAACATCCATTTTAACATGCTCGGATCACAACCATACCAACTGACTCTATGACAGACCTTATGATCTGAAGCGCAACCTACGTAAACTGGTAAATTGTTAGATCAACACGACTCTAATAGATGAAGAAACACTAGCTGTATCAAGAATACACTGCTTCGTGTACTAACTCGTCAGTATTTATATTCTACGAGACACTGATTATCAAGATTACGATGGTTGACGTCATAAACTGACGATGTTTAAAATCTAGTGTTATTTTATAAACATGACGTAGTTGTACTTACTGAGAAAGCCATTCTTCTTGTGCTTATTATTCTATGACAACTTTCTTCCACTAGAGTTCTACTAGAATCTAACTAAAGACAAACAGAACTGTATAACACTAGATCAAGGGGGTTCTATAAAAATTACCTTGTGTAAAAACCCAGTCTATGTATAGTATATTAATCACGAGTTATAGTCTTGTATAACTTGTCTAACTACTATTTACGTGGAGCGAGATCAAGTACTAGAAATAAGTATAATATTTCTACGGCTCGTTGAATATCTATTCTCGATAGAAACTATAATCTCTACTTGTTTAAACGAATATAATAAATTCCCGGTGTTTAAGATAACCTAAATATATCAATATAATAATAAGTGTTGTAAATATCTGAATAAATCCTCCACGATTGTCTGTTCAGTGGGTGTTTATTTATGTCTAGATAACGTAGTCTATTTTATACTATAGTAACCAATGACGTCATTGATAGTAACGGGAAAACCAGTTTATTTATACGTATTGTGTAAGCTTGTAATATGGGCGTCGCCTTTCAGTAAATACGTCTATTCATTTACACGTTGATGCAGAAGCCGATCCAAGGTGGGCGCCTCAGGTCCCCCCCTCCCCTAAATCCCTAAATAACAGTATAAAAAAATAGATATGCGCCACAAATCACAACTGACACCCCGATTTTTTTCAAAAAATTTCTCCAGCCCCCCCCCCCCCCTAACTGGATTTCCTGGATCCGCCTCTGCGTTCATGCGTAACTATGGAATACTTTTAAGGTGTAATGTTTCGTCTGGAATTATTTAGCAATATATAGTCTGCTATGATGAAAGAGCGGTGCTGCGACGTCCATTCTCATATCGAATTCAAAATGTCAGGGTTTCTGTTACGTTTTAACGGGGATTCTGTTTTTTCGTCCAATCCTAAAGACTAGACACTGTACTTGCCATGCAAGAGGAATATTCTAGGCCAGCATCGGGAGCGAAACTGAGACCCTCGTTATCGCGCCAACGTCTTACTCATTGAGTCTCGGATGGGACGATAAACCGAGGCCTGAACTTATATCGAATTGTGAAGGGTTATTAAACGTACACGCCATCCGTCCTGCATCACTGACAAGGGGAAACCACGCCTGAAAATCTAGACGAACTTTCTCGGCCAATGCAGGGAACGAACACCCGTCTGAATCTGTTTGGAACACGCGGACGGCAGCAAGAAAAAAAGGTCGGCGGTGTGGGGGGGGGGAGGCGCACGTACAAATCTTGCCAATTGGTCAATATGAAAAGTACTAGTGGCATCGACATTTAAAACATTCCAAATTTCTAATGAAAAAATATAGTGTAGAAGAAAATATCAATATGACGGCTATAAAATTTTTCAATGGTATTTCTAAGTTTTGTGGAAAATACTCTTTTAGCCGTCAAGGCTTATCTCGATTTATTAAAGACAAATAGGTGGATCTGGAACCGCCCCTGGGGTTCGGGGAATGCTTCACAATCAATAGTTGAGGTATAAAGACTATAAGTATCCCAAGTTCTAATATGATTCATTTCTAAACAGGGGATCACGGTGGCAAAGTGGATAATGTAATATGGAAAAATGTATTAAAGAATTACAAGAATCCTAAAAAAATATTACACAATATTATCTGGACAATGGAAAAATTATTTAAAGTTAAGATTAGAGACTGAGATATATGCCCAGTTTGTAAATTAGACGTAGAAAACATTATTCCTATGTTTGTAGATTGTGATAAACTTGTTAACCTAAAATCATTACTAAGGGAGATAATTCATGATATTGTGAAAATTAGTATTGATGACTGTACTCTTAAATCCCTTTTATTGGTTGGAACTTATAATAACACAAATAAATTCCCAACTGAATTATGCAGCATTGTTTTATCATCTGCTAGAGAATCTATATATAAGCGTAGAATGGTCATGTTAGATAATGAAGATGCAATTGTGAATGTTATAAACCTGTTCAAAAATATACTTAGAGATAATTTATATTACATAAGTAAATTCTTTAATAAAAGTAAGTCTACATTTGTACAAACATTTATTAAACCATCACTTTTATTTATTTATGAAACAGATGGATCTATAACCTTGGATTTTTGATACCCCCCCCTCCCTGGTCTCGAAACACCTTATCGAGGCAACCCCTCCAAGGTTATATTTATTATCAGGCATATTTATGTTGCCTGGACTGTCAAGAAAACTTTCACCTGTTTGGTTTTAAATTTTCGCTTCGAGACATTAGGGGTATAAGCTAACACATGTATATAAGTTTAGTTTTGTTTTATTGTTACAACACCAAAATTCCTTCAAAACATGTATATAATTACTTTTGATGGAGAAAAATAATACTTGATATCACAACATAAACTACCGGTAGTCAGTAAGTTAAGATTCGAAAATTTATTATAAAACACTATGCAGTCAATGTCAATGAGTAAATTTACGACAAACTATAATTTAGACTTTAATCTTATATATATGGTGATTTTAAACCTAATTTTAATTTAAAGAAATGTATCGAAGTAATAATATGCAGAGAAAATTTTATGTAACGGATAGAGATAATTAAATTTTGGATGATAGCATAAATTATTTACGGTCTCCTCTTGTAAGTGACACAAGACAGAAGACATGGCAAGACAGATGCCTAGTCATTCGAATGGGAAGAGTGACTGGGGTCCTGTGTACACTTTGGCATACACGTTAAAATTTTCCGTTGCAGTCGAAACTCATTTTAAGAGTAGGCCATAGTGCCGCTGTCTGGGCAAAACCTCCCTCATATAACATTTTATGAGACATTAAACCCCTTTACCTTTATTTGATCCTAACCATACAAATTTGGCGATTTTAAACTTAAAGCGAAATTGAGTGACAAAAATAATAATTAACATGAATAATCGATAATAAGGTTATGGCAAAATTTTTAATTCTAGTTTATTAATTTCGAAAACCAAAAATCCATTAAAACATATACAGAAATAGCACTTGATGGAAATAATTAATATTTAATATCATTACATTATATTATGACAATATGACCAGTCAGTGTCAACGAGAATAATTGCCTCAGAACTTCTAATGACTTCAAGCTCAAATATAAAAATGTAAAATAAAAAGAACTTGATTAATGTAATAATTTGTAGAGAAAATTGAATCAAACCCTTTCAATTCATAATCTTCTCTGAGTGACAATTGTAGGACATTGTCCACAAAAAATAGGTTTTAAATTTAATTGACAAACCTATATGTCCCCAAATTTACTATATTTAGTGACTAACAATCAAAACAATAAAGATGTAGGTAAGAAAGTTGTGTTAAATTGATTATCTCCAGAGATTTCAGCCTTAACAGGTTTACAATAGACCTTTTCAATGTTAAATTGTAAGAGCACTGGAAGAACAAGACTTAAATAATGTATCGTGTTAAAATAGAACTGGATAGTAAAGGCTTGTATAGCTGTCCCAGATTTCAAGTGTGTATAGTTCAGGGGCCTGTTTCACGAAATTTTAACTTAAGATAAAATCCAAATTTTAGTACATACTTAAATCTGATTGGGTAAGCGCTAAAATCAATCTAATACTATTCAATCGAATTACTAAAATCGGATTTTATCTTAGTTAAAATTTCGTGAAACAGGCCCCAGGTCATTAACTAGGAAACAGGGTCACGCAGACGACAGAAATCTCGTCGGCTACTCATTGTGTTGAATCTTAACAGCTTGTAAATAAAATCTAAGGCCTGTAATTTTTATGACACAATATACCCACTAAGTAATATACATGATTTGAAAACGATTGAGTAACTAATATTTCTTGAAATAGAATTTAGTAATTGAACTGTAACATACTAAACACTGTTTGTGGGTGATAGGTGTTGGTACACTGACGTGCGGCTTTTTGAGGCTTTGCATATAGATGAATCGGTAATTGTTATTCATAAATAGAGTTTAGTCTTTAATTAATATTTGATTTTAAACTTTAATTTATAGTATTCGTATTGACTGGGATTACCATTATATTATATGTACATACTATGTAATCTTGTGTAATTATATCTTGATTGAAGTTTAAAGTGGAATGGCACCTTATTTTAAAACATATTTTAATTAACCTAATATAAATATATTTATGAATTAATGTATTGACCCATTGAATTATTGACTTATTTTTACATCAATATAGTAATGCGTCAATGGTTTTGTATTTTGATTCAAGAATGTATTTCATTTCTTTTCCCTTTTCTTGTTTTTAAATATAAACTACAAATAAAATGTAAACAATAATGGTTTTAATTAACTGAGATTATCCTGTGCTGTTCCATGATTAATATGTATATACACTGTATTATTAATATATAATTTTTGAATAAACATATTTACAAGATAAAAAAAAAGGCGCTGGTTTGCTAGCCTGGAGGTCGGGTGTTCGATCCCTGCATTGTCCGAGAAAGTTCATCTCTATTTTCCGGCGTGATTTCCCCTTGTCAGTGATGCAGAAGGAGGGCATAACAAGGACAGCTGCCTAGTCGTTCGGATGGGACGAAAACCCGAGGCGTACACGTAAAAGAACCCTTGGCAGTTTGAATTCAGTTGCTGCCGGGGCAAAATTTCCCTCATAGCACACTGCATGGCGTATGCCCGTCTTCAATTAGCCCATAGACCTACAGCCCAGACCTTCGAACTCCAACGAAGGAGATACCAATGTTCACCTATAGCGTTATTTAGAGATATTTCCCTGTACAATAAAAGTGGACGTCTGTCAGCTTATATCAGGGGCTTGACCACAGTAGCCCCTCTAAACTGACCACTAGAAACATGTTTGGATCCATCATTGGAGATACCAACTTAAACTGGATATAAATACTGTTAGATGCATGTTATAGTGTATTATATTCAACTTATTGTATTTTTAATTGATTTTATATTATTTATTCTCCTGTTTCGTAACTAAGCTATGACGTAACGTCATTGTCTCTTACATGTATATACATTATATTATTATAATCAAAATGGTCTGACATATTTACATTGATCTATCCATTATATTATATTATTATAATCAAAATGGTCTGAAGAGGTTCTAGAGAACTAAAAACGTTAAACCATAAACACGTGTTTATTTCTTTTTTCAACGTAATTTTATTTATATATAGGCCTATATATATAAAATCTCATATATGTCTTGACTTGCCAGGGGTGTTTTAAGTATATTATTATATGCGTTGCGATCCATTAGGGTCAATTTCCAGGTCCCAAGTATCTACGGGATAGAGTACGCAATCATCGACGGGATTGTAATATTGAAAATGGGACCTTATTTGTAAAAAGACATATCTTTAATAGTAAATGCAGGAGGACTGCACTACACGCAAAACAAAAAATCTACAAGATAAACCTGCGGACAAGACAGAAAATAGACATTGCAAAACTAAACAATTATCAAATCAATTGAATGGATCCGGGGGCCAGCCGTAAGCGTCAATTGCGCTGTACAGTCCCGGGCTTGTCTTGGTACAGGCTTCACTAAAATGATTTACATAAAAGTGGTCGACTCTTCAATGGTGATAGTCAGCCAATTGACGTCAGGTGTAAGAACGTCAAATAAATTTAACAATAAGGGCGATAATCCGGACAGAAACTCGGAAAACGCTAAAAAAAAAATGTAGTGAGCTAACAGGAGCAAAGCCAAGTAAAATTCCAATTTTTTCCTTTTTATAAAATGAAACTCGATGACACCGCGAAAAGGAAATTAATGGAAAACCATTTTTATTAAAAAATACTTTCCTCGACTTAATAGTCAATAAGAAACAATTGGCCATCGGGCTCATTAATTTTCTTAAATCTATGATTATCTTCCACTCATTGTTCCTAAATTGAACCCATATACTACAGATTAACACACGTGTGTACATGTTTTCTATTAGTTTAAGATATTAGTTTAAGATATACTATGTAACCATGGTAACTATAGCTTAAACAACACTGTTACTATGGAGATATGTATAAATATACCATATTGTCCATCTTTATACAATGACATTATTTATGAATAGTCCCAAGACGGACGAAAAGTACTTTAAAATGTTAAAATGTTATTAAACCACCATTGAAATCAGTTTGTGTCGGCATACCTTTTATCTTTTCATCGTTTACTGTGAAACAAAGTAGTGCAGCTTTACGGTTGTGCTAATATTTCTTGATATATATATATATATATATATTATATATATCATAGCTAGATACATAGATACAAGCATAATATATTACAATCTAATAAATTTCACCCCAGGGTGACGCAAAAAACCCGGTCATCAATAAAAATCGAATAACTTCCCCAATTTTATGTAGATTAACATGAAAATTCAGCTACATTAGGTTCAGTCTATGGAACAGACATCTCCAAAGTTCCAAGTCTGTACAACAAAAACTCTTTGTGAAACTGGCACTCAAAAAATGTGCTCTAAATGAGGGCAAAGTTCTCAGTGACCCTCCCACATTCTTCCCTTGGGATCACTTTTATTGGTGCTGTGATTGCTTCCTTCAGATCGGAGATAGTCTAGGGGTTGTTGCCATACAGAGTTGATTAATTATTTCAAAAGTTATTCAAGTTTAGGTGATGAACGCCTTTTGTATGGATGACTTGTTGAGCTAGGACATTTTCTAGTAAACATTATACAGGAAATACTCAACAACTATTTGATCAAATTGTACAAACTTGTGTGAAAAATTACACATTACTTGTGTAACTTGTGTTTAAATTCCTGAAACTGCTTATGTTGCATTTTACGAATTTATATCCAGTATGGCAACCTTACCTGGGTTCTGTTTTCACCTTATTCATTAACTGATATGAAAAAATAAATTAATAATGTCAAAGCTCACACACAACATTTGGGAGAAATTCGATTCAAAACTGTAGCAAGGTATATGTAGCGTCTATTGCCTTAACGAGCCATATGTTGACGGGTAGATAATGAAGGAATGAATGAAATGGGATTTAACGTCCTACGCTTAAGCACCTAAACTGGGCTAATTTAAGGCGGACATACGCCATACAGTGTGCTATGGGGGAAATTTTGCCAGGGCAGCAACTGAATTCCAACTGCCAAGGGTTATTTTACGTGCACGCCAATGTGTACACGGGATCTCGGTTTTCCGTCCCATCCGAACGACTAGGCAGCTGTCCTTGTCAGGCCCTCCTTCTGCATCACTGACAAGGGGAAATCACGCCGGAAAATCGAGTACTGTGTATCCAGGAGCTGGTTATCCTCCATCAAACGCTTTTAACTCTCCACAAGGAATTAATAACCTACCGTCGACTCCAAATGAATTTGCTGCCTCACCACCGGCTTATAACACAGTTACCTCCCTTGGACAATATAACAAGAGCTTCGATACACATGTCAACGTGAATTCGTTATGATTTAAACTGTATTTAGATAGAATTATTATTTTTGATAAAAAAAATATATATTTCGTTGATATATAATTTATGCTGTATTTAAATATAATTATTATTTTTGATATTTTTTTTTATATTTCGTTGATATATAATTTATGCTGTATTTAAATATAATTATTAATTTTGATATTTTTTTTATATTTTGTTGAAATATGGTTTAAACTGTATTTAGATAGAATTATTATTTTTGATATTTTTTTTATATTTTGTTGATATATACTATAAGAAGTCTTCCCAGATACATTGTAACATTTCCTAGAGAAACACACACACTAAGTTTTTGTTTGCAGCTCACATGAGGTAACAAATTTGATGAATTCTGAGCTGTAACTATAAGACAAGCATATTCCTGAAGCAACGGCCCGAGAAATCCCCCTCTGGCCATTGCTGGAATGGCGTCTGTTTCTTGAACTTACGCGGGAATGTGTCTATTCTTTCCATTCAATCAAATCTACCACTTACGTACAGTAACACGACAGTCCGTCGTTTAATCTTGGGTCTTCCTTAATATTTTGGACAAAGATTAAAGGTATTAAAAACGTTAAAAGTCTGTTCGTTACCATACAGTAGTGTTTACTTTACGTCAATACCGATAGTCTCGTTTGTCACGCAATTAGTTTTACTGCAATATCCTGCTATGCGCTGGTTAATATAGCATAAAAAACCGTGCAGCCATGACGTAACGTTATGTAAACACAGTTGCCCTAATTAAACGTCCTGTTTTAAAGGTAATACCTTTGTAACGAAGTCAGTGATTGGTCAGTAATAGGACCACTGACCAGTCATAATTAGTGACAATAATACCAACTCAGTCCAGCAGGGAGTAGTGGGATTAGCTCTAATCAAACGGAACACTGCGAGGAGGATGTAAGACAAGGTAAACTATTGGCTATTGAATTTACATTATGACATTAAATTTACAAACATAACCGTGGGTATTAAAGAATATACTGAGATATGTTAAATAATACACCGAAGGATCCGGATAGCTACTGCAAATATTTATGTTATTGTTTTTGAACTTACATTTTGAAATTAAATTTACAAACATAAAGATGGGTATTAAAAGAATACTCTGTGATATATTGAAAAACACCGAAGAATCCAGATAGCTACTGAAAATATTTATGCAATTGTATTTTATTTTTATTAATAAATGTGGGTAGACCTCTCATTCACTATCATCATTTCTTGCGGTGTCTTTATTGTTTGTCTTGTCCGCAGCTTTGTCTTATCGGGTTTATTTTGCCTGTAGTGTTGTTCTCCTGCATTTTCAATTCAATTCAGCTTTTTAAACAACTGTGTTCTTTAGTATCGTTTCAATAAAATATTTTGCAAACTATTTGCAAGTGGAATTCTGCCATTCAAAGACATAAACAAAAAAAAACACAAGCTGTTCACGCAATCTTGTAATAATTCTTACGTGTTTCGTTTATATTTGTGTTTGAAACGCAAAATTCTGCTTGAGAAAAGTCTTGGATTTTTGTAAATTTGTGTCATTCAAAGAAGAATTACGATGAAAATAAGTTGGCGAGGATTCTGAAATAGGCGTAAAACAGAGTTGCCGAGTTGGGGTAGAGAATAATATTTATTAATTTCATTTTTCATCTTAATACTGGCCAGCAGGGGTGATCAATAGTCTAATAACGGTTTTATTTGTGGTATATTAAAATAACAACCAGGGGCCGGTTGCTCAAAGCTCTGTTAACTTTTAACGACACCTTTAATATGGAGTTAAAGCTACAATTTCATAATTTTTATTTATATTTTTAAAATTTATTTAAATAAAGCCTTAAAATAGATGCTATCCATAAACAGTCCTACCTTGTTAAAGAATAATCCTATTAATCCTATAATACACTATTGCCAGCTGAGAAATACGCAAAAATATCATTTTCAACTTTAAATTCCAACGTTTGAAGGTAGCTAATGCATAATTATCTCGTCAATTTTACAAGGGTAGCAAATTAAGCCTGGGGCTTATTTTCAATTTGGCCCTTGGCACAGATCGTGCGAATGATTTCGATCATTACTGTAGGAAGAAACCGAATAACTCGGGGGAAACCTGCCTGGTCGGACAGGAGACCAAATATCCATCTCACTTACAACGATAAAGTTCTTGCCCTGAGCTGAGATTGAACCCTGGTTGCATTGGTGAAATGCCGCCTCTCTAATGCATGGAGGCAGTAGGAAAACAAGGGAGGTAATTGTGTTATTATTTCCCGTGTCAATGAGTTTTAAGGGTGGGAAATAATGCCCATGGTCGTATAATAGTGAGTTACTAGCCCTATTGAGCAAAAGACATAGAAATAATTATGTTTTGACTTACTTCGAAAATATGAAATTGTCGCTTTAACGGATCGTTAACATTAACGGAGAGAAAGATTGTTACTTATCAATTTCGGTACAGTGTGATGCCAGCATTAGGAGGCAGACCACCATTAATTTCCCCATTGACTTCAATGTTAATTCTGGCCTCTTTGCCCACCTCCAACTTTTCCCCAAATTTCGTTGGGCTGAATGCTTTTCACTATAGACAGAGGAACAAATGACCATATCTTTGCACTAAAATTTGTATGAGGTTGACCACCAAAATTTTGAGATACACCAACTTTAAAAAGCATACCCAAAACATGTAACTAGTTGCCGTACTTATCACCGTAGCCAACCTGATAACTCAGTTATCCTTCAGTTATCCTTCCGCCTCAAAATCATGAATATTTACCAAAACCTGGCAGAAAATATCTATTAAACCCCTCTTCTACCCTTCTAGACCAACAAATCAACAAATGTCCATGCAAAGGGGGAGAAAAGAGAAGGAGAGAGAATTGCTATAAATAGATGAACTACAATTTGTGTGAAATTTAATGGTGGTCTGCCTCCATTAACGACCAAGAAGGAGTGGGGTTACCTTTCCTTGTCACTAAGGGCCGGTTGCTCAAAGTTCTTTTAACGGATCGTTAACTTTAACGGAGAGAAAGATTGTTGCTGGAAGCCCAGTTAACTTTAACCTGTCGTTAACTTGCCGTTATATTTAACGGAGGTGTTAGGCTCCGTTATCTGTTCAACGGTGGCATTTATAGTGGCTTGCGTCATAAAGTCATACATTAGATTACCAGGGGGGGGGGGGGTATCATTTTTCTATATAATGAAATTCTATAGTATTCTGCAGAATTTTGGGGTGCTGTAGAAAATAATGTAGTGCAAATCCCATAATTTTTCGCACAGATTTATGCTAACATCTGTAAAGGAAGAAATGAAGTATTATATAGGTGTTTTCTGTAGTAAATTATCTTTTTATCATAATCAAGTTTTGTGTACAGACTGCACAGTTAGTTTTCTCATTGTCTTCAGTTCTTGGATTAACTTTAATAAATCCGTTAGCTAACGGATAATGAAATTGACTTTCCAGCAACAGAAATTTAACGGACCATTAACGAATGACACGTTAAAATAACTCAGTTTTGAGCAACCGGCCGCTGTCGTATATTCCATTGTGAGATATTGGAACTGTTTATACAGATCTTGGTTGTATATTTTTTTATTATATAATAATTATGACATATATTCTATGTAACCATGTTGACTATAGCAAGTGAGTTACCTCCCTTTGTAGCAGTATTTTGTTTTGCCCATAAATTTCATTTTAATGCAGACATTATTTTTCAAGTCCATAAGAAGGTTCTAGACATCTCAAAACAACATATTAAATTATTTTGTGGATCTGCATGTGGAGGACAGCTTAAAGGATATTGCTTGCTATCTTCAAAATCATAAGCTCGTATAGGGCTGTCCGAGATGCTCCTTAAAATGTGTATGACCATTACAAAAGAAAGGGCGACTATGAGCATAAGATTCTGTTATCATTGGTATATCCTTCACCAAACGAAAAAATACCAGTTTCAACAAATTGTGCAAAACAATCTGCTGGTCCATTGAAAACGCTCTTGTCCAGTCTTTATTAGGGCAGGGATTTACAATTTGAACAAATCTGAAGGAACGCCACATGTGTGACTTCAAAATATGAAAGAGAGAGAGAGAGATGTGGTTTAACGTCCACTCAACACAACTAGGTCATTTCGGGACTAACATATGGTTTATTTTTATTTTAATAATTTGCTTGCGCGTAGGGGTCTTTAGCAGTGGGAGGAAAACGGAGTGCCCGGAGGAAACCCACGAGGTTGAGAAGGCGCCCCTATCTCCATGCCACATACGCTCATACCAGGGTTCGAAACCACAGCCGCAAGCCAGAGGTGACCGGCCAGCTAGACCACTAGGCCATCCCAACCCCCAAAATATGAATGAATCCAGTCCTTCCAACTTACATGGACCTACCAAAGTTCGTTAAAATCCACGAAACGTTTTAGATAAGTGACATGGAATGAAGTGGGGTTTAATGTCCCACAGACTAGAGAGCCAGCATCTTTAGGCCCGAGGCTAGTGGGGGGGCTGGGGGGGGGGGGGGCGAGCCGCCCCCCCCCATGGCCGTTCCTGTCAGAATATTTCTGTCTGCGTCGGAAAAAAATCGCTGGTAAGCCATCTCGCATTTTCGCCGGGAGAGAGTTTTAGTACGACATATCCTCTCAAATTCGGCTGGGAGATAGTTAATGTCGGCTGGAAATTTTCGTGCTCTCCCCTCCTCCTGCTTACGGCAGTCGGCGATGACCTTCGTTCATTGATTTGTTGTCGTCGGAAATTTATCTTTCTCGCCCCCCTATGTTGGCTAAATTTTGGTTTCTGGCTTCGGGCCTGAGCATCTTACTCACTTAACCACCGTGACTCCGTTTTAGATAAAATAAAGTCGAACATCATTTATTGTTTATACTCCATACTATGAAGACATCCCCCCCCCCCCCAAAAAAAATAAAATATGTGAACATTGGATTTTGTTAATAATCATCGAAACCGTCAAATTAAAGCTTTTTTTATACAGCATACTACGAAGACTTATCCGTCTTCAATTAGCTCAGGTTAAGTGCATAACAGTAGGACGTTAAACCCCATTTCACTCACTCACGAAGACTTACCCAGAAAATATGTCAACAATGATTAGCGTGTGCGCGTTGTAGCGTAAAGTCTGTCATTGAATTAGCTGTCGTGGTGTCGAATCCCCGGTTGTAGGTGACAAGGCGTAGGGTCGCCTCATGGGTTTTCTCTGGGTCCTCCGGTTTCATCCAACTGCTAAAGACCCCTACACGCAAGCGAATTATTGAACTACAATTAAACCATTTTAGTCCCGAAATGACCTAGTTTGTGTCGAGTGGACGTTAAACCCCATTTCTCTCTCTCACTCAACGTCAAAATGTTCAAATTAAGGCTTGTTTCATCCTTCCCAAAATGCCGACAGAATTATAATATGGATTTCATTATTCCCAAAATTATGTCCAAGATACAATTTATGCCATTTAAAAAAATTCCCTCTCTAATATTAATCTACATTCTCATGTTGTCCAAGACAATTTGGAGAACTATTTGCAGCAAACAGACATTTTGTTGCAATATTTTCTAGGTCAAACGATCAGCCAATTTTACTATCTCATTTCTTGACACCGTAGAAATATTAGTATGACGACACTAGTTTAGTTCTAAAATATTTTATTGAAACTAAATTAGAATAAAATAAATATAAGACATTATTTCATTTATATAATTAATATAATTACATGTCAGTTAATTAACACCTGATGACCACGACTATAACCATCACATGATTACATGATAATCGTGACTATTGAATGAATTACAGCATTATATTTATACAGTAGTAAGCGAGTTTTATATTAGGAGGTTAGATATTATTTAGAGTAAGATTTAATATCTTAATCCGGGGGAGGAAGAATTAATATCCTTATCCGGGAGGGGGGGGGGTATACTTTGTTAGATATGACCAACACATCACCACTCTAACATTTTTCTTTAACTACACCCCCCCCCCACCACTCTGACATTTTACTTTATTCTACCCTGACCAACTACTCAACAAATAATAAGACAATAAGACAATAATACCTAACCTCGTGTTGAACCTATCAATATATATATATATCAATATAATCAGTATATTTTACTACCAATAGACAACCACGTCCTGGTCTATAACACCCATTTGTTCAAGGCTACTAGTAGAGTCGTTATTGTTGATATAACTGTAGTAGATACGTGTCCAACTACCATCTCTAAATCTATATATACCAATCCATCTAATCTTCACATTCATCTTCTCTTCTACCAACTTCATTAAATCATCAAAACTGTCTTTCTTACTCACAGTTATAGTACCCATATCTTCCCATCTATAACCTTCATCTCTATAAATACAGGTTAATATATTATATTATTATCAACTGATATAAATACATGTCACCTTTATTTATACATCAGGTAATATTATTCACATCTGCCACGCCTACACGTCATCGTTCTATAGAGGTCAAAGGTTATTATTTACGTCACGTGATATAGAAACGTCATCAAGAGTTCTTGTTACATTCGATAAAGTTTAACATCAACATCATCAACATATTGATGAGCACATTTATTTCTAGAAACTTTTTATTGTAACAAACCACCATGATTAATATATAGGGGGGGGGGGCTAGTGGTCTAGAGTGTCGCGCTACGACCTCTAGCTGGCCGGTCACCTCTGGCTTGCGGCTGTGGTTTCGATCTTTGGTGTGAGCGTATGTGACATGGAGATAGGGGCGCCTTCTCAACCCCGTGAGTTTCCTCCGGGCCCTCCGGTTTCCACCCACGGCTAAAGACCCATACGCGCAAGGAAATTATTATTATTGTTAACAGTATGTAAAGTTAAAAATAATCAAAATATATTTTATTATGAATACGTTTACTTACCCGCCAAATAACTTTAGAGTAATATCATTACTCGTATTCTTCTCATAACTTCTAGTATTAGTGTTGGTGTTTGTTCTAACTTCTGATTGTTCTACTTTCTTCTTAAATGCTTCCAGGTCAGCCACCCTGTTTTTTAATGCAGCTATTTCTTCATCTTTTCTTTCAAATTTTTCATCCACCTCTTCAGCTCTCCGATTCATTTTGAACCTCAAATCTTCTACTTCAGACGTGAGATCATCATTTTCGGTCTGGTTACTAATTTCTGAATTGAGTTCGTCTTCGTCGTTGTCCACGTCAATCTGGTTAATATTTTCATTTAATGTGTTTGATGTTCCAATCTGTACTGCCTCACAGTCACCTTGTATATGGTAGGTTATGTAGGTATTGTGGATGACGGGTGATAACTGAAATAGAAAATCAATCAATAACGAGTCTACACTTGTAAATTTGAGATGTTGAGTCGAGTGGACAAGGGACCAGTGGTGTACAGAAGTTTGTTGATGTCTGGGGACAACTCCTTGGTTGTTTACCTCCAAGATCGAGTACTGAAACACGTGAGAAGATAAATTAATCTTTGTACTCAAATTAAATTAAAAAATCAGCCATTTTTTTATTCTTTATATTTAATTTGTGACATGTTCTCTACCCTCGTCTTGTTTTATTGATAACACAGATCTATATTCACACCAGCATGATGGACTGGAGGTCAGATTCCTTGATCAGATCCTTGATTAGATGTTTGATGGTCCACCCCGGTCACCCCTTTCATCTTACCATATATAATTCCACATTGTACATATATTATACACCCAAACCAGAAGGAAGCAAATTGTTTTTGTATCTTATTATTTATGCTTTTTATTTTGTATAATAAATACTGTTTAAACCAATCAACGACCTGTTCCGTCTACACCCTTTAGCCTCCCCTGCGAGCCGCTGTTGATCGGTTGAAATGGTGCAGGAAGTGAGCAACACCGCTATTCCGTTCAATACAAAATACTACAGTTTCTGTGTCTATCGTTTTGACTGATGGACACAGTTCTTTACTGAGAAAACACTGGGGCTTTACGTCCATTTAACATGCTCGGAACAACATAAGAAATACGTCAACACAATATCAAGGCGAACCAGAAGCTAACTATAGCTTAACCAAGATCGAACAACATATTCAACATATTCAAAACCATACCAACTGACTCTATGACACAGTTCTTCACTGAGAAAACACTGGGCTTAACATCCATTTAACATGCTCGGAACAACATAAGAAATACGTCAACACAATATCAAGGCGAACCAGAAGCTAACTATAGCTTAACCAAGATCGAACAACATATTCAACATATTCAAAACCATACCAACTGACTCTATGACAGAGTTCTTCACTGAGAAAACACTGGGCTTAACATCCATTTAACATGCTCGGATCACAACCATACCAACTGACTCTATGACACAGTTTTTCACTGAGAAAACACTGGGCTTAACATCCATTTAACATGCTCGGATCACAACCATACCAACTGACTCTATGACAGACCTTATGATCTGAAGCGCAACCTACGTAAACTTGTAAATTGTTAGATCAACACGACTCTAATAGATGAAGAAACACTAGCTGTATCAAGAATACACTGCATCGTGTACTAACTCGTCAGTATTTATATTCTACGAGACACTGATTATCAAGATTACCATGGTTGACGTCATAAACTGACGATGTTTAAAATCTAGTGTTATTTTATAAACATGACGTAGTTGTACTTACTGAGAAAGCCATTCTTCTTGTGCTTATTATTCTATGACAACTTTCTTCCACTAGAGTTCTACTAGAATCTAACTAAAGACAAACAGAACTGTATAACACTAGATCAAGGGGGTTCTATAAAAATTACCTTTTGTAAAAACCCAGTCTATGTATAGTATATTAATCACGAGTTCTAGTCTTGTATAACTTGTCTCACTACTATTTACGTGGAGCGAGATCAAGTACTAGAAATAAGTATAATATTTCTACACCCCGTTGAATATCTATTCTCGATAAAGAATATAATCTCTACTTGTTTAAACGAATATAATAAATTGCCGGTGTTTAAGATAACCTAAATATATCAATATAATAATAAGTGTTGTAAATATCTGAATAAATCCTCCACAATTGTCTGTTCAGTGGGTGTTTATTTATGTCTGGATAACGTAGTCTATTCTATACTATAGTAACAGGAAAACCAGTTTATTTATACGTATTGTGTAAGCTTGTAATATGGGCGTCGCCTTTTAGTTAGTACGTATATTCTCCACCAATTTAGCGTCTGCGCGCGGTCTTGTTAGTATAGACGTCATTGATAGTAACGGGAAAACCAGTCTATTTATACGTATTATGTAAGCTTGTAATATGGGCGTCGCCTTTTAATAAATAAGTCTATTTATTTACACGTTCATGCAGAGGCGGATCCAGGGTGGGGGCCCTAAATCCCTAAATAACAGTATAAAAAAATAGATATGCGCCACAAATCACCACTGACACCCCCCCTAACTGGATTTCCTGGATCCGCCTCTGCGTTCATGCGTAACTATGGAATACTTTTAAGGTGTAATGTTTCGTCTGGAATTATTTAGCAATATTTAGTCTGCTTTGATGAAAGGGCGGTGCTGCGACGTCCATTCTCATATCGAATTCAAAATGTCAGGGTTTCTGTTACGTTTTAACGGGGATTCTGTTTTTTCGTCCAATCCTAAAGACTAGACACTGTACTTGCCATGCAAGAGGAATCGTCTAGGCCAGCATCGGGAGCGAAACCGAGACTCTGGTTATCGCGCCAACGCCTTACTCATTGAGTCTCGGATGGGACGATAAACCGAGGCCTACACTTATATCGAATTGTGAAGGGTTATTAAACGTACACGCTATCCGTCCTGCATCACTGACAAGGGGAAACCACACCTGCAAATCTAGATGAACTTTCTCGGCCAATGCAGGGAACGAACACACGTCTTAATCTGTTTGGAACACGCGGACGGCAGCAAGAAAAAATGTCGGCGGTGTGGGGGGGGGGGGGGAGCGCACGTACAAATCTTGCCACTTGGTCAATATTTAAAGTATTCGTGGAATTGACATTTAAAACATTTCAAATTTCGAATGCAAAAAAATAATGTAGAAGAAAATATCAATATGACGGCTATAAAAATTTTCAATGGTAATTCTAAGTTTAGTGGAAAAATACCCTTTTAATCGTCGAGGCTTGTCTCGATTTATTAAAGACAAATAGGTTGACGTGGAACCGCCCCTGGGGTTCGGGGAATGCTCCACAATCAATAGTTGAGGTATAAAGAATATAAGTATCCTAAGTTCTAATATGATTCATTTCTAAACACAAATATTATCCTTGGCTCTACCCTGGTTGTGGTGGCCTAGTGGTCTAGAGTGTCGCGCTTCGACCTCTAGCTGGCCGGCACTCCGGTTTCCTCCCAATGCTAAAGACCCCTACGCGCAAGCGAATTATTGAAATAAAAAAACAAACCATATGTTAATTACGAAATGACATAGTTTTGTTGAGTGGATGTTAAACCCCATTTCTCTCTCTCTCTCTCTCTCTCTAAGATTTGGACACGGACCAATATAAATAGGTATAACCCTGTTATTGAAATGATTTATCATGCCGAATTTGAACAAAATCTGTTAATAAGTGCGATTAAATATTGCCAAAACCTGGGCATCAGTTGGTGTCCCTAGTGGGATAGGGTTTGTAACATTTCGGGTAGAAATCATGGAATAAGCTTTATTTTGTAGGTTTTGATGTTTGATTACAAAAAAACCAATGTTGACATTTTTTCTGAGTAGGTCTTTATAGTATGGGGGGCCATTATTTGACGGTGCCATTTTGCAATAATATTCCAACTTATGTTTTTATTTTCACCTTATTTATAATGTTATCGACATATCAACTGTGATTTGACAATGTATTAATATTCGCAGGGTTCATGACTATATTTCAGATTATTTTCCAACATTTCATGATGATATTTCCAAGATGGCGACCATTTTTGTCAGGAAAATCGGTCAATGTGTTGATTTCGATTAAGTAGTAGTGTTTGGTGTCAATATATATGTTTTCGGGGTCACAGATTCCATTCCTGACATTTACAACCTTGTAAAATGATCGCATGTTCACATATTTAGCATATTTCCAAGATGGCGGTCATGTTTGGCGGCAAAATAGGACGATGTGCTAATATTGATTAAGTAGTCGTCGTTGGTATCAATATATATGTTTTCAAGGGCACATAATCCATGTAGGTCGGTAACAACTGTGTAAAATGATTATAAGTTCACTTATTTTGAAAATGTACAATATGACGGCCATTTTGGGCGGTAAAACGGAACGATGAGCGGATATTGGTTAAGTAGTCGTCTATGGTACCAGGATTTATTTTTCGGGGAGCAGATTCCATTTTTGCCGTTTATACCTGTGTAAAAATATCACATGTTTGCATATTTAGCATATTTCCAATACGGCGTTCATGTCTGGGCGGAAAATCGGACGATGTGCTGATTTTAATTACTTGTCTCGTTTTTGTGTCAATATTTGGTATAAGAAACCTTTACAGCATGGGTTATATTATCAACTGACCCCAAGATGCGTGTGGAAGGAATCGTTCAGAGCCCCCAAAATGGAAACATCAAGTAAACTATGAAATGTTCTTTATTGCTTGACTTTGGTTGTTCTCTGCTTTGAAAGTGACTGGGGACGGGTGAGCATGACACAGTCTCTATAGGCCTGGTAAGCACGTCACTGGAGTGCGCTGAGAACGTATCCCGGTCTGACTGGTAACCGCTAGATCATGGTGGGAACACTTTTCGCGCACAGCCAGATCTTGGCCATGAGCGTAGCAAGATCGTGAAGTAAGCGCTTGGCGTGGTCGTGACAGGCACATGATGGGCACGTGACGTAAGCACCATGCAGCCGCTATACTCTCTTTGCCTTTGTGTCATGATTAGGCTTTGCTTTCCCAGGAAAATCGATGATAAATAAATAATAATAATGTGTGCAGAAAACGTTCCGCCATCTTGGAAATATGCTAAATTGGTAAACATGCGACCATTTTACGTAGTTGTATATGACAAAAATCGAATCTGCCTCCCCGAAAACATATATATTGTCACCAAAGACAACTACTTAATCAAAATCAACCCATCGTCCGATTTTCCCGCCACCAGTGGCAGCAATACTGGAAATGTACTAAATATGTAAACATGTGATCATTTTACAAGGTTGTTAATCTCAGAAATTGATTCTGCACCTTCGTAAACATATATATTGACACCAAACACTACCACTTAATAAAAATCTGCACATCGTCTCATTTTCCCGCCAAAAATATCCGCCATCTTGGAAATATGCTAAGTATATGAATATTTGATTATTTTACAAGGTTGTAAATGCTAGGGATGGAATCTGTGACCCCGAAAACATGTATGTTGACACAAAACACTACTACTTAATCGAAATCAGAACATCGATCGATTTTCCCGCTAAAAATTGTCGCCATCTTGGAAATATCATCATGAAATGTTGGGAAACAATCTGAAATATAGTCATAAACCCTGCCAATGTTAATGCATTGCCAAATCACAGTTGATATGTCGATAACATTATAAATAAGGTGAAAATAAAAACATAAGTTGGAATATTATTGCAAAATGGCACCGTCAAATAATGGCGCCCCCCCCCCCCCCCACAATACTATAAAGACCTACTCAGAAAAAATGTCAACATTGTTTTTTTTGTAATCAAACATCAAAACCTACAAAATAAAGCTTATTCCATGATTTCTACCCGAAAAGCCGACGGATTTACATTAAACATCCAACTACCCTATGATATAAGAGATAAATATGTTCCAAGACAACCCAATACGACGTGTGGCCTGTAGGTCAGGTGACACATCAACACACAAAGAAGAAACGGGCGTTGCTCTATCCTTGTTGGACATGCTTCAAAACAAAAGGGATAGCCGTGGCGATAGAGAGGCGGCCTCTCACCAATGCAACGAGGGTTCAATCCCAGCTCGGGGCAAGAACTTTATCGTTGTAAGTGAGAGGGATATTCGGGCTCCCGTCCGATCAGGCAGGTTTCCCCCGAGTTCTTCGGTTTCTTCCTGCAGTGATGATCGAAATCATTCGCACGATCTATGCCAAGGGCCAAATTGAAAAAAAGGCCTCAGGCCTACTTTGCTACCCTTGTAAAATGACGCGATTATTATTATCATTATTATTATCGTTTGAGTATAAGTATGGACAGTTTTAGGACGATGCGACCTGTGGAAGACACAAACACACAGACATACACACAAATTATGAGCATGACTCTCTCTCTGGGGGTCGGGCAGGCACCAATTGAACAGACAACCACTGTCAAGATTGGTCGCATTGTTTTTGTTACGTCTTTTTTGTGAATCATTTTAGCGAAGCCTGTACCAAAACAGGCCCGGGACTGTATAAGTGCAGTGGACACTTACGGCTGGCCCCCGGATCCATTCACTTGATTTGATAATTGGTTTTTTTTTTGCAATGTATATTTTCTGTCTTGTCCGCAAGTTTATCTTGTATATTTTTGTTTTGCGTGTAGTGCGGTTCTCCTCCATTACTATTAGCGTATCGGGAATAGCTATGTGATGTTTCAGGAAGACCCATTAAGAATTGCGGCCTATGAGCAACCGACACAGAAAGAAGCCTAATTAAGAAAAAAACGTTTAAAACCAATAGTCCCTGTTGCTTACACGAGGCTTGTCGCAAAGAAGGGAGGGGCGGGGGCGGGGGTAACTCCAGGAGGGAAAGACGCAGAACTTAGAATATCGATAGTGTTTATCCTCTCATAACCCCAACACCTCCCACAAAAGTTTAGAAACATTCATCAAAAACGACAGCCCCTTGTTGTGTTCACAAGGTTTTCGACAAAGTGGCGGCAGGGACAACTTCGCACAAAACGTCTCGGAACGCTTAATATATCATGATCACAATGCATCACATCAAATTTGAAAAGAAACCGTCGGAAACTATAGCCTTTATCGCCTTCACAGGGTTTTCGGGAAAGGGGAAAAAGCTCTGGTACGAAAGTTTGCAGAACGTTTAATATTCGTGGAACGTGTCCTCTTTCCCCTACGCTGCTACACGCTAAATCGGAAACGAATAGAGCAAAACCTGTAGCTTTTGGCGCGTTCACATGTCAATTGTTGACTGACGGACGGACAGGATTGCGACATTATACGCACATTCGAAGGGGCAATAAACCTCCTCTAAATAATCATGGTGAATCACTGCGTATACATAGGGCCTATTACAGTGTACTTTTTTTACATTTTGTGCTCAATGATCTTTCTCAACACAACTCTTTATTGGCAAATATCTTCAAGACAATCTGCACACATAACTATTGCACTAATTTAAAACATCATCTTTTATGGAAACACATTTCTGAAATACATAAAACAGAAGAAAACCAGTCATAAATTTATTAAAGCCGTTTTCAGGTATCTAAATATATTCGTAAGAAAGCAATGAGTGAGTGACAGTATGAACAAATTTGTTTTCTTTTTTGGTAGGCTAGCTTCACTCACCAAATTTTACTTAATCAGATGAATCTTTTTTTTTAAATCACGCTTTGATGAAAGTTTGACTAGCATGATCTACCTAATAATAAGTCATTAGGATTAGTCACAGGACATTAAGATAGGTCATTACTGTATAGTTTTATAGGGTATTTTTGAGGATCTAAGTACGAACTGCAATTATGTGAACAAGAACTAGTTACAGCAGTGTGATAACAGTCTACAAATAAAACAACAGAGGATGAAAGAGAGAGAGAGAGATAAAGAGAGAGAGAGGGAGAGATGGGTTTTAACGTCCATCCAATAGAGGCTTAAAGCATGAAACTCCACAAATGCATCAAACATGACGGAGTTGAAAAGTACAAGGCAGATAAGACGAGTAGGCTACGCATCAAGTGGCTGGCGGTATAGGCGCACGGGCTTGGTGAATGTTAAGGGGGGGGGATAACCTGAAATGCCCGAAAAATTTCCGCTGAGCTCAAAGAATATGACCCCCTCCCTCCCCTCACAAAACAGGAAATGGAAAATGTTGCAGTGAAACGGGAAGAACCAGAAACATATTTCCCATCTACACTCTTGTAACACTAAATAACATTGAAAACAGTTTCGTGATAGGACAATATTTAAATACCATGACTGACATCAAATAATGTTTTACTTCTATCTTCGGGTATTTCTCATCATTTTCAATTTTAAGTGAAGTCTGTTGTGTTACTTCAGACCCGGGTCTGTACAGCGCAGTGGACGTTTACGGCTAGCCCCCGGATCCATTGACTCCTTTTTGGAATTGTTTGTTCGTTTGTTGTTTCGGAGTATGATGCCTTGTCGTTTTATTTGTCTTTTGTGTAAATCATATGTGGCGCAGTCCCCTGCACTTACTACTTGATATTTTATTCTGTTGATAATTCAAGAACGTTACACCTCCGGATACAGAGTGACCACAAGTTAAAAAAGACGATTTTACGGACAATCAGGGGCCATAATTCTGGAATGTACGATCCGATATTCGATACTATCGAAAGTAACCAAGATCGTTGGGTTATAAACATGCGTTTCAAGTTTCATCATAATTGGAATAACATTTTGACCTCTACAGTGTCCACAAGTTTAAAGCGTGATTTTTCTTAAAATCAGAGGCCTTAATCCATGACGTTACAGTCCGGTATCTGCGGATATCGAACGGAACCGAGATCTTATGGTGATAAACCTATATTAAGTTTAATTGAAATCGGATAAAGTTTGTGACCTTTTTTGAATTGTTTATTTGTTTGTTTGTTGTTTCGGAGTATGATGTTTTGTCGTTATATTTGTCCTTTATGTAAATCATATGTGGGCGCAGTCCCCCTGCACTATAACTACTATAGTGTGTTCACAAACAATTATGGACGGTCGGACGGGGGAGAGAGAGAGAGAAATGGGGTTTAACTTCCACTCAACAAAACTAGGTCATTTCGGGACTAACATATGTTTTTTTTTATTTCAATAATTCGCTTGCGCGTAGGGGTCTTTAGCAGTGGAAGGAAACCGGTGTGCCCGGAGGAAACCCACGAGGTTGAGAAGGCGTACCTTTCTCCATGCCACATAAGCCAGAGGTTGCCAGCCAGCTAGAGGTCGAAGCGCGGCACTCTTGACCACTAGGCCACCCCAACCCCCCACGGACGGACGGACAGGGGCGACGCCAATATACGTCCACATGGAAATGTGGGCGTATAAAAATGAATTCAGCATACAATCATATGTAGAGCGTTTACGTGTATATAGAGTGACAGATGGCCGTATTTCTTCACCTATATACATACATCAGGAATATATCTGATTAAAATACACGAACACGACGTTATCAGTAGAGATCTACGAGTACACCTCGGTAGTCAGGTAAACCATTATAACTATATGATTATTGAATCTTTCAAGAATGAATGAATGAAATGGGGTTGAACGTCCTACTATTATGCACCTAACCTGGGCTAATGGAAGACGGGCATACGTCCGCCATACAGTGTGCTATGGGGGAAATTTTGCCCGGGCAGCGGCGCTACGGCCTACTCTTATATCGAATTCAAACTACAAAGGGATCTTTAACGTGCACTCCAATGTGTACACGGGACCTCGGTTTTTCGTCCCATCCGAACGACTAGGCAGCTGTCCTTGTCAGTCCCTCCTTCAAGAACTGTTCTTTTTTTAAAACACTAAGGTCCCCAATAACAAATAACAAAACATTTCTAAATTAGAAATAATTAGCAGACATATAATTATTAAATAACTGGGAAATACAGGCGGACCGTATTGTCCCAATCTTTAAGTGGCATTCAGTGATTGGGGAACACAATAACAGAACACAGTTTTTATGGGAAACAATCACTGGTTTTATTCTAGAAGCACAACGTTTCAACAAGTATCCTCTTATCGTTATCAAGCACAATGACATTTAGTAAACTTGGGTTTAATATATAAGAGTTCATAATGAAGCCATTTACAAAATAAATAAATAATGATAAGAATAAAAACTAAAAGATTAAGCAAAAACAACACAATATAATTGGTAATTTAAATTATAAATTTTCTCGTAGTTGGAACTGCTGTAAGATGTGGAAACTGTTTGTTTTACTGTTGCTGGGAGTTTATCAAGTTAACAGTCTAAAAATAGCTGCTTTCAACATCAGACGTCTTGGTGAACATGCTGTCAGTAATCATGATGCCTTACAGAGAATGATACAGGTATAATAATAATAATAATAATAATAATCGCTTCATTTTACAAGGGTAGCAAATTAGGCCTGGGGCCTTTTTCCAATTTGGCCCTTGGCACAGATCGTGTGAATGATTTCGATCGTTACTGCAGGAAGAAACCGAAGAACTCGGGGGAAACCTGCCTGATCGGACGGGAGACCGAATATCCCTCTCACTTACAACGATGTTGGGGTATTCTTTGTTGAAAAAAGATGAGAGTTACTTCCCTTCGTTTATTTCCCTTCCAAGTAACGCTTTCTGGGATTGGACGATAAAAATATCACAATCAGCCAGGGCAGATAATTTGAAATCGTGGAATCCCTATGGATTAACCCAGGGTATAGTGGAGTAGAACGGAATGTGTACACTGGGTAACCGAGGATGAGGGTGGACTGGCTTGTACAAAAAGGTTGCATTATTATTATCTGCGCGACTCCTGGCAGGTTGGTCTTTAATGATCAGTTACCATTGACTACCACTGATTACCAATAATATTTATTTCTAACCCTGGTTGAATACCAACTTCAATAAAATATCAGTTTTGGGACGATATACAATGTAATAAGAGAAAGAGAGAGAGAGAGAGTGTGAATGAATGAAATGGGGTTTAACGTCCTACGCTTAAGCACCTAACAGAGAGAGAGAGAGAGAAATGGGGTTTAACGTCCTCTCAACACAACTAGGTCATTTCGGGACTAACATATGGTTTAATTTTATTTAAATAATTGGCTTGCGCGTAGGGGTCTTTAGCAGTGGGAGGAAACCGCTCGAAACCACAGCCGCAAGCCAGAGGTGGCCGGCCAGCTAGAGATCGAAGCGCGGCACTCTAGATCACTCCCAACCCCCCCCCCCCCCATTTATTAAAAGATAAATGTAATAATATCTGAATTATAGATTGTTGCAAGGTATGATATTGCTGTTATTGAAGAAGTTATGGATTTAATTGGTATTGGTCAAATAGTCAAGGGATTAAACAGGTAAACTTATATTTTTTAATATTACATTAATTACAAACTACAGGTAATAACACATCCCAAATTTATCAAAATATACAGTTGTTAGGTGTACGATATCAGGTTCCCAGAGTCAGCCGCGGGACCGGAGGCCTCTGGGGCCATATACCGTCCATTTTATCCAAATTTGTTCAGACCTAAGCCCCGCCCATTCTGACCTCTGATTGGTCAATCGGTTTTTTAGTTTATTTATCGAAAACTAGAGATCGGAACATCGTTTCGTTTGTTGTAAAATGATTCTTGAGTCAAAGTCAACTCGCTGACATAACAAAATTGGACCCTAAAGGTACACATTAAAATTTTCTAAAGATCTATTTTTCTACGCGTGTGTATTATTATTAAGTGATTCGGTCATCCAGACACGTAAAATAAATACATGTCACGTGACAGTCGTGTGATTCGTCCCGTACGGGAAAATGGCTACCCAGTGTCACCAGAGAAATTTCTTTCTCCATTTTTTTTCTGGTTTCGAGTTGTTAGGTGTAGGATATCAGGTTAAACGAAGAACTTTGTTTTTAATTATGTGTGTTTTAGTTTTTATATGGAGATCAGATGTTTTAATATCGTCTTTATACTTTTCATATTGCAGTCAACATGGTACAAGAAAATATACCTTTATCCACAGTGATAAGATAGGAAGAACATCTTATAAAGAATATTATGGCTTCATATACAGGTAACTAAACTAGGTCATATCTGGACTAACAATATTGTATACAAAAAAAACACAACACAATTTATATGAAATAACAATTTCTGGTTTATATACAAATAGCACGACGTTTCGACACGTATTCTCTTATCATTTGTGCTTGATGACCTCGCGCCTGGTACGTTCGTGCATTTTTATGCGCGAACTCTTAGTTTTGCTATTACTGGCACGCGCACGCTACATGCCACTCAAGGATTATAATATTGCATACGTCTTACTTTAGTAATTCGGCCATGTGAATAGATCTTTAGAGAAGTGGGGCGAAACTGAAGAACAAAGTAAACAATCTGAATAAGACGAAATTTACAACTATTCCCCACCTCACCCTATGTAGGCACAAGACAAAAGGTGGTGCTATATAGTGTTACATTCATTTTCACTCGACCGTATCCAGCAATAATATTGTTTATTAATAGGCCATTCTGTGCTAAAGAACACAGCAAGTTTGTAACCTACGTGAATTTATAAAAATTGAGAGAGAAAAGACATTACTCGTGAACTGATTTTCAATTGTAGGTCTGATCTAGGTGAACTGATTTTCAATTGTAGATCTGATCTAGGTGAACTGATTTTCAATTGTAGATCTGATCTAGTTGAACTTATTTTCAATTGTAGATCTGATCTAGGTGAACTGATTTTCAATTGTAGGTCTGATCTAGGTGAACTGATTTTCAATTGTAGATCTGATCTAGGTGAACTGATTTTCAATTGTAGGTCTGATCTAGTTAGTGTAAAGAAAACCTATCAATATAATGATGTAAACGATTGGTTTGAAAGGGAACCATTTTCTGTACTATTCCATGTTCCAACAGCTTGTAAGTAAAATATACAGATTACTTGCCAGCTCGGGGGTGGGGGTGGAATGGCCTAGTGGTCTAGAGGGTCGCTTCGACCTCTAGCTGGCCGGTCACCTCTGGCTTGCGGCTGTGGTTTCGAGCCCTGCTGGTGTGAGCGTCTGTGGCATGGTGATAGGGGCCCCTTCTCAACCTGGTGGTTTTTCTCCGGGCACTCCGATTTCCTTTAATCTCTAAAGACCCCATACGCGCAAGCGAATTATTGAAATAAAACTAAAACCATATGTTAGTCCCTAAATGACCTAGTTGTGTTGGGTAGACGTTAAACCCCACCTCTCTCTCTCTCTCTCTCTCTCTTAAAATTAGAGTTATATTATTGTTCGTTGAAAATAAGAACAAATAAGAACAAAGACACAAATCATAAAAAGTGGATAAGCCCACCATGACAGCCTCCATCCTTCGTCCCATCCCTCCAGTAAGTCGTATGATTTGCTACATGGTCAACTGCTGCCATTCGCGATGAAGAGTTACCTTCAATTGTGCCAGGGTCTATAGGGGATGGATAAAGAACAAGCTAAAAATTAAAAGCGATTTTTCGTACAATCAAGGGCCATAATCCACAAGATTATGGTCTGAAATACGCAAATATTAAAAGTGACTGAGATCTTTGGGGTATAAAGATATATTTTAAGATTTTTGAAAATCTGATAAAAAATTGTGACCTCTAGAGGGTCCACAACCTTAAAATAGCATATTTTTACACTATTAGTGTACGATCCGTTATTCGCAAATATCAAAAGGAACCAAGATCTTTGGGTTATAAACATGCATTTCAAGCTTCATCAAATCAGATAATAAATTGTGAACTCTAGAGTGTCCACAGTTCGTACAATCAGTGGTCATAATCCATGAAGTTTCCATCCGATACATGCCAATATCGGATTTTGGCGATCAACCTATATTTCAGGTTTCGTAAAAATTAGATAAGAATTATGACCCGTAGAGTGCCCACAACAATTGTGGTCGGACAGACAGACGTCCGGACGGACATGGGCGACGACAATATACGTCCACGTATAAAAAGGGTGCTTTACTCTTTTATTTGTGATTATTATATATAAAAATGAAGATTTACATATAAGCCTATATTCGGTGATGATTGAATATTATTTCCAGATCTAACAGACTTTGTGATTACTGGAATACATATCAAACCTTCTGATGCTCCAAACGAGATTGGTCATTTACCAACAGTTTATAATGCTGTTTCTTCAGCTTTATCCAATCAGGTAATGTTCAGCCTAATTACACCTAGCACTAATAACTCTTAGTTCTTTAGCCTATTTACACCTAGCGTGAAGCCTGTACCACAACAGGCCCGGAACTGTACAGCGCAGTGGAAGCTTACGGCTGGCCCTCGCATCCATATTCACTTGATGTGATAATTGTTTGTTTTTTGCAATGTCTGTTTTCTGTCTTGTCCGCAGGTATATTTTTGTTTTGCGAGTAGTGCGGTCCTCCTGCACTTACTATCAGTTGTTGAGCATGTATGCAGGCCAGAAGTGACCGGCCAGCTAGAGGTCGAAGCGCGGCACTCTAGACCACTAGGCCATTCCACCCCAACCCACCCCCACATTTTGGTAGTGGTTTTATTCAGAATGTAATCATCGATTAGAAAACTGATTGTAGTTACGTGTTCGTTAAGAATGCGATGATCGTGCTTACATATTTTTTTCAGAATGTAATGATCGCTGGTGATTTTAATGCTGATTGTAGTTATTTGAGTGCCAAAAAATTATCATCTAATCCTCTATACACAGACCCAAGTTTTACATGGTTAATATCGAGTACAGTAGATTCAACAGCTAGTCATCATACAAACTGTGCTTATGATAGGTAACATGCTATATATATACTGGTGGTGGGTTTTTCTTTGATGTCCATAGCAGTTATATCTCATAACAACCTGTCATGACGTCATCATGTGCTTATGATAGGTAACACGCTATATATATATACGACTGGTGGTAGTTTTCTTTCTTTGATGTCCATAGCAGTTATATCTCATAACAACCTATCATGACGTCATCATAGGTGGATATATGTTTAGGAAATTAACCTATCCGAGGTTGTTATATTATATAACCCGCGGGTTGAGGGATAATGGGTTTATATCTGACATATACAACGCCCACCCTTAAATTTAAACGGACTCTTCCATTAATATTCAACAATGATTGGATAACGGCTGGGTAGTTTCCGTCAAATAACGAACATTACCGAATTAATCACGTGTAATTGCGAGATGGTATTTTTGTAAACACAGCGCCATTTTGAAGAATTGAATTTCATGCAAAAACAAAATGGATAGTAATACGAAGTCAGACGAATAATCAAACAATCTCTTTTAGCCAACATACTGACGATGGAATTGGTGTGAATGCAACTATCGATGAGGATCTATCCAAAGCCTAAAGAAAATTTGGATCAAAAGACATTCTTTCCCGATAATTCTGACAGTGAACTACTATTGAAGGTTTTTGCTGTGTTTTATAGACAGAAGGATTTGACCGACTGTTTTAAGAGCATGGACTGTACCCAAAAATAGTTTATAATGGAAATCTTGGGCGATAAATACTTTCAAGTATTTTTGGGTACAGTCCACTTAAAACAGTGTGTCAAATCTTTCTGTATAAACATAGGGAAAACCTTCAATGATGGTTCACTGTCAGAAATATCGGAAAAGAATATCTTTGATCCAAATTTTATTTAGGCTTTGGGTAGATCCCCATCGATAGTTGCATTCACATCAATTCCATCGTCGATATGTTGGCTAAAAGGGATTGGTTATTTGCTGACTTCGTATTACTATCCTTTTCGTTTCTGCTTGGAATCCAATATTTCAAAATGTCGCTGAGTAAACAAAAACACTTATTCGTAAATGCACGTGATTGATTCGGTAATGTTCGTTATTTGACGGAAACTACCGAGCAGTTAACCAATCATTGTTGAATTTTAACGGAAGAGTCCATCTAATAAAAGGGTGGGCGTTGTATATGTCAGATATAAATCTTTGTCCCTCGGATTGATATGTTATAGAACCCGCGGTTTCGCCCTCGGGTTCTATAACATATCAACTTCGAGTAGGTTAATATCCTATTACATAGTAAAGCGATACTTGACCGCACGCTGGTAAAAATATCTGTGACTAAGTATTATGTCTACAAGGTTCACGTTACAAGAGATTATCAATTTACCAACAAACACCGAGCCTGAAACAGATTCTCTTTCAACCAACATATGGAATATTATTATTTAACAGGACTAAAAGACATATATATCATAAAACAGGTCAATAATTGTACTACTGTCTATTGTGAGACAGGTCAATTATTATTAAACAGGACTTAAAGGCATATATTGTGAGACAGGTCAATTATTGCACTACTGTCTGTTCCAAGCGACACTACGACGCGAAAATTGCTTGTTATTTCTTCAGTTTTTAGTTTTTAGGCATATATTGTGAGGCTGGTCAATTATTGCACTACTGTCTATTCCAAGCGACACTACGACGCGAAAATTACTTGTTAATTCTTCAGTTTTTAATTTAAAATGGTTAAAACATAACGGCCTACCTGGAATAGTCACCCCGTGCTTTTTACCGCATGGGAACTAATTTCAGATCGTGCTATTGAAAACTGAAGAAATAGCAAAGCAAGTTTCGAGTGGTAGTGTGGCGTGGAACAGACAGTGACATATTGAATATTATATTCCAGATTTGTCGTAGCTGGTGATAAATTCAAGGAAGCCATTGTTCCACAAAGTGCTAAAGCCTATAATTATGAAACAGACTTACGTCTAACATTTGATGAGGTATTTTTCAAATTTTACAAATATAGCATTCGTAATACTTTCGATTTGGGCTTTTTTTTATTAAGTTCACAAATAACATTGCCAGTCTCTCTATTAAAGTGGCAATAAATTTATCAATTTTAATTTTACAATATAGCATTCGTAATACTTTCGATTTGGGCTTTTTTTTATTAAGTTCACAAATGACATTGCCAGTCTCGCTAGAGTGGCAATAAATTTATGATGTATTTTAAAATGAATGAATGAGTACTAGTAATAATACAAATTCACATTTCAGGCATGGGCAGTAAGTGATCACTATCCAATTGAACTAGAAATGAAAGATTCAGTAGATATTGTTGGCTAAATAAAAATTACTACAAAACAAAGTTTTAGAAAATTTTGAAATACACTTCTTGTCATTAATAATACGGGGTGTTGGGATGGCCTAGTGGTCTAGAGTGCCGCGCTTCGACCTCTAGCTGTCCGGCTACCTATGGCTTGCGGCTGTGGTTTCGAGCCCTGGTGTGAGCGTATGTGGCATGGAGATAGTTGCGCCTTCTCAACCTCGTGGGTTTCCTCCGGGCACTCCGGTCTCCTCCCACTGCTAAAGACGCCTACGCACAAGCGAATAAATGAGATAAAATTGAACCATGTGTTAGACCCGAAATGACCTAGTTGTGTTGAGTGGACGTTAAAGCAAAGTTTCTCTCTCTCTCTCTCTCTCATTTATAATACGCATTATCACCGGTACAAGAATATCCAAAATATCAAAAAGAATAGTGATAGGAACAGGATCTAGCAGACAGATACCGTAGTCTTCTTTGACGCTAGTATCAGTTTCCTGACCTCATCCTCACCAAAAGGTTCAAAACAGGAGAGGGGTTCTCAAGACATAGTATGAGTGCCTAGATCACTTTTTGATTAAGGCTGTGCGTCTAAGTTCTGCCGAATATTTTCGATTTTCGATATTAAGTATTCGTAGAATTGTGTTGCCAGCAAATGGTCATCTGCAGAATGAGGAAGTTTTGATTTAGACTCTGCATCCAGGAGTGATTCCATAAAACTGTAGAGTTTCTTAGGATCTTTATTACCGATAATTGCAGAAATCTTCTCGTTACAGTATTGAGAATAAATGTTCCTTTCTGACTTATAAATTTGTCGGTGAACTTCTAAATACGACTTCCGCCAACGCCTTACAGCTTTTCCTCGGCGATGCTTAGCTTCTTTGATCCCCTTGTCATGCCATTTAGTGCCTGGTCTGATAATAATTACCTTTGTGGTCGCAGGGGCATGTTTATCCAACAAGCTAGTAAGAGTCTCGTTGTACAATATGCATAATTCATCTACGTCACATGGTGGATCATTAAGTAGATCTGAGGATTTCAGGTCAGCAATAAAGTCTTGATATTTTCATACCTTTTATATTCGGACAATACATGCATTAGATGGTTTTTGCAAGCACCAATCCATCTTAATGTGGAAATGATCACATATTTGAAAATCAGAAACTGATACATTGGACATAAGATTACTTGTTTCGGGAGATATAACCACATCCAGAGTATGGCCATGTGTTGGGTTGGATAGCAAACTAAAAGATTTAAGGAGTTTTCTAAATTTTTGTGTAGTTTTATTAGTAGTGTCTTCATAGAGAAAATTAATGTCTCCAAGGTAAAGTGTGTTATCCTTTTCGTGATTACAAATAGATTTTAAAACATTTTCAAAGATAGTAGCAAGAGAAGCGTTGTCCTTTTTAGATACCGGTGGTCGATCAATACAGACAACATGAACCGTCACGTTATAAGAACTCAATTTTACATGAAATAATTCAAAACAGCTGTATTTCCACGAATTATTATTTATTACTTCTAAGTTTAATCCGGGATCACAGTTGCTAAGTGGATACGGCGCTGGTTCGCTAGTCTGGAGGTCGGGTGTTCGATCCCTGCATTGGCCGAGAAAGTTCATCTCTATTTTCCGGCGTGATTTCCCTTTGTCAGTGATGCAGAAAGAGGGCCTGACAAGGAAATGTGCCTAGTCGTATGAATGGGACGAAAAACCTAGGTCCCGTGTACACATTGGAGTGCACGTAAAAGATCCAGTTTGAATTCGATATATGGCGTATGCCCGTCTTCCATTAGCCCAGGACGGTAAACCCCATTTCATTCATTCATTTGTTGTAAGTTTAAGTTTAAAGATTAGTGCTAAGCCTGATAAATATTGTAGCCGTCAGGAGTCCGGAGTGAGCTCCGAAATCTTAGCATCGTCATATGCTTCCTTTAGCCATGTCTCTGTTAAAAACAGGACATATCAACATCTTCATCAAGAAATATATCAGCAATTTCTATGGTTTTATTCCGACATGATTGGTAATTTTAAAACATAAACTTTCAATGATTTGGATGATTTTAAATTTGGTGCTTGATTGACTGAGTGTGGCATGACTTGATTGGAAACAATTTTATTTCCATGTTTGGATTTACCACCTCTAGATCCTCTTAAGGGTCGTAGCAGACCAAGGTCGTGTAACATCGAGCGATTGTTTAAATCGTTTAAATAATTTAGAAGACTGTCTATTTAATTCAAAAAGTTGTTGGCGTGAGGGGGGGGGGGGGCTAGAGGTCTAGAGTGCCGCGCTTCGACCTCTAGCTGGCCGGCCACCTCTGGCTTGTAGCTGTGGTTTCGAGCCCTGGTTTGAGCGTATGTGGCATGGAGATAGGGGCGCATTCTCAACCTCGTGGGTTTACTCTGGGCTAAAGACCTCTACGCGCAAGAGAATTGTTAAAGTAATTTTTTTTTTAAACCCCATATGTTAGTCCCGAAATGACCTAGTTGTGTTAAGTGGACGTTAAACCCCATTTCTCTCTCTCTCTCTCTCTCTCTCTGTGTGTTGACGTGAGTAGGAAGTCGTTTCATAGTTCAGATAATACTCACTACATTGCAAATTAATTGCCGACTAACAGTCTGCCATAAGTCTTATGCACGTTAATTTTCACAGCAGTCCAGGAATGAGTCCAATTTCGTCATTTACATTATATGTCGTGTTGACAAGCTCGAGAAATGTCTTTAACCCTTACCGGCCCGACGGGACTCTCATGTCCCATCCTATATAGTGAATACAATGGTGCAATGCATGTGTATTATGGGCCTGAAAGGGTTAAAAGAAACGAAGCTAACGGACGGAAAGGTCGAGGAATGATGGTTATCAATAGGGTTCGTTCCTTATGATCCAAATGCTTCCCCCTAAATTAAAAAAAACACAGTTAAACTATAACCTCTATCACATTAGAAGGGTTTTCAGCAAAGAGAGGGTAGCTCCAGAGCCGAGCAGCAGGTCGCGAAACGCTGATTATCAGTATCAGATCTGTTAAAATAGACAGGCATAAACACAATCTGATTAAAACACAGATCATATTTCGTTTCGTTTTACTTGTCTTAACTACACTAGTACCTTGAAGGATAGTTATCGTTATCGTAGACGTGTTTTTGGTGGTGTGAGGAATTATCTAATGAAACGGTCTGTTACGCCGAGCTTAAAGGCGTAAGATTCACGGAACTGTTGGTAATCCACTAGAAAGATCACTGCTGATTTGTTAATTAAATGTCTGACGTCATAGGGTCAAAAGCTGCTCGTATGACTTCTAACGCAACCGTCCACTACAACCGGGGCCCGTTTCACGAAATTTTAACTAAGATAAAATCCGATTTTAGTAATTCGATTGGATAGTATTAGATTGATTTTAGCGCTTAGCCAATCAGATTTGAGTATGTACTAAAATTTGGATTTTATCTTAAGTTAAAATTTCGTGAAACAGGCCCCTGGTCATATCTTCATGTAGTGTTTGGCATCGAAAGTATAAAAAAATGAAACAAAATATAGATCTGTATTTTAGACTAAAAAATTAACAATAATAGCATAATATTTAAAGTAGTTGTCATTGGGAAAACGAAATAAGCAACAATTTAGCTTGTCTGAAAATTTTCGTCTGTTGTGGCTTAAAGGCCCAATACCAATCTTGTTGTAACTGAATAATATGTCCCAATCTTTATTCTGGTCAACAAATTGTACTATTTTACAATATTCCAATTAATTGATGATACAAATTTCATCATAAAGCACCTAATTTTAAAAAAATTGGAATAATTCAACTGTATGATTTGAAAAGCCTTACGTAAACACTTTAAAATGTGGCTTGGATTTAAACATATTTTTGAACCCTCTGGACAAGTAAAATAGAATGTAATGGATAATTTACACAACAGGTAGGACACTTAAACATCTAGTACTTAGAATGAAGCTGTTATTTTTTTCTGGAGCTGTCGAGCCAGCAAGAGTAATTTTGTCCCTTTAAGACCCTTTAAGATTAGACCTCAAGATCTAGGGGCCGTCCCAACAATAGGACGTTAAACCCCATTTTATTTCATTTCAGGGGCCGTCCAACCAATGGAATTCCAAAGTGCTGGATTTATATATTGGCTTGGTAACAACAAGATCTAGAGGGCCTCTGGCCAAGTTGTATACTATTTCTCTCTCTCTCTCTTATCTCTCTCTCTCTCTCTCTCTTCCTCTCTCTCTCTGAGATTTGGACACGGACCAATATAAATAGGTACATCGCTGTTATTGAAATGATTTATCATGCCGAATTTGGACAAATCCTGTTAATAAGTGCGATTAAATATTGCCAAAACCTGGGCATCAGTTGGCGTCCCTATGATATAAGAGATACATATGTTCCAAGACAACCCAATACGAAGCGTGGCCTGTAAGTCAGGTGACACATCAACACACAAAGAAGAAACGGGCGTTGCTCAATCAGGTGGATTTTGTGTTAAATCACGCTTTGATGAAAGTTTGACTAGCATGATCTACCTAATAATAAGTCATTAGGATTAGTCACAGGACATTAAGATAGGTAATTACTGTATAGTTTTATAGGGTATTTTTGAGGATCTAAGTACGAACTGCAATTATTTGAACAAGAACTAGCTACAGCAGTGTGATAACAGTCTGCAAATAAAACAATAGAGGCTGACAGAGATAGAGAGAGAGAGAGAAAGAGAGGGAGAGATGGGTTTTAACGTCCACCCAATAGAGGCTGAAAGCATGAAACTCCGCAAATGCATCAAACGGAGTTGAAAAGTACAAGGCAAATAAGACGAGTAGGCTACGCATCAAGTGGCTGGCGGTATAGGCGCACGGGCTTGGTGAATGTTAAGGGGGGGGGGGGATAACCTGAAATGCCCGAAAAATTTCCGCTGAGCTCAAAGAATATGACCCCCTCCCTCCCCTAAAAAAAAAGGAAATGGAAAATGTTGCAGTGAAACGGGAAGAACCAGAAACATATTCCCATCTACACTCTGGTAACACTAAATAACATTGAAAACAGTTTCGTGATAGGACAATATTTAAATACCATGACTGACATCACATAATGTTTTACTTCTATCTTCGGGGTGTATTTCTGACCATTTTCAATTTTGAGTAAAGTGTGTTGTGTTACTTCAGACCCGGGTCTGTACAGCGCAGTGGACGCTTACGGCTAGCCCCCGGATCCATTCACTCTTTTTTTGATTTGTTTGTTTGTTTGTTGTTTCGGAGTATGATGCCTTGTCGTTTTATTTGTCTTTTGTGTAAATCATATGTGGCGCAGTCCCCTGCACTTACTACTTGATATTTTATTCTGTTGATAATTCAAGAACGTTACACCTCTAGATACAGAGGGACAACAAGTTAAAAAAGACGACTTTTCGGACAAACAGGGGCCATAATTCTGGAATGTACGTTCCGATATTCGCAACTATCGACAGTAACCAAGATAGTTGGGTTATAAACATGCGTTTCAAGTTTCATCATAATCGGAATAACATTGTGACCTCTACAGTGTCCACAAGTTTAAAACGTGATTTTTCTTACAATCAGAAGCCATAATCTATGACGTTACAGTCCGATATATGCGGATATCGAACGGAACCGAGATCTTATGGTGATAAACCTATATTAAGTTTTATTGAAATCGGATAAAGTTTGTGAACTTTTTTGAATTGTTTATTTGTTTGTTTGTTGTTTCGGAGTATGATGTTTTGTCGGTATATTTGTCCTTTTATGTAAATCATATGTGGCGCAGCCCCCCTGCACTAACTACTATAGTGTGTTCACAAACAATTATGGACGGACGGACGGGGGCGAGAGAGAGAGAATGGGGTTTAACTTCCACTCAATGGTAGTCAGGTAAACCATTATAACTATATGATTATTGAATCTTTCAAGAATGAATGAATGAAATGGGGTTTAACGTCCTACTATTATGCACCTAACCTGGGCCCGGTTCCTAGAAAATTCTTAAAGTAAGCACAAAGTCATACTTCACTTTTACTTACGTAAGAATCTTATAAAAATACCGTCCCTAGAAAATTCTCAAGACCATTCTTACGTAAGCACAAGTCTAAGCACATTGTGACTGGTAAAGCTTACCATACACTGAGACTACGATGCTCCTTAACGTCTTAAAATAACTTTGGTATGCGAATTACGTCATAAATTTGTCGTCTGCTTCATTGTGGTTGGTTTTGATTGACATGTCCCCTGTATAGGCCTACATAATTATAAAATGTGCCAAAATATATTTTTAAAAAACGCAGACACATAGGCCTACAAACTAACTGAATAATTGTGAGAGCGCCTGATCAGCCTGTGTGTTTGTAGCCTATTGTTTACTAATTGGCAAATACATAAATTGGTTGCAGGATAGGCCTATAAGGCCCTAGATGCAAAATTTTCTATAGCATTCTTAATTTCTTTTTGAGAAGAATTTTCCCTGTCTTGTAATTATTTCTTTGGTATCAAAAGGTGTCGGAAATGCCGTCGAATAACTCTACGGTCAGCCATCTTTTTGAAGCAGAAACAGACTTAAGGTTGGTAAGCAAGCCCTATACCTTGCTTGGGACTTGTGCTTAGACTGGCTATGTTTAAGAACGAAGTTGTGCTTAAGTTTTTTCTTGGAACGCATAATAACGTTCTTGTGCTTACAATGAAGTCTACTTAAAATCGAAGCACAAGGCCGTTCTTAAGAATTTTCTGGGAACACAAAATAAGGTAAGTTTACTTAAATGCAAAGTCGACTAAAATCTAAGCATAAGAACGTGCTTAAGAATTTTCTAGGAATCGGGCCCTGGGCTAATGGAAGACGGGCATACACCATACATTGTGCTATGAGGGATTTTTTTTGTAAATGGCTTCATTATGAACCCAAGTTTACTAAATGTCATTGTGCTTGATAACGACAAGAGGATACTTGTCGAAACGTTGTGCTTCTAGAATAAAACCAGTGATTGCTTCCCATAAAAACTATATGATTATTGAATCTTTCAAGAATGAATGAATGAAATGTGGTTTAACGTCCCGCTATTATGCACCTAACCTGGGCTAATGGAAGACGGGCATACACCATACATTGTGCTATGAGGGATTTTTTTTGTAAATGGCTTCATTATGAACCCAAGTTTACTAAATGTCATTGTGCTTGATAACGACAAGAGGATACTTGTCGAAACGTTGTGCTTCTAGAATAAAACCAGTGATTGCTTCCCATAAAAACTATATGATTATTGAATCTTTCAAGAATGAATGAATGAAATGTGGTTTAACGTCCCGCTATTATGCACCTAACCTGGGCTAATGGAAGACAGGCATGTGCCATACAGTGTGCTATGAGCGAAATTTTGCCCGGGCAGCGGCGCTACGGCCTACTCTTATATCGAATTCCAACTGCCAAGGGATCTTTTACGTGCACTCCAATGTGTACACGGGACCTCGGTTTTCCGTCTCATCCGAACGACTAGGCATCTGTCCTTGCCAGGCCCTCCTTCTGTATCACTGACAAGGGGAAATCACGTCGGAACACTCGACCTCCAGGCTAGCGAACCAGCGCCTTATCCACTTAGCCACCGTGATCCCCTTTTGGTCAATATAGGTTAATCATTCTATGAACAGTATTTTTCCCTCTTTTCCCAGTTTCTCTGCGGATTTTCATTGACTCTTTATTATAGATCCGAAGAAATAGATTTTAATTGACTTTTATGTTCACATTACTATACTTATCATTTCAACAGTAATAAAAAAGACAGTTTGAATTCACAGGCGGATTCAAGAGGGGCGCGCACCCCCCCCCCCTCATTTTCGACAGTGCCCTTTTTTACTTCTGAAAGTGCCTTTTTTACTTCTGAAAGTGCCTTTTTTACTTCTGATAGTGCCTTTTTACTTCTGAAAGTGCCTTTTCTCAAACCCAAATAGGTCTGAAAATATCAGACAAATAGCTCTTGGAATTGCTACAGATGCAAGGACCAGGGATGTAGCCACGCCAGACGGCACTTTTTTTTTGCCCGCCACGCACAAAGAAAAAAGCGAAAAAAGCCGCCCAGTCGTATTTAAACCCTCTCGACTTCGTCCTTATCTGTACCAAACTCAGCGCTCGAAATTTATCACGGCAAACGTCAAAGCCATGATAAAAGCCCACACAAAGCATGTCAGCTACGGCATTATTTAATTTTGTGTGCCGTAGTAGACCCTGTCATCCAAATTTACGGCACTTTAAGAATAGGCCTATATAAATTTGAATATATAAATAGAAATGGATTTGCACTAAAGCAAATAAGACAGCAAATGGTCTTCAAATACACCAATAAGGGATGAATCTTCATAAAAGACACTACAGGCCCGTCTTCAATTAGCTCAGGTAAAGTGCATAACAGTAGGACGCTAAACCCCATTTTATTCACTCATTCTATATTGACCAAAAGAGTAAATTCGTGGTGGTCTGTATCCGGATACACAGGCCAAGCAGATTTATCTCCCTTTTATCAAAAGTATTTTGATCTGGGGTGCTAATTGTAGGTCCGAGTTGGAGGAGAGGGTGGGGGGGTGGTATTATGTAAATGAATACTCTAGGGAAGACTAATGATAGATTTTAATTTTGATCTGAAACATTCTGTGACTTTGGTAGATGACCCCAGACTCTTAATTCTTCCCACTATTCACATAATTATTAAAATCGTGCCATTTTAATCCTACTGTCTTTTAAATTTTTCTATTATCGTAATGTGTATTAGCACACACAGCCCATCATGTCAGATCAAATAATACTATGGGCTGTAAAGTCATTTCCGTTCTCCCTCCTCTAACGGTTCTATCCTAGTTTTATAACTAGACACTTGTTATCCAGTCTTCTTCCATGATATCACAGACTGACCACCTCCTCCCGCCTCCATGATATCACAGACTAACCCCCCACCCCCGCCTCCATGATATCACAGACTGACCACCTCCCCCGCCTCCATGATATCACAGACTGACCACCTCCATAATATCACAGACTGACCACCTCCCCCCGCCTCCATGATATCACAGACTGACCACCTCCATGATATCACAGACTGACCACCTCCCCCCGCCTCCATGATATCACAGACTGACCCCCCTTCACCCGCTTCCATGATATTCCCAGACTGACCCCCTCCCTCTCTTTCATGATATTCCAAGACTGACCCCCCCCCCGCTTCCATGCTATCACAGACTGCCCCCCCCCCCCCCGCTTCATGATATCAAAGACTGACCCCCTCCCCCCACGCTTCCATGATATCAAAGACTGACCCCCTCCACCCACTTCCATA